>VZTF01000391.1:257918-347475 GCA_013397755.1 Cnemophilus loriae
TTTTTTTTTTTTTTTGCAAAGATTGTGGGAACTAACCCTTCTCTTGTACCTAGATCCATAGGTTGCAACCTCTGATATCTTTGATTTTCCTCTGTGTTTCTCTTTGCCTTCTGTGAAAGTCCCTCTTGATTGTGCTGAGGCCCTGTGCTCAGCGAAGACACTGAATAAATTACAAAAAAGCCACCGTTGCTCGTTGTCTGAATCTTCTTGGTTTCTGCTATAAGGTGGTGGTGGTGGTACGAGAAAAGCAGCGGGGAGGGTGCGCCAGACAGCGTGGGATGGAGCAGAATCCAGGTGAGGAACCTCTGATTCTTTTTCCTCACCCTGCAGGGACTCCACACTATCCAAGCCACACTGCCTCGCATTCCCCTCAGCCCTTTTGTGTGTTTGTGGATGCGTATGTGTGTGAGAAAGCAGACACGTGGTGGAAACCAGCAGGGCCTTGTTTCCTCTGGTTGCTGCTCAACCAGAAGCAAAATATTCCACAGTTCTAACTGGATACTGTGAAGTCCAAAAGCGGTCAGCAATGTGAATCATGTCCATTGAAACACTGCAAGCGGTGTACTTATAACGACAGTAGGCCTTGTAGATTTGTAATATATTTTGTTTTGTTTCTTTTTTTGTAGTGCTCTTCACAAGTGAGAAAAAAGATTTTTTTATTATTTTTCTGTCTGTTTTTTTTTTAAATTTTTTTTGTGGTTTTTTTTATGTTGTTTGCTTTTTGTAGTAAAGAAGGGTTGTATTTAGAGGCCAGTAGCTAGAGATCCAACCAGTGGAGCTCATGAAGCACTACCTGGCCTTAAGGCCACCATCCGAGGGAGGTTGGGAAAATTATTATTCACCCAGCCTCCGGAAATGTAATGTACCAGCAGGCAAAAAACAGTTCTTCATGTAGTACAAAAAACAACAAAACGAAATGAACCCAAAAAAAGGAGGAAAATAAAGGTAAAAATGAAACAAAAATAATTTCTTAAATTCTAGTGCCATAGCTTTTTTTGTTGTTTCTATTTTTGTTGTTCATAACAAAGAGAGAGAGAGAGATTCTACTTATCCGTCTGACACATGCATCCTCATGTGGTCGTTGAAATGCTCGATTTGGTCAAACTTAGCTGGACAGACAGAGCAGACGTACGTGGTCCCCTCCGTGCAGGCCACCACGCCGGCGGGGACAGCCCTCGCGCCGGTGCCGGTGGCTCCGGGCGTGCCGTTGGTGGCACTGTGCAGAGCCACATGCCTCTCCAGCAGGGTCTTGTGGGAGAACTTCTTCTTGCAGATGTAGCACTCGTAGGACTTCTCCCCGCGGTGGAGACGCATGTGCACATTAAGGGAGCTCTTCTGGGTGAAGCGCTTGTTGCAGATACTGCACTGGTAGGCCCTCACGCCAGTGTGTGTCACCATGTGTTTGATTAGGTAATCCTTTAAAGAGAAGGAGCGCCAACAGATGCTGCATTGGTGTGGTTTCTCACCTGCCCATTACCAATGAGAGACAGAGACAGAGAGACAAACAGACAAAAAAAAAAAATCATAAAATTAAACCAATTCGGTAGAACTCTTTGCAATAAACTAGTGTCTCATGGGGGTCTTTGGAGAGGTGCTCTGGCTAACAAAGAGTAAGTCTGGTAATCAATGTGTTTTGACACACAACATCTTTTGCAACCAGAGGTTTCAAAATGCTTTACGAAGAGGGCTGTAGGTATTCCCTATCCACATACAGTAAAAAGGAGCTCAGGTGATTTCTTCAAGTTCACATAGTAGGCTCTGACAAAGACAGGACTAGAATTAACAGGTCCTGGCATCTACATGCAGTTTCAATGACACAGCCTCTCCTGTCTGTGCTCTTGTCTTGCTCCTCATGCTCATTTCTAGACAGGAAGGTCTCAGGCACGCTACTTCACCTTTCAGTGCTTCCATTTCCTTACCAGCATGCAATAAAAACAGGGACAAAGCCAGTGATTACCAGACAGCTGACCTATGCTGGACTCATTTCGGTCAAATTGCTTTCAATTTCTCAGAAGAGGAGTGATAGAGATTGTCAGAGGAATCCAACACTTTATAAGAGGTTTACATTTGTTGCTCCCTTTTCTGGTCAAATGTCATAGCTGAAGCACGTATAAAAGAGTACCGGAAAAGGGAACCTCAGGACACAGAATTGCCTAGCCCAGCCAGCACCATGCAAAGGGCAACCTAACAGATAAACTTCCAGTGTAAGACACAGGAAACTTGAATGATTTGACTGCCACTTAAATAAAACACCTTATGACGTAAACTAGAGATATAAAGTACTTATGTAATCTTCCACATTGCCTTGCGTGCCCAGGACTGTTGTAAAACTTATTACGGAAACTCATATAATTGAACTCTGGTCATATTCAGACAAACCAGTGACTACAAGGATGAACTGGGAAAAACACTTAGCTGAGCACATATGACTGGTTTTTTCAGACTACTCTTAAATCCTCCTCATGCTCAGAGTTCTGAAAGATAAGGCACGGTCTCATGTTTCACGGTATCAAGCAATGTTTTCATGATATGCTGCTGCACTGGTAATGTAGACAACAACCAACACCCTGAATGACCCATCAAGAGCTACTTTTTAATTTGCTTTCTGAATCACTTGTGGTATATTTCACGTGTGGAATTCATCATCCCCAACGCTGTCAGGGATAGAGATGGTACCATAGCTCTGTAAGAATCAAAATGATCCTCTGTTTCACTGATTGAGAAAATTATTTTCCTGTGGTTATTCTGCAATTTCTCCTCTTTTTTTTTTTTTTTCCCTCCACAGACATCCTGCTTCCTTCTTTTTACAGTCTGTTTGGCACTGTTTTAAATCCTGAAGAGTCAGCCTTCAGGGACCAAGACGTGCCTGTGGTAATATATAATTCACTCATTGTATAGTGAGATTATCATATGCTACTTACACTCAATTTTAAGAGGAGATAATTAAAATGGATTAGATGTGAAAGACCTAGTTTTCTACCTCCCCAAGTCTCTGTTTCTTTTCATTTCATGGTTTACATGCATGATAGTGACATCCATGAATGAAATCCACTTGCTGCTCTTCCTTGCATTCGTGAGTTTGTCCCTACTTGGTGAAAGACACTTGCTCGAACCACTAAGTCCTTACTTTCCTGATGGCTTTGCCACACACAGTGCTGTGCTGTGTGTAGACAGACCAATATGCTTGACACGTGATGTGGAAAATGATAGCGTGTCAGTTAGAATAACGTCTGATTAACTTACAAGAGACTGACTGTATTTACGGAGCTTATTTTTGCCTTGGGCAATATATGTCCCAGAGTTTGTAATAAGTTGGTCTCCTTCACTCTAGACCCTGTGAAGATTATGCTATAAAAACACCTTAATTTTTGCCTGCTTGTGTTTCTAAAATACACTGGGTTGTGGCTTTCTAATCTCAGCTTTAAAGCCTTCCTGGGATTTCTCCTCTCCAAAGAATCTCAAAAGTTTAGTTTTTCTTTTTTGTATGCAAATTTTTGTGCCTCCTAAGTGAGCACTGTAGATTCTTTATTCCCATGATTCTTCAAGTCAGAGAAAACTTTGCTCAGTGAATTAAATGTGCATGTTCTTCCTTTTACTTCTTTATTTTGTGTTTGGCTGGCATTAGACAGCAATATGGGATGGTTAGAATCATAGAATCATAGCATATCCTGAGTTGGAAGGGGGAAGAAGCAATGTCCGTGCCTGGCCATGGTCCCCTTTTCCAGCCCCTGTGTTCCTGGAGATGCAGGCTCTGTGGCTCTTTGAACCCTAACCATAATGAATGCTTGGTGCTGATACTGAGGTCATGGAATCATAGAATACTGAGTTGGAAGGGGCTCACTAGGATCATCAAAGTCCATCTCCTGGTCCATCTGAACAATCACACCATGAGCCCGAGAGCATTGTCCAAGAGCTTCTCAAACTCTGCCAGGTTTGGTGCTGTGACCACTTCCCTGGGGAACCTGTTCCCGTGCCCAACAACGCCAACCAAAGGGTGAAGAACCTTTTCCTAATACCTAACCTAAATCTACCCTGAGACAGGTTCATGCCATTCCCTCGTGTCGTATTACTGGACAGGAGAGATCAGTTCCTGCCCCTGCACTTCCCCTCATGAGGAAGCTGTAGGTCACAAAGAGGTCTCCCCTCAATCTCCTCTAGGCTGAGCACGTCAAGTGACCTCAGCCACTCCTCAAATGCCTTCCCCTCATCCCATCACCATGGGTAGCCCAGATTAGAAAGGTGTGGAGGCAGCAATGTTAGTGCTCTGCTGTGATCCCCTTGGCATGACTTTTGCAGCCTTTAATTCAGTATTAATCACAGTGTGATATGTGGGAAAAGGCAATGATGCCTTATAAAGTGCAGATACTGCATACATCCTAGCACTGTATTTCCACAATATTGTGAGATATATTTAAGTGAGTCTACAGGGAACACAGAATAATAGCAATCTCTAATATGTGTGCACAAAAGTGAAAGAAGAAAAGGAGGTCTGTTTCTGTTGCATGGAAAGCTACATCAGACTGCAGTTTTTGGAAGCATAAAAACATACAGAGATATAGAGGCCTTTAAGTTACTGAATTCTGGTTTAGGATTAGACTCTTCCATGACTTTTCTTGTGAGCCCTCCAAACAGAAAGATTAATTCAAACATTTCCATCTCTCAAACCTCTCCATTCTTCTGTGGATCTTTTCCAGAGCCACTTTGCCCGGCTTCTTTTAACAGGACTAAGGAAAAGTCATCCTGACAGTGGGAACAGCTGTCTTCCCTCTATTTTTGTAATGATCCTGTCCAGCAGCAGACAAGGTAGCAGACTTTCTCTGGGGCTGCACACATAAAGATTATTTTCAGAAGGGTTTTCTGAAGCCTAGCTCTCTGTTGGTTAAGGTGAAATTATTCTCCCAGGAGCCAGTTAGCTCCTAAATGAATTTTGAAATAATTTGTCTACCCAAATCTCTCCTTGCCATCACAGTTCATTATTTAGGGCATTCTCAGACCCACACAAATAAAATATTAATTCATGATTGGAGATGCCTATCAATTTCCTCGGTTGGTATTACTTGTAGTAGCTAAGAATGTTTTAGATCAGGTCTTCCAGTACTATTCTTTATCTGATGCCAAATACCAAGTGCAGTGGTGGGGTAAATAAAGCACCTAATCTCAGTGAAGTTATTTGTAAAAAAAGCCTTTTTAGCTTTTAGAACAAGGATGCAAGCAGATAGATTTGACTGTGTTCTGAAGGGGATATTTTTCCGAATAACAACCTACTATGTAGCATTTTAGCTACTCATCCACAACAGAAAGATGGAGAACATAAGCAGACACAAAGGTAATCTTGGGATTCAGGACTCTTGATACTTGTGATTATACAGTTTGTACCAGTCCTGAGAAGTTGATCTTTTTGTATATGTACATGTACATGTCTGCTTTAGATGTCTAGAGTTTTTTATTTAAGTGATAAATACAGGTAAATTGAAGTTAAAAGTTTACATACGCATATGGAATTCAAGTCTACTGCATACAACAGAGAGGCATGACCTACATTCCTCCCATACTTTGGGCAGTTTTTCCAGGTTCTCCTCCATGTATCACAAACTCAGTATTATTTTAGGATCTGATGTTAACAAAGCCACTCCTCGGTGAAAGAAATATTTACTCTTTCTCTAAACTAGAATTTCTCTCCAACAGTAGAAAGAGTCAAGGGCTAAAACAAGAAAAACTTAGTCCTGAACCCACTATTAACTCCTCCATGTAAAATACTTATATATCCTTGTTTTGAAGTCTTATAACTTGGCAAAGCTAGAAAAGGCAGTTTTGGCTCAGTGGCAAATATGGTTACCTATGTTATCTCAATAGACCACAAACCATGTACTAAAGCAGCTGCAGTTTTAAACATAAAGGTGCTGATGCTGTGTTCCATTGTGTTCCACATACATTCTTTAAATATTTTCTCACTGAACTTTATGTTTCTGTACTCGCAGCTAGTGATACCTCTGATTTACCAAGAGACAAGGGATTACAGCAATCAGCTTCAGTGAAGTACAGAAATACTTTCTGACAAAACTCCAGATTCACTTTCCTATAGTAGTATGTGAGATCTAGGAAATATGTGTGTAACATCTGTGTGTGGACCTACTCCTGCAGCTCCACCAGTAATGAATCTGCCCTAACCTCACCACCACTTGAGCTTAACCCCCCACAGCTGTAAAACCCACAGGGGGATGCCCTTTCTTAGTAGATACAGCTTTTCTTATGACCTCTTAGTTTCCTCTCTTCCACTTAATGTTGCCTGGTCAGCTTGCAGGGTACAACGAATGCTCAACACTGCCTTGGACGGATGCAAGACACATTTTATTCCAAGTAAAATGAGCTTGTTTCTGCACCATGCACAGTTAGGCCCCTATTTGGGATCTGTATGTTTCTGCAGGGGCTCAACTTCAGCGCAGTAAGCCCAGGAGGTGTTCAGTGACACCAGCTCCCCGGACAAGCCCTCCCTCCTGTTTGTGCTGGGGGCTGGCAGGTTGGCAAACAAAATCTAAGTCCATGGTTGTGAAAGACTTTCTCTGGCTCCATGTGCAAGCCAAAGGGAAGTACTCTTACCTGTGTGTACAAACATGTGCTTGACGTAGTTCTGTTTGGCGGTGAAAGTCTTGTTACAGAGAGTGCATTCGTAAGGCTTTTTTTCGCCTTGCCCACCCGCTGTGCTGTGGCCCGCAGATGGGGCCAAGGGCTGTGGGGCTGGCAGCTGGGCAGTAAAGGTTGACAGGCCGGGCTGGGACACTGTCACAAACTGTGTCTGTTGGCCAGCTAAAGGCTGGGGCAGGCTGAAGAGAAAAGGCTTAGGGCCACTGCCTGCAGACTGTGTAGTGAAAAGGGCAGGCAGGTAGGTGTTGCCAGCTGTGCCAATGACCTGAGTGTTGCTGGTCAGGGTCAGTGGCATCCTCAGATTGCTGGTGAGGGTTTCTGTCTGGCGTAAGTAGATCTGTGTGGTTGGCAATGGTTGGGCAACAGATGTGTTGACAGAAGGCTGCAAAGCCCCCTTTTCGGTGCTGTTATTGACTGTGAGCACTTTGCTGTCCATTTCAACGTCATTGCTTCTCTCTGGTGAGGAAGAGTTGGCATCTACATGTTGCTGCTGCTGCTGCGGCTGAGTGCCATCAGCAGGGACGTCATTTTGATCTGCTTGAGAAGGTTCTTGCTGCCCATCCCGGCCCAGACCAGCCATAAACTGCTGCTCCATGGAATCAGGCTCAGTGCCAATGGAGGAACTGACACCCGAGTCAAAACTCTCCCCTTTGGGCTCACTCTCAGTGCCTTCTGCTTGGTCAGTGTCCTCAGTGCATTCCTCAGACTCATTGCGCTCAAGGATCTGCACCCTCTGTTGGCCGTAGTAGTCATAGTCATCCTCCATCTCCTGTTTAATATGGATGTTGCCCATCAGAGTTTGAATCCGGACAGGGCGGGGTTGCTTCCGGCAGTGTGTGGTCTCCGGAGTGGTGGAGAGGTACCGCTCCATCTGCTGCGACCGTTCATGGATCCGGGTAATCCAGCTGGGGTCTTCTATGTGATGGTCCCTGGGAAGTCCCAGGGCTGTCTCATGGTGGCTGACCACAGCTCCACTGTAAAAGGAGCGCTCCCCACTGCCATTTTGCATGGAACAGGCATAGAGGGCTGAATAGATCCTGTCCACACTGTGCTGTGAATGGCTCTGCAGGTAGCCAGACTCTGTGTCGGTGCTCTGCCCCGAGGTGCCTGATTCGGGTGTTCCCCTGGGTGTCTCTTGGCCAGAATCCTGAATCACCGGGTAGACCTCTCCCACATTTTGTGAGACAATCCTTGTGCACTCATCAATCACAGTCTTGATCTGCAGGATGCTGGCAGCTGTGAGGATTTGGAGGGCCTCTGACTGTGAGACCCGCAGCACCCCGCTGTACATGAAGTCAATGAGCTTTTGCACAGACTGGACCGACACCACTGAGGGGATCTCGATGTCACTGTAGCCCAGCAGCAGCTTGTCCTGGAAGAAGGGGCTGCCAGCCGCCAGCACGCAGCGGTGGGCGCGCAGCATGCTCCCGTGGATGCGGACCGTCACGTCACAGAAGTGGCCACGGTTGCGCTGCTCGTTGAGGGTCTCGAGCACAGAATTGCTGAAGTTGTGAAGGTTGATGCTATGAATGCGCTCTGTCATCCCCTTGCAACTGATGTTACCTGGAGCAAAGCAGGTGATAAAAACAAACAAACAAAAGAACAGAATGAGTCTTGTCCTCTGCAGGGCCACAGTGAGAGCACTGGTGAAGGTGACTGCCCACTGTGTAAAGAAAACTGATCGCACTGCAAAAAATCACACACAGAGGCATCGGTAAGAACACATCATTTTTGTAAGGCTACAAGTAAACTTCACTACTCATTTGCAGAAGCTCAAGTCCTGAATTTTTGGACAAAACCAAATGAAGACAGGTGTAGCTCAGCCTACATTCCAATCACACTTCTGGGCCTTGGATTTCCTCTCAGTTTATCTGGCTTTAAAAAGCTTAGAGCCAGCCAATTGTAAACACTGAGCACATGGATTAAAGCTGGATTTTAAGCTTTGGATTGGACCTACGCCAGAAGAGATCAGAATCTTACTTTAATGACCCTAAGTTGTTAATGCAAAGAGTATATATGAAAATATGATTTCAATCTAGATTGGTATTTTAAGGAATTTAGATCCTGTGTTTCACAGTACAGTTACTTGCATTAAAAAAACTGGCAGCCACTTTCTAAAATCCAAATCTGGTTCAAGATTTAGGCTGTAAATGTTCCTAAAATCCCACGCACAGTTTTGTCTGGGGTTGTGGTTTAGAACATTTGCTACCCAATAGTGACAAACAGTCCTCTGGAAGAACCCAAAGCAAAAAGTTAACATGAGCTGTCCCCTTCATTTTTAGCATATCCCAAGTTCTGACTTGCACCAGAATGCCATCATATAAAAACAAATGTTCTCCTGCTGTTATTTACTTGACAGAAACTGGAAAATTACAGACATTTACTCCAAGAAAGATTTTGTCTTAGTTTGGCTGAATAATCTAAATAGAGAACAGTTTAGAAAAGCATCTAACCAATGTGGATACAGAGCCAACATAATCTTCAAAATTAACTTTTACAAGTGACTGAAAAGAAATTTCTTAATCTCTCAATCCACTGTTCCCTATCTTCATCTTGCTTGCTTTGGTTTTAACGCTTTCCCATTTCCTTTCCTGTTCTTCACCAAATTTTCATCTATTTAGACTTTGACAGGCAGAAACTATGGTTTCACTTTTTAATTATTGAGAATCAACTGCCCCTTGAACGGTAAACAAATAAAACACTATTAATAATTTTTTCCTTTAGCATTTGCAGTACATGCCTCACCTTGGTTTCAAGAAAATTAGACAAAATAATGCTAAATCACCACTAGTATTATGGACATTTTGTCTTGAATATTCCCACCAAAGATATAACCACTCTTGCCACAATAACTTGTTAATGTGTGAGCATTCAAAAGTAAAAGTTGGTAAGTGTGAGTGAATTAAACTAGCTTATTGTCACTGTCTAACAAATATACAGAGCAAATAAATAGCACTGAAAGCAGATGAAAGGCATACACATGCCTTTTAGCCCAGCAATGTCTCTCTGCTCCACCCTAAGGAGTGCTTTACAGCTCATCCACAGGCAGTAGAACACTACTCACTGCAATTCGCAGGCAAATGTGGCATCCTCCCTGCTCTGCCTTTTTCTTCCCATTTATTCACTACCATCCATCTCAAGCACCCTCTGTTCTGGTGGTTCAAAGAGAAACTACCTTGGACACAGGTGGTTATTGTAATTCTCTGAAGTAGCTGATGATTAAAGGGAAGCACAAAGATCAGGAACTGGCAATCACAATGGGACCAAGCTGTCTGAAGAAGTCTCATGTTAACAGATGTAAACCAACCTGTACCAGAAGGTTACTGATTTCCAAGTGTGATTAGCACACTGAGGGGATGCTCACATAGCAGAAGCAAGGAGGAAATCACTAACCATGATCGAGGTTATGAAATACATCTGTCTTGTTCATAAGCTTAGCCAGGAAACCTGAGCTTCTTTCTTTGATGGGACTGACCGTAGGACTGGAAAAACATCATAGAAGCTGGAAGACTTTCCTTCAAGGGCATTGCAACTATTACAGAAAATAATGTACAGAAGAGATGCATTTCCTACTCCTTCCTGATAGAGTAAATCTCCAGAGGCCTCCAGGGCAGTTCCAGATGCTTCCCTGTCAAACATGTCAGATCATACAAGAATCCAAAATGCATTTACACACCAAGTCAGAATCCTTGGCAAAAGCTTTGTACCAGTGGGGCAACTGAAGGGTGGAAACTTATTGATAAATAGGTGACATGTCTTTTCAAGACTTACTATAGGCCATAGCAAGTGACTGTACAGCTTCCCATTTATCTCCATCTATCTTTGAGTAGTATCAGTGACTATCTGGTTTGCTCCTAGGACTCACATTCACAGAAACATGTCTTTATTCGGCTTGTTATTATCAAATGAGGCATTTGATAATAACAACAAATATGCAGCAGTCTAACCCAAAAATCCTACCTTGAATATGCACAACGTGAAATATTCTACACATACCAGAGATGCTACAGACAGGTGTCTTGATGTGAGAAAAGAAACCTACTTTGTTACTATGCTCCTTGGCAGATAAAATTTCTTTTGTGAGCAGAACTCTGAAAAATGCATCCTCAGGACAACTCCTTTCCAGAAAGATGTGATATGCATCATGAGACTGGATGACTTTCTGGGAAAGAGAATTCTGCCACTTACCCACAAATCAGGTATAGAAAGGAGGAAGAGCAAGGTTCATCTGTAAGTTTCAACAGTCCTTCTCAGGTCCTGGCTGTGGGAATCAAGAATTGTGCAGCCACAGTGTCTTTGTTCCTTAGCTAACTTGATGAAAACAGGCAGTTGGGGTTGATCCGTGGCTACAGAAAAGAGGTTTGCATGCATTTGTAAGAGTGATGTGAATAGCTCTCCCTACAGGAACTGATCTAGGATGCATCTCGTGGTGTAGAAGCTGGCCTGAAAGCCAAATGAGGCAGTTCATAAATGGCATTATTTTTTGTTGCTATTAGAGTTTGCCCTTAAAAAGATCCTCTCATTGTTGGAACATCTACCACTTCTTCAACTGAGAAGCAACTGAAATTTACTCCTTGAGGATAAAAGAAGAAGGGTGGTTGGAAGAGATACACAATAAATGGTAAAAAAAAAGCTAATACATATTTTGAGGATGATTTTTCTAGGCCACCTTCCTTGACATTCAACACTGTAAACCATATCTATCCAAAGTCCAGGCAACCAAATAATTTGCATAAATGTCAGAAACACTACTACACAAGCCACATCAGTATAAAGAGCAGTTTTAATAAATTCCAGAGATTGGTCTGTAGCAAAACCTGCTGTTCAACGCAGATCCTTTCCCTCTCTGCAGGAAACTGGGTCCAGATCCAAGTTTTGTGGTTGACCCCTGCTTTTTGCTGTTCTAAGCTGAAAGTCCAAAGGTGATGTTCCCCACAAAACAGGGACTTGCCAATGCAGGTTTGATTCTAAGTGAATGCCACATTCTGACAAAAACTCCTAGAGCCTTGGACAAGCCAGAAAGTGTGTCAGCTCCTCACAAGGCGCAGCTGCACACATGCATACTCACCTACTCGTCACTGCACAGAATGCCCAGCTCAGGAAAAAGACTCCTGTCTAGGGCTCTTCTCAGGCCTGCCACTCTTTTAAACTTGAGACAGTGGGAAACTTTCTGTGAAATTCAAGTGGTCTTTGTTAAGTAGTCCCTGTTTTTTTGTCCAGTAAACATGATGTAGAGATCCCAATGGACTTATTCTGAGAAACTCCTGTAAAATGGTTTTGTCCCCTTTCTGTGAAGCAAGTTCTGATTGGAAGGGTATTCACAAACCATATAGGAAAGAATGAGTGTGAAAATGCAAAGGCCATTCTTACCCAGATGGGCAATGAATAGGCATTTGCCAGTTAAAAAAAAAAAAAAAAAAGGCAGGAAAAAAAAGAAAGGAAAAAAGCCCAGACAACTGCACAGATTATGCACATTTGAAATCCTCCTGGGATACAATTTGAAGCTGGCATGGCATAAAGGTGAAACATATTACTGTGCAACTTTGCAAAAAGCTTCATTTGCCCGTATGCAAATGTACCGATTAAACTGTCAGGCTATTCACAGAAACATGCATGGAATTCATCCTCAACTAGTAAGAAGGAGCACAACGTGGATGGGAAAGGAAAAAACTTTTGTTGTGTAATACATGACTGAATGCTTAGATTAGTGTTTCCCTGAATTTCATCCACCCCTCCTGCTGACTTTTATGCTATGGGCATTCAAAAGAAAGTAGGTTTTACCATGACAATAACAATGACAAGCTCTTCAAGTACAGTACCAAAGGGGAAGGCAATAGCAGAAGGAAACAGCAGGCAGTGGACTCCTGGAAGATACTATAGAAAACGTGGAAGTGCAACAGTGAGGTACATCAAGCATGGCTTGAGGCAGTTTTCTATTTGCCAGATTTACTGTACACAGACTTACATAAAGCTAGAAAGTTATGGCTCAAAATGGTGATTTTTTTGTTTGTCAAAACCATAAAAAATTATCCCCAGAAAACATGTGATGTAGTGGAACCAGAAAGATGTACAGAATACTGAACACTGCAGGCCATACACAAATGGCTACGTTGCACACTTGAAAATGCATTTAGTAAGGTTTTTTTCTGTACAGCCACTAGATGTCCCTTTCTGCAAAGCCAATTGCTGAAAGTCTTAATGCTCATAACTGAAGGATATCAGAGAATTTGATTTTCTCTAGTGTCTTTTAAAATCACAGTATCTCAAAGCTCATTGCACAGTAATGACTACCATTTCTAGAAACACTGTGGTGATGAACCCACCACAGTTACTGCAACTCAGCAGTAACTCAGCACCTCAGCACAGCCTTCACCTGAAGCAAAACTGCCTAGGATGCTGGAATCCAAGCTTTTTTGGAAACTGACTGTGTGCTCTTTCACAGGAATTACTAGCAGAGTGAAACCCAAAGGCTGTGTCTTGCTTTCATACTTATGGGGAATAGAGAATAATTGTCTTATATCCCTGAGAACTGGTGGGCTTGCTGAGACAAACAGATTTAGTTTTTGCCTCAATCTTCCTCAGTAGAATTTAGAAAATTGTCTGGCAAAACATCTCACTGATGTCTCACTTAGACAAGATCAACTAGAACTAGCTTGGTATTTTTGCCTAGTTTGTCTTTCTGACAACCTTCCCAAGACTTGCACTGAGAAGAATGCACACTTTGAGAGATGGTGGAAAAGTTGGAGAGATTGTATCTCGTACAGAATTTGGTCTCTTTATGTTCTTATTATCAAAATGACAAGTGCTTCCCTAGCTGGGAGAACACCCTGGGCTCAGACAAAGATGTAGAAGTTAGGCATGGTAAGTGGTCTTCCTGCTTCTGTCTCTGTGCATCACTAATCCAGTCACTAGTTCCTGGGAGCACAACAAACCTAATAACCTGCTGCTGCTGGAGACAAGCGGTATCATCCAGTCCTTACTCTCTTCCTCTACCATGAATGGTTTGAGAAATCTGTAATCCTTGGTCTCCACATCAACTGTTGGATGACCACATCCTCCTGTTTGTATCAAAAGGATGCATTAGGTTCTTCAGACAGTCATCTAGTTACTACTTTTCCTCATGTGGGAACAATTTACCTACACTATCTCTTCAGAAATTTGTCTACCATGTTTGCAAAAAACAACAGTGTGGATTTCGCCTCCCTCCCCAGACAGACTGTCTACTGTCATTCTAGCATGAGTTATTTCTTAGTATTTAACTCTGAAACTGATTACTCAACCCATTCCCCTAACACACAGGGAAAGCTATTGACCATTTTCCTCTTTATAGCATTCTCTCATATACTGGAAGATGCCTCACTTTTCTTCTTTAGACCTGTCTTTTCTAGAAAATACAAACTCAGGTCTCCAAATCATCCTCACTGGTTACAGGTATTCTCCTCCTTCTTATCTTCGTCCATGTTCTCTCCAGCTTGTCTTTCTTTCACTTAAAATGCAGCCCAAACACAGATAAAGCACTCTAGCTGAGGGAGGTGAATGGAGTTGCCCATCTATCATTGTCTAAGATACTTTTTAAAGACCTTATAGAATAAATAACCCCAAGCAAACAAGGCCCTGTTATCAAAACAGATCTTCCTTAAGAAAGATATATGTGAATAAAGAATCCTTTTGTTGGAATGAAAATCTCAGCTCTTTCATAAACACAACAGTTCAGTTAAAATACAGCATGTCCATCACAACATGTGAAAGCTACTACAGCCCCACAATTTCCATAGGAAGTTCTCATTCCCATACATTAGTGTCTTATATTCCAAACTTAGCACTGTAACAACCATGGGTGCTTTCTTCAGGTTCAATGACCTGATTTATCCCAATTGATAAAGCTTTATTTTCTGTTGTTATCAAGTTAGTTACTGTAGAACTGGGTTAACAGAGCAAAAATTCCTATCTAGTGTTTCCATACACAACATTAGTCCAGCATCAGCTTCCAACTCTCTGGGACCAATTTAGTGGAGTAACATTTCTTCCACTCAAGGAAGTGACCAGAATTCAAATCCTGAAAACCTGGCAATGTCTGACTTCTCAGTACATCTCAAAGATGCTAGAGAGACCAATTCAGCCACGCCTGCTCAGACTGATTCTTCTGAATATTTGGCCTCATTCTAAACAGGGGCCTGCAAAAGGAAAAGCTTCTATGGAGTTTCAGGAACACAGAAGAACATTTGTATCCTCAGCAGGAGATCTGACCAGGAGTAGCCCTTGCTTTCTGTTGCTTTAAAGGTTTGCTGGAGTTTTCACCCAATCATCTGCTTGAACATCTTGAAAATCAGTATCTCCTTCTATAATATCTATCCAAAACAAACACCAGATGACACTACACAAATTGCCCTAACCCTACCAGATTGTTGTTAGAATCAAAATATGTAGCAGTCTACATTTAACAGGAAGTACTGTATTTTTACCAGCACAACATCTATTAATGTGTCAGTAATACACTCTATGGAAGAAAGAATCACTGCGTTCTGAAAGCTGTCAAACTTCTCTAAATTTTGTAGCTAATAACTACATTTGTTTGAAAGACAGAAATGCACGCACACACAAACACAACCTTATTCTCCAGGGAGAAAACACACCAAGGAGATGGCAAATAAGAAAGAGTTTGCTTAAACTTTTTTTCGAGAGACATTTTCTGCAGACTAGAGAATGCTCAGCAAATTTCCTATGGATGATTTGTTCAGTTAATTGCCCTGTCCTTTTTAGCATTTACCGAATGATGAGATACCCATTTTACATAAAACTGAAGACTAAACCATAGGTGTTCTGTACATAAAATGGCTTCTATACCCAGTGGACATAAATCCCCAATGTCAAGCACAAAAGCCTCTATTTCAGCCTTCAGGCATGGGGGGGCAGGCAGGAAGTCACCTTCCTATGCTTCACCTGACACACCTCAGGATGCGTCCATTGGCACTAATCCTGTTTGCTCTGAAATCCACAGGTGCCAATGTCTGTGCCTCAGCTTGCTCCACACCTAGAACAGGGACAGCATCACGCACCCAATCCTGCAGGACTGCCTGCCTCAAGGAATTTTAATAGATTGTTTTGCATCCTTGGATAAAGCATACTACAGAAAGATCAAGAATTAACTCCACAGGTCTCTTCAAATTTTATTCTTCAGTCTTAAAAAACCCTAGTTTTCTTCTCAAACTACTCCATTGCCTTAATTCCTCTATTCCTCTTTAGAGTCAGCACCCTACTTACAACTGTAAAACACCAGGTAAAAACTGGCTCCAATTCATACCAGCGTAGTGACCAAAGGCCTCAGTGTTACGGCACGTTCAGCTATTTTTTAGTTAGAAAAGTATTACATTTTGAGCCAGGATATTTACTTTTCCCACTTTCAATCCAATTTGTATACTTGCTATTTTATATAATCCAAAGACACTTTGGAGTTGAATTTGATTCTCAGTTCCAAAGACACTTTGAAGAAGGTAAAGGCGAGAGCCATTTTTTATTCCCAGGCACGTATTTGGAGTCCAGTCAAATACACCTCCACACTAAACAGCAGCACACATATGCACACACTCAGATTATCTCAGTTCCTCTCTCAGACCTTGTCTGCAGACCATCTACAGCCATGCCATTGTATCTCCACAGCATAGACATGGACTGCATTGATGGGGGATACCTCTCCTGAGGGTATCTACAACACCTCCAAGCAACACATATGACATTACAGAAGAAGCACTGGAGCTGTCATCATAGCTGCATTAACAGGGATTTCAACATGCTGTGGCCATATTACAATGGTGTTAATTCCTGTGCCTCAGTCAGTTGTAATCTACTTATGCTAGTGAAATATAAGTTTGCCAAATAGCATTTTAATACACTTTTTTAAAATGTAAAGGGAGAAAACTGCACAACTGTCCTCTTAAAACAGGAAGCAGAGAAAACGACGTCTCCACATGATGGCACCATCTCCTAGGAAGAGAAACGATGCTGTGCTCATCTCTTCTTCAGTAGGGAACATTTTCATGTTCTACATGAAATCTGTTTCAACAGCACTCTCTTGTACCCAGAGAACTCATGATCCTGCCAAGCCCCAGCATGGTCCAACTGTTTTAACTGGCTGTAAGTTTAAGGCAGTTCGGCTCTTTAAAAATCTAGGTGCATCTATTGCTCATTTTCCTTCCCAGTGCCAGGTGCTGTTACTCAGAGTGCATCTTTCACTGGTGGACCCACAGCAAAACAGTCACTGAGCAGGGAAAAAGGGAGATGGGCTAGCAATGCTGGTGTGAGCACTCCCTACTCAAAAAAAAATTTAGGGTGATGCTTCTTGGAAAAAACCCCAACTTTTCTTTGGAGAATGTAGGCAAACGACAGGTGATTTGTTTTGCTATTATATGGTCCTGATTAAAAGATTACTCTAGTCCTTAAGTATACCTCCACCTGCTTTAAAGGCTTTTGTTTAAATCCTAATAGTTTATTTCAGACTGAATCCCCATAAGGAAAGTGGATAAGGATAGCTTTTGGTTGTCTTGCTGTGGGGGACTGTATAAACTTATACCCTCTCTCAGAAACCTTGTTTAGGGAGGAGAAGGGGCTGGGGTTGGACTTGGGAGCTGTGTCTGGAGAAGGAATGAATTAGAAGGATAATAGGTGCAAATATATTAAAATATGTCCCCGAAAGAGACAACTGCTATCCCATGAACTCCTTCATGTTTATCCTGCATTGTTACGTGTTCCCCCAGGCAGAAAGACAAGGAGGGAAAGCTTATCAACCTGAATGTGGTTAAATACAGTAAGCCTGAAAGCTTGTGGGCTTTAGGTAAAAGGAAAACATAGATTAAAACCTCTTAAGGTAATTACCTGTTTAGAAGGTTTCTATGCAAGCTAGAATCCTCTACAGGGAGTGTTTGTAGCAGTCTGTTTGGAAAAGGGTGCAGTCAGTTATGGTTGAGTTTTGTGGGAGAGCCTGTGGAAGAGCACTGCTTATTTCCTCCCTGATTCCAGAGAAAAGCCTTTCAGTGTAGGAGATTTTGTTCTGGTCACAGAACTATGGGTGATGGGAGAAACAAGAGATGGATGAAAAATTGTAAATGCCAGTCCTCAGGCCTGAGAAAAGATTCTTTTATCTATTCCAGTGCCTCTGTCTCAGCCCTGAGTAGAGGAAAGCTATCACATAAAAATGCTAGATTTTATTTGGTTATTTTTTTCATTTGTCTTTTTTATCTACTAGTGAAAGGGTAATTGTTAACTGGTACAACTGGGTGCTTTGGTGAATATTTCAACTTAGAAATATCGTGAGACACATATTCATACTGTTTTGGACTGGGGCTTCTTTATTTTGAGTTTATGGGACAAGTGTTCAGGCCTGCTTATAATTCAGATTTAAATATCAGTGGGAAACAGCACACACTCATGTCTACAATACTGAAGGCCACAGGAAATGTTTCTGTCCTCAGTGAGACCCCTGCAATCTCTGGGAACAGACTTGTTTCCAAAATCACCTACTCAGTTTTGATAGGAATATAAATGTATGGCAGAACGCTTTAAACTAATACATCAAGGCAATAAGCAAGAACACAGCATTCCTGAGTGGCTTGATATCATCAGATGGAACTCTAGCATTAAATGTACATTGTCAGTTCCAGTGCTTCCCCCCAGACCCTGCAGAAAAGGCCCTGGAATTACGTGTATACACAAGCATTCAGACACCAGCAGGTGATACTAATGCAGTGCACGAGAGTTATTTCTCAGCTCTGCCTTCAGGCACATTCTACCCTCTACTCATCCAAAAACACTAGAGATAGCATCTGGGAGTTTTACTTTTGAATGAAGGGAATATGCCCTGTTTTGAAATGCAGCATAGGATCAAAGTACAAGGTATTCTTGTTAAAACTGACATGGTTGCCCACACAGGCATGAAACTATGAGAAGTCCCTTTCTCTGTTTTTATTTTCCTGTATCATACCCCTTTTCACACAAAAATTGCTACTTTGTGGGTTTTTTCTCTATCTGCGTAACATCAATAAATTACACGTTATCACTCCTATCATCTAGTTATAAAGAGCCTTTCAAGATTTTTAATAGATGCACAATATTGCTACACTTACATTTTCACTGGTTAAGAACGCAAAAATAGCTGTTGTGAGATTACTCTTAATTTATACTACTTCTCTCTCGTGGGCTTTCAAGAAGAAGCATTTCACCGCATGTCACAGATTGATACAGAGCGTATACTGCACATCCCAGCCGGGCAGAGATCCTTTCAGTGTTCAACACAACAGAGCTGGGATGAGTAGGGGTTCTAGGATTTGTTTATCTCCTTTTCATAGGTGCAGTTAATTCCTCAAGGAGCTATTTGTGCTGACAGATTCTTGAATTATCTTTGTACTCTACTTCCCGAGTAGTAAGTACATAAGACTGGATCTCGTGTTATTTCAGCCTTGTGAATGACTCCACAGACAATGAAAACAGCCACAGAAAACATAAATGAAGAGATGGCACGACGGCATCCCCTCTAGAAACAACAGCACCTGGTGTCCTCGGGAATTCAAACGCACAGCGCCAGCCAGAACACGCCGCTGTGGTCCCCACGCACCGGGATGCCAGGCAAACAGCCTGATGCAAATGAACTTCAGTGACATTCTGATGGCTTACAACTGACTACACCCATGGAGTAGATCAAACACCGCATTTCTTGTGAACATGATTTTCCCCCACAACACCTCCTAGCACACTTTATAAACATTGGTAGGTGGTATTAAACAATCTCTTGGTTTTATGTTCCAGATTCTCTCCCACTACCATGTTAAGGCTTCAGTTCAAAATAAAGGTTTGAATGAAAGAGCACCCTTTGTTCAGTTGGTCAGTGGAGAACAACGCAAGAATTGTTTTGGTTTTCTCTTATTTGAATACTGGTTTGGCCATACCTTGTTCTAAAGTTACTGAGGGGGATCACAGTACAAAGATTACATGGCTACTCTACCACAGGTAAACAAAAGAGGAGAAAGTGACTATGGAAGCTTAGAGGAAAAGAGCAAAAAGCTCCAATGCTAAATACATCACAGTGGTGAAAAGGAGCAGGAGGTGACCAAGTATGTTTTTACACCTGTAACTTTGGAGCTGTGTAGCTGCAACAAACCAGGCCACTACTACAACAGTCAATGCTTCTCAGTGCATGGAAGGCATCTCCCTACAGCACGCAAGGGACTAACCATGGGAGATGCAAGCACTGAGCTACACAGCATTTTAACAACCCACAGTAGGACAAAAGGAGATGAGATGCAGCTGCTTTAGTTTCCTTCAAGCAAGAGTCACCTGTCAAACACTGAAGTGTTCCTCTAAAGACCATATTAGGGAAATGGCACATTTGGTTTAGTCTTCTCACCCAATTAAGACAGAGGAGATGACAGCAGTAGCATGTATGGTTAAGACATGAAATAACAATGATTGGCATGATTATGTTTGACATCCTTCAAGCAGATCGCAAAGTGACAGTTTTAGTATGTGCAACTTCGAGAAGAACAACTATTGAAAGGAAAAAAAGAAGAGGAAGTTAGTCAGAAAGGGTCTGAAAGGAAAAGATAAAGAAGTAAAATCCGTAAGAACAGCAGGGAGGTGGCCTTAATAATACTTTAATAGAGTCCATATGCATATCCAAGGACAACAACAGAAAAATGAGGAAGTAGAAAATGCTACAATGGTTAAATAACAAGGTATAAGAGTTCATTAAAGCCGAAAATTTATTCTTCCAAACATGGAAATCATGCCCAAGTGACATTAATAGAATTGAGCATAAACTGTAGCAGACTAGATGTAAAACAAAGATTAGGTAGGGCAAAGAGGAAATTTAAAGAAAAACTCACTAAAAGCATAAGGACAAATCACGTAATAAAACATTATTTAAAACATATCAGAGAAAGTTAACAGAACAATGACTGGTATCTGTGAAGTGCTGTAGACTATGTGGATTGATAGATTAGGTAGGCAAGTAGTAGTGTCAGTGTGTTAACTAGACTACTATCTATGAAAGTAGCAAAGGTAATGAAAGAGGTTACAGAAACTCTACAGTGGAATTGACATTATTGCTTCATTTTCAAGATGGAGTATGATGGAAGAAGGTAAATTAGCTCAAGGGGAGAAGAGGAAAGCACTGCTCTGGAGACTTATAAAAAAGCCCCAAACCGAACCAAACACAAACTCCACATACAAAAACAAACAAACAAAATCCCAAATATTGAAAAAAGTACTGGAACATCTCGATACACTGAACAGTGATAGATATTTGTACATATCCATCAGCCCCTCATTTCATGAGTGAAGCAGTTGAAATATATATAAAAGAAGGATTTACTGAAGACTGTCAACAGAAAGAACAGTAATTAAAATCTTGGAGGGGGATGACTCTGAAGACATGAACAAGTGAACTCAGAAACAGACTGCAGACATCCTACTGGACAGTTAGACTGTGTCTTAGTGGCTGCAGCATGACTTACAAACAGAAACATCACAGCATTACCAACTCAGTCACCTCAAGAATGGAAGCTATAGAACTGTAAAGAGCAATAAGTCTTATCCTTTTCCCTGGTATTTGGAAAGGATAGATACACTGTAAAAATATCTTCAAGATGTCCCCTGAAATCATGAGAGTTAGGAACATGCACGGCAGGTTTAAACCAAAGCTGAGACTGTGCACGCTATCACTGACAGTTCTTTAAATGGAGAGCAGTAAGAAAAGCACTGAACACCACAACCTAACACCAAGACAGTATTACAGGGGCATCAAATAACAGAACCAACATTTAGGATAATTAGACAAATTTTCAAAGGCATCTACGTGTTACAAATACAAGTGATTTATGCATCAGTGAAAGTTGGGCTCCAAAGTGACACAGTTGCTTCTGAAAACATACTCACTGACTTTGTAACTGAAGCACCATATGCTATTAGTCATTTCTCCAGAGACAAAAAGCCCGAGAGACCAACCTGACAAAACTCACTTAGTGCACCAATTAGAATACAGAGACCAGTTCCCACCAGTAGTACATTTTACACTGCCAGTTCTTCAGTGTATTGTGATGGCTTTTTCAAGGGCAGGGTGAGCTCAGCTTATAGTTTTACATACCTGTACTTGTACCTACTTTTGTCTCTACACAATTTAAGTAAAATATATCTGCTTCTATGAAAACACAGGTTATTCCTGACTGATATTTCTTTGACAATTTTACAAACAGAAACACAAGTGCACGGGACATAGAAATCACTTACAACTACTAAAAAGAGAAGCAGTTACTAAACAAAACTTCAAGATGAAAAGCAAGATGAAAGCATAATTAAGTGTTGTGACATCGGTATTTGAGAACTATGGATATCCTTGCTTTCAGTTTAGCTTTCTACAGAAAAGGCCTGTATCATTATTATCATACCATCTAAAATAGATATCTAAACATACACCATTTCTTAGGTCACTGAAAACAACCTAAAAATATTCAGCATCGGCTAAGACGTGCCATACATAGATTAGCAAAAATACAGCTGAAATGACTATTGACATACTGCCTGACTCTCTGAACAAGGAAGCTGGTAGAATCAGGGTGCTCCTCGTCTTCACTGAGAGTGGAGACCATTTGAAAGCTTCAGAGCAGTTCCTAGGGAATCACAGCCACATATTTCCAGGGAGAGGGGCAAGACCATAAGGGCACGTAACCATTCTCTTCCTGCCACAGAACCTCAAAGAGAAACACAGGAAACCTAAAAGGCAAAGATGAGGCCAAACCACCTTCAGATCTATCCAGCCTCTATACTAGCCCCAGGCAAATCAAACTGGCAGGTTCATGGGAAGGGAATGGTGGGTCCCTCTAGCTGCTCAAGAAAATGAAACCCCAGAGTTTCCATATCCACTCTCAATGCTCTGTGGAGTTCAGGAATCTTGTGAGGTTCCCACTCTGTCTTTTCCTGTCATGCTGGAAGGCTATGAAGCTACAAAAATGAGAATTTAGAAGGAAAAAAAAGCAAATACTCTGCTTCAAAGTTCCCATCCTGTGAAAGCTGAAAAATGCTGGAATTGGACCAAGTGAGCCAAGGTACTTGAGCATGTAGGGGCAAAGAGTTCAGATTTGGTCTATCATTGACAGTGTTTATAAAGTGCATTCTATTTAATGCAAAAAACCTCCCCAGTCCCTTGCTAAAATGCAGCTTTAGAAAGTTCTCCCTTATTTCGACAACCTGCCAATGACTGTTTAACATATTTTTCAAAAAATATTCATGCCTTACTTTCCTTCTCAACTCATTCCTTACCAGAATCTCAGGTCTCTGCAAGAATTCTGTGTTCTCTAAAATCATAAAAACTGCTTCAGAAGTTTTTCCAGTGATTGTCCAACCTGCCTCTCAGTCCCATGGAAACTCTTTGCAAAGATGTTGCTTTTGTCTTGTCTGGAACAAATTCCTTCACAGATGGACCATCCAATGTCTAAGAATAACTCTTTTAACTATCAATAGAGACAAAGAGATTCAGTTGCACTGTTCCCGTGGGATTCCTTTGAGTTTGGACACATCTGTTAAGATGCATACATCAGAGCCTGAATGAAGTTTTTGTCTGATTGTATCTTTGAGAACTCGTGAAAGTTTCTGCCAAAATGATCTTATCTCTTGGCACTTGCGAAACATATATAGTTATAGATGCTTTCTGAAAGGCTCCTGAAGTAAGTGGCCTATACAGACCAAACCAGTTTAAATACAGCCAAGTCCTGATGACCTTCCTCCTCTCAGCAAAATCTTTAGAAACTTTACCTGAGGCTTTTCAGCCTTTGAACTACAACCTTATTATGCACTATATGCATTCTCTATCCATAAGCAAGGAAATACATGAAAAAATGCAAATAGCATAAACCTCATATGCTTTCTTTTGCTTTTTTATAATCTTTCTAGAACCTGTGCTTGTCCTTGCACAAGCACCTTTCTTCTGGGTAAGCAGATAGATCTGTTTGTGACAGCTGAGTAGCTAGAGGTATAACTCAGCTGGAGCTCTATAAGCTCACTCTATCACTTAATTCCAAATTAATTCAAAGTGGTGTTTTTTATCTGCCAAGCCCTCCATGAGAACAGTCACCTTAGGAAGCACCTCTTCCTCTAACTTGTTTCTCCAATTGTATTGCACGACTCAGCATTTCCCAAGACTAAAAGAGATGGGACTGGACACAGTGCATCCTGTGTTCTGGATTTAGCTTCAAGGATTCATCCATGCTGGAAATACAGTGTTCAAACCAAGAAATCTAGGACCCAGTCCTACAAATGTGAGAAACAGTGCAATTTCATTTGGAATAAGCGGCACCAGAAACAGCATGGTAGAACATACCATGCTACAGAATGAAACCCTAAATTATGTTGTGCATCACATACGACTTTACCCAGGTTTTTTTTTTCACTAAGTATTCATATCAGTAAGACTGGCATTCAGACTATTGCTTTAGGCTTTCTTCACCTCTGCCTTTTACAGCTGAGGAGCAGATGGCTATCACAGAGTTTTTATTTCCTATGCTTGGAAAAAAATTTTGATCTGAATCATTCCAAAAGCACCCTGATATTTTAAAGTAGATTGGCTTCTGAACATTTCTCATAATAATAAATATGTGGTGTTGTTTTCTGCCAAGCACTAGTGACTGTGCATGCAAAATGGTCAGTGAAGATTTCAAACTGATTTGAATAGGTGGCCCATAAAATCCAAGTTGTTTTTTTTTTTTCCCCGATACATGAATGAGGCCTTATGAAACCATCTGTACATCTGTGCATTTTTCCAAGAATTGATATACTCTACCACGCTGACTCTTTCTGGGTGTTTCCAGTATTTACAGCAAAAATTCCTCCCAAACTTCCTGTCTACCTCTAGTTTTTAAGTATTTTTTGTATTATTTGTCATCCCCTAGAAAACTCCCCAGCAGAATAAAGAATGTCCTTTGAAAATGAAGTATCTGTCCAGCTGTGGGGATACAGGCAGTAGGATGGTCTGGGCAAGGGAAGAGAAGCAATGTTGTGCTGTCTAAAGGTAGAGGGAAGGACAGGAAGACTTGCTGGCCCAAAGAAGAAAAGCATCATCATGGGTCCAAAAGTTGAAAGGAAGAAAGATGTGGCAATGTAGCTCTGAGAGGAGGGGAAGAGAAGGACAAAGAAAGGGATTCTAGAGTGAGGGGAAAGAATCAATCCAAAAGGCAGGGCACATCAGAAGTATGGAGAAAGCATTTGTAACTGCAGGGAAGCCTGTTTTTAAATGCTGGGAGCCACAAAAATCAATCTCTTGTGCCCATGAACATATTCCAGCACTAAGGATCGAGGCAATATTAGAAAAGAATACCACGAAACACTGTAGAAAGCTATGCTAAATATGCAGTAAATATTAATCATGCCTCATTTTAGTTCATGTGAGTTCTTGCTATTTTGCAAGGGCATGCCAAACACTTATTATACGCATACCGCCCCTAACTAATACAGCCTGGTAAAGGTCATAACCCATCATAAATAATTGTGAGCTTTTCTATGGGTTTCAAAATACATGGAATCAGCTAACAGAGATCAATATCACAAGGCGTCTTACCATTTCCTGAATTTTTGCAGGAGTCTAGCTACATTTTGGGAACTCGATTTCAACAGTTCACAAGAGAGGACAATATTAATGCTGAAATTGCTATTAAACCCATATTCTGAAAAAAAATTCCCCACACTTTCAGTGTGAAAGGAGCATCTAACCTGGGTTGGCAGTTTATTTCTACTTATAGAATAATAGAATTGTTCAGGTTGGAAAAGGCCTTTGAGATCATCTGGAATGTGATCTGGGGACATTAAAAACTTAGGGGTCTAAAAGACTGCACACAGAACAGGTAGAGCATGAAGAGCTGCAGGTTCCACCTTCCCCCGCTGCCCTCTGCCAATATTCCTCACCCTGAAGTTGGCCACCTCAGAAAGCAAAAGCAGGAGTTCGTTCTCCAAGTTCCCTACAATCCCTGCTGGCCTCTGTCCTAAGGTTGCTTTCATGGGTTTCCATTTGTACTGTCAAAAAAATCAGTGTGAGGTTTCAAATCCCATTTACTAATGAACTCTTTCATCTTTGTGAATGGGATAAAGGGATTCTTTGTTTGAAAATAAGGATTATTTTTTTCTTGTTGTTCTGCTCATTTTTTGCATCTTTTCACAAGCTTTTTGTTTTCAGAAAACATTACAAGACGAAACTGCACCCCAGTTTTAACAAAGAGCCTGACATCTCCAATTTGAAGAGAGTTCTTGTATACAGTAAATTGCATGCTGCCTGCTGTTCAATTGTTTCACATCTCTTTCTTCTCCCCAAATCACCACGTGAGATTTAGGAAAGTCTCCCCAATGTTTACCAGCTCTATTAAAATCAAGATCTCTAGCAGAAGCTCATAATGAATAGTCAGAAGCCAAAAGGAATGAATTGCAGCTAAACTGATTTTGATAGTGATGATCCCTATAACCCGACTGCTTCCAAGCTTGGCCCTGAGGCAGGATTTTTAAATTAAAAACAGAAAAGGATACACATACTTTTTAATCTGATTTTTTATTGTCATGGCCTGGTTTTTTTTTACAGGCTTTTGCAAAGTCTGGTTGGCTTCCGAGCTGTTGAAACCTGGTGTCATCATCCTTCTCCTTTTTCTCCCTCTTGTAAATTTTACAACATCCTAAACCACCGCAGAAGAGGTAAACTATGTATTCTAAAACTAGTGTGGGATGAGATTCATATCACCCAGCACATTCTTGCCCAAGAGACTTCCAGGCAAGGACCTCTGTGAAATGACAATGTTTTGAAGAGCCGGCAAGGTAAGATGACTTTCCAAAATCCAGTTTTAATAATTCCCTCCCTTATTTTTGTATTTTTTGGCAAAATGGAGAAGAACATTTTCTAAAGGCCGATTAACCCATGCTGAGTAATCTGAAAGTGAATGCCCTCCAAACAAGGGCCTTAAAGCTGGTACAACCACACAGGTCTACAAAGATTTTCCAGACTCTCATAGACTGATCCTCTCCACAAAACACTCCCCTTTCTTCATGGAAATACTTTACAATCCTGGGCTTTGGAGCCAGACCCTTGTTTTCAGCACAAGCTGAAACCCCCCAGTCAGGAGATGCGACTGGGGAATGAGAAGCATGTGACTACCTGGAGAGGAGCAACAGTTCTAGCAGGACAGGGACATGCTTGAGGGGCCTTCCCTTTTTAATTTGTAATAAGCAGCAACCTGATCCAACAACACACTCTCAGCTTTCTCTGGCTGATTGCATTATCATGACCTTAACGCAAAAATGTTCTGCTGTAGATGTAATTCCCCGAGAAGGGAAAAGGTAAGCCCCGAGGAGGTCCTGCTTATGACATTATGGAAAGAGCATCCAGCTGGAAAACCTGGTGCACAGTAAGGGGGGTGTTTTTAAGAACCCCAGCAGCACGTTGGTGTACTCACAATCAGATGACCCTGTGTGTGCGTGCAGGTTTGTTGGTGAATGTGGAGAGTGGATGAGGGCCGGGCTCAGAGAAGGAGCAGCTTCAAGGTTCAGGCAGGGAAGGCCCGGCTTGGCGCTGCATGCACCCGTCTGAGTAATCTCATTCTCCTCAGACGCCTTCTGGTTTTCAGCTGTCTTGGGTTTCTTCCTGAAAATAAACAAAGAGACCTTTGAAGGGACTGACTGCATATTTGGGAAAAGGCATTTTTAGAATCTGTTAAAGATAACTTTCTTCCCCCACCACCACCCCCCTCTCGCCTCTCCTTTCCCTTACAGGGAAGGAGGCAGAGAAGACTTTCCTCCATACTTCTTGTTTGGAAACAAGCTGCTCCTTGTTTTGACTCTGATGCAATGGCCCTGAGACTGTGTTACAGCAAATAGGCCAAGCACGAAGCTCCTTATTCTGCCCCTACTGATGACATATAAAATGAAACTCATCCCAGTAGTTTAGACAGTCAAAGCGCCGTTTGACAAATATTAGCCCAGGCTGTAGCATTCTGAATAGAGAGAGTTATACAGAAATATAATAGAATTGTCTGAAAAGCAAACAAATATGCAAGTTTTCAGTTCAAAGCAAATCAGTGCAGAGACTTAATTTGTAGGGAAAAGCACTGAGGCAATTTCGAGATTCAGAAGTCATCTAAGTAAAGCATTAAGAGTTGGAACCTGAAACAACTGTCTATGAGCACCGTGCACACGAGCTCTCAACACCTCCCTCCAACCGGGACCGCAAAGGAATTAAGCCTCAGTGGTACATCAAGCAGGTAGTTAGTCACCACCTTAGTTTCACGGCTGGAGAAGGCGAGTCACCGGGAGAAGCGGCAGGTTTTGAATCCCACAGCCAGCACTGTGAACAGGGCGGCGAGCACCCGTGTCACTCGTGTCACCCCCCCTCCGCCACACTGGTGCAGGTGCTCCCTCTGTGCTCCCCGAGCCAGGGAACTGCGCCCCCAGCTCGGGATGCAGCCTCCGGCCGGGACACTGCTGCCCCGGCCCGGGATGCGGCTGAGGCACCCGGCAAACGTCCGGCTGCTCCCGCCGCATGCCGGGGGGAGAACCGTGGCCACTCTCGCAGCAGAGCAGCAGGAGCCGGGCAGGCTGAAGCCATCCCGGTGGAACCCGTTATCTCCTGCCGACACCCGAGGCGCTGGCAGTGCCGGGGCACCCCGGGAGCAGGTCCTGCCTCCCGCCCGCCGGCAGAGTCCTTGCGACAGGCCGGGACTCTCCTCATGGAGGGCCAGCGCGGGAGCCTCTTCCCTCCGCGCGCCTTTGCTCTCCTGCGTCCCACCCGGGACGGGGTTTGAGGGCTGCGCCGGCCTCTCCACTCTTAACGCGATCGTACAGCGCGGAAAGCGCCGTCCCCGCGGGGGGCGAGGAGGGGCAGAGCGGCCCGGCCGCTTACATAAAGGCCTTATATAAGGGCGGCACGCCCGGCCGGGGGCAGGGCCCGACCCGCCGCCATTGCCTGCGGCCGCCGCCGGGGGGCAGCACTCGCACGGCCCGGCCCGGCCGGCCCGGGGCGAGGAGCAGCGCGGGGAAGAACAACTGCAATTAGAATAAAAGAATAAGTTAAACGGGCCAGAAAGGAAGAAAACAAATCTTTCCCCCAGCCGTCCTCCCGCAAAGCCCGCCCCTCCTAGGAGGTGGTGGGCGCGGAAGAGATGCCTTGGACCGGCCGAGAGATAGCAAGAGACGCCCGGTGGCAGCTGGCCGGGGGTTCGGGGTGCGGCCGGGGAGCTGAGCTCTGCAGGTGAACCACGGCCAGCGAGGGGGTCACACCGAAAACACCGCAGCTTCTGGCAGCCCTGGTGCGTTTTGGATTACCAGGACTACAAATCTGCACGCCACGGGACGGGCAGATGGTATTGCTGCTGTAAACTACACGTCTATAATCAATATGCTCAAAATACACTGGCTGAAGTCTAATCTGATCTAAACCAACAGCACATGACTAAATGGACCTTACTTAAAGCTGTAGAGGTACAGCAAAGTGCTGAACTGATCTATTCTATTGTAAGCGGAAGGGAAATGAAAGCATTTAAAAGTGTGGTTTTTTTCATGAAGAGTAAACAGAGCATCTTGTCACTCTAAGCTTGGGCATCTTTCCTTTTGTTCCCTGTTCTGTCACCAGGATCCATCTCTTGCTATGCAGATGAGAACCCCTGAGACACAGAGCTTGTATGTGGGCACATATATTTTAAAGTACATGGACTGTGTATGTTTTGTTTGTAACAGTCCGCATGGATCTCCGGCATGATCCAAATGAACTCTGGCACACCTTCACACACCTCATTTCCAGATCCCAGGACATTCCCATGTGCATGCACTAGGGACTGCAGGAAATGTGTGCATAAACCAGTGGGTTTTTACAGCATTGCTACCCAAGCAGCTTTCAGATAGCACAACTTTTTGGCCAGGGAGCAAAGGCTGTACATAGGCTTGGACTCTGGATGCACAGGGCAGTGAAGCTCCTTGTACCTGGGAGCTGAACTGCTCTGTTTAAGGTCTGTTTTCAGCTCAGAGTTAGCCCAAGTTACATGCTTGGCATACAGCCTCTGACTCCAGGTCTATCCACACACAAAGCCACCTACCCTGGGCAGGAGACTGCTGTTATTTGCAGAGTGGGGGCTTAGTCTGAGTAAACAAGACTTGTCAGTCACTAGCACAGCCATAGTTCTGTTGCTAAACCAAGCACTGACTGATGTTTCATCCTGTGGCTGATCCTGCCTGTGCCTCCCAGGCCTTCAAAACTCATTAGAGGGACAGTTTAATAAATACTATAGCAACAGGTAGTGACACCAAGGAGGCTGTGCAAAGCATCTCCTGCTTCTTCCCATCCAAACCCATATATCTTCTGCTTCGCTCCTAAGGCTGACACTGTTATCAAGATGCTCTTGTGTCATCACCTTTCCACATTGTAGTCTTGCAGCTCGGTGACTTTTGCTCACTAGGATGGTAAGAATATAGCAGTGGCGCTGACTGGCACCGGAGACAACACCTCTCCACAGCAGTTCAGTTCTCTCACTGTTCAGACATAGGCTTCATGTCACTACCACCTGAAAGGAATGCAGGCTTCGACAGGAGGGAGGCTAAGGGAATCAGCAAAGTCAGCTAAGGATCTAAACAAAGCTTTTCAGAAAAGAAAAATCGTGGGGACACTGTGATCAAAGCTACGTATGAAGAAACACAAACAAAGTTCTCCAGTCTGCAATGTCCAACTACTGTTGCTGGCAAAGGCAAAGCCACAGCAATCCTGCCGTTGCTGTGAGTATATTGCTATTCTTTTGTTCTACCTTATCACCCATACAGAAAGCTCCTATTGCCATGATCTTCACCTATATATTCTAATTAAATATTCTTACATTCTCTTACATAGTCTACTTCTACTGCTATGTTATTGCTGTAGTCTTCACAGGGAGAGTTGTTAAGTACTCAATCAGGTTGTGGCATCTCCATCCTTGGAGATTTTCCAAACTTAATTGAACAAGGCCCTGAGTAACCTAATCCAGCTTGGAAGTCAGCTCCGCTGTGAGCAGGGAATTGGACTAGAGACCTCCAGAGGACCCTTCCAACCTAATTTTTTTTCTGATTGCACACTACTTCTATGAACATTTCCATCAGCAAGCTCTCTAATTCATCTCCATGTTCCAGAAGGTAAAAATGGCACACTAACTTTGGAAAACTGTGAACTGTTATACCTATGTCAAAAACCCTGAAAGAACGAGGGTAGGAGCAAGAATGAAAGAAGTGATAAATATTGTTTGTGGAACCTTCCCAAATTACACCTATGTATGTCCCATCTCTGGACTTCATTGATTGGCAATCCTATGCGATTATTTCAGTAGTAAGGGTCAGTCTACCTTGCTACTTTAGTTCTTACAACTACATTCTTCTCTACATACTAATCTTGGAAAAGAGCTGTTTGCTAATTACTTGTTAGTAAGGGCAATAGTTGCCATGTTGGGAATGGAAAAGACTTGGGAATGTGCTCTTGGAGCAAGGGGCTCCCTTCTGATCTCCACTTATCTCCTTCTCCACAGATACCTGTGCTGCATTACAAGTTCTTTCCAATATCGAACTGATTCTTAACATTATGAGAGGGCCATCATCATCCTTGCTCCTTGTGAAGAACAGCAGAAGGGCAATACAGCAAAGAGATGGCCCTTCTGTATATGGACGTGATGCGCAGAATCCCAGGACCTGGGAACAGAAAAGATACTGACCTTTCGAAGTTTGGAGAGTCCCTGCAGAATTTGTATTTGCTACTGATTTACAAGAGATTTATCCAGTTTATTTCTAAACATCCTACTTACTCTATCACTTTAAATTTTCTATCCTATGTCCACGTACTTTCCTTTTGCTGGTATTCACTTTCAGCATTCCCTTCTATTTATTGTGTTATTTTTCATTATGTTTATTTACACTACTTAAAATATATTATATTCTTTCTTCACTGTATGCTCTCCAGTACGTAACAGTGGGCTAACTGCCTCCACTGTCATCCCTGAACTAAACTGTGTGTATCAGTACTTGCCAGCTCATGTGTAAAGCAAAATGTACAATCACTGCCATCATTTTATTTCTGTTTTCTGTCAGTATCCTCATTGCACTGAGGCATTTGCTCCTTTCCATGTATCTTAACACCACCCTATCATACAACAAGATCTCAAATGGTGGGCAACTCACAATGATGCAGCGACTGCAATGATCTGGGCACTGTCTGTAAACTAGAATTGGCTCATTTCTGTTTAACTTGAAGGCAGAATGGGTAATATTTTGGATGTCCTAACCTCAAAGCTATCTAGAAACTAATTACTACCTCTGAGCTTTAGAATGCCTTTAAAACCCCTGCCACACTTCCCCTTTCTTGCTGCCACTCTTGCATGCAGCTTTCTCTCCCTCAACCCTCCACTTGCTCTCCACAGTTGATTTCTTTGCATGTACCTCCCTTGCAACCACTACTTGAGTTTGGAATGAATTTCCCCTGGATGAGTTAACACGTTCTCACAGTGGGGCCAGCAAACCAGGTCCCTGTCAAAAATAGACAGTGTATGTTGTACTTCTCACACAGCAGCTATAACTAATGCTTGAACCTTCCCTTACAAGGGGAATAGCTCTCTGTCCTGCAGAGACATCAGGTTAGCACTGAACAAATTAGCTCAGGTATAGGAACCAGTGTAGCTGTGCAGAGCCCACAGTAGCATCCTGGCTCTCAGGGGAAGCTATGATAATGTGACTGCATGAGAATAATACTACATAATGAACAATAATGAGGCAGTTTTCAGCCTCTGAATACAGGGAGGGCTGGGTCACCAACCAGACCTTTGTTCGTCGCATATTAAGCAGCACAGAGGGAACATGCCACAGGGTTGCTGATGTTGTTGTAAGTGCTGCTGCTGGCTGAGTCTGCCCACCCATGCTCCAGGCATTATTTCGCCTCTTCACAGATATGGCATCACCTTATAGTAAGTGCCCTCAGGTCAGAGATGCCTGTAGCGTCCAAGCACTGCACTTAACTCACTGGTGCACAGTTTGTTTGTAACCTTAGTAATTCACGGAGGCTGTATATAATTGGAAAAAAAAAAAAAACCTCCAGCTTTTCAGATCCTAAAAATAAGAGTGTGAAAATAGTTCACGTCTGATTTTAAGCAATATTTTTCCTGAGCGTTCTGCTGCACATTCTTCCTCTGCCTGTGTGCGACTAACACAGCTCCTGATATCAGTGCTTATCACTGCCAGTGTTGTGTCTCTTCCAGACATGACATTGACAATACATATTTAGAAACTGACAAAGTAAAGAGAGAGAGAGAGATGAGTACAATCACTGAATATAAAAAAATAGGCCTGAAAGAACAACAAAAACTCACTGAAATCTGCCCAGAGACCTCACCTCAAAATTCAGGGCACACTGAATGCCAGAGCTGGGGGTGAAGCCTCCCAAGACAAGCTCTCTTTAAACCACCTGAGCCATCACAGTTTTCCTGCCAGAAGTATTGCTTCAGTAGTTAAAAGTCCTGCACAGGCGGACTGCCTGAATATTCACACAGCTTCTCTGATGATTTTGCAGCCACATTGATCTTCATGCTGTTGCAGCTACATGACTGGCAGTTTGTTTAAAATCTCTGATTGCAAGTTTGTGTCATACAATGGAAAACACAAACTCCTGAAAACATCGCCATAAAATGTAATGTGAAAGAGAAATCCCAGTGGAACACTGCAAAGCAAGAATGGGAGGCACGGAGAACTGACAAGAGAGACCCAATGTTCTAGTGCAATAAAAGCCTGGAAAATTTAATCAACACAGAAAAGTAAAATAAACTCCAAAATCCCTTACAGGAGACTGATTAACATAATTAAATTAAACTCAGAGATTAAGTTAAAGTAAGATTGAAATTTGCTGGGTCCTTTTCAGGCCTGAAGTAGGGTTTATGTGGCCCAAAATTTGTCCATTTATTCCATCTAAACCACAAGTCTCATGAGAGTTGGGTCCTGACTACAGAGCTTGCCTGACTTGTAACATCAGAGCATCTCAGCTATACTAACACTGTGACGATACTGACAATTACTGAGAATTGATCAAAAGAATTCAAAACTATTACTGAGAATTGATCAAAAGAATTCAAAACTATTATATTTATGGGGGGAAAGTACAACTATCAGACAAATGGTCATTTCAGAGCATAATAAAACCACAATGCAAAGTCAAAACTCTCTCAGGCAACTTTACCTATGTAATCCAGCCAAATCTACAAAATCATAATGGCCTTAAGTCATAAATGTCTCAAGGCCCAGAAAGAACAGTGTAAACCTTTAAGAAGTTGCAGTAGATTCCATCTGCATTGCCTGAAACACCAGCGAGAGAAAAGGTGTCTCATTAAAAAGTAACAAGAATAAAAAAGAAGATAAACACTGCAAAGACAAACATGGATGAACCAACTAGAACAGCACGAACTAGAGCAATAAGTAGGGAGAACCTGCCAAACTAAAAGATACAAGCAGATCAAACCAGCCATTGCTGAACTATGCTGTGAGGCTATGACTTAAATATTTAACAGTTTTTTACTGACATACTTTTTGCCCACATATTTCCTTGCAAATTTCAAAAGCAAAACTTAGTTTACCCTCATCAGTACGGCTCACAGGTGCTGCAGTTTGTTTTTGTTTTTGTAAGATGTCTTTTTTTTTGCTGAACAAGAAGTCTTTTATAAGAGATAAAATATACTTACAGTGGTTTCCAAATGGTATCACTCTTCAGGTAAATTACTCCAAGCCTTGGACCTAGTGCAGACGTTCATTGGGGCAGGGAACAGAGAGAGGCTGTGTCTGTACCAGGAAGAATCAAAAGGAAAGGTCAGGGGGAAATAATAATTATTTACTGAGAGCAAGAAAACTTGCTACAACTCTAACTGGCATTCTGTGCTGTGAGTACAGCTGGCTGCAGCCTGGTAGTGCCGAATTCTTCCCGCTTCAATCCCTCCAGCCCTGGCTGCAAACGACCACGGAGTCAGTCCCCAGTTAACCCAGCGTGCCCATGCAACCTAATCTGGTGAAGCAAGGAGGAGAGGGAAGATTAGCCACCAAAGTGCTATCAGCAGGATTCCTTCTGAGAAGTCGCTCACTCCAACGGCATGAGCAGGGAGCACTGATGGAGAGCTAGCACAAACTTGGCACTCAAGTGCATCTCATCAGAACAAGGCCAGTCCTGTTCCCAGCAGCAACAAACACTTCCTCAGGACTGCAAGGCAGGAAAAGGAAGGAAAAAAATCCTCCTTCGTGTCTTTTGCTGTCTTTACATCACAAAAAGCATGGCTCATATCAAAGCAGAAACCTCACTTTTCTCCAATCAGCCACCTGGTCTGCTGCAGTGACACCAGGAAAGTAACTTATTGTCAGCCTCACAGGAAAGGTTCAGCTCAGCAGCAGTTTTATCTCTGAAATCTTCTGAGCTAAAGAGACAGTTGGAATCAATGGACTGAGATGGAAAGGGATCCACAGAAAAACTTCAGCTCCAATATTTATTAGATAGTGATTTCACCATCCAGATCTAGGTTTTTGGGAGTATTTACATTTTTGGGGGACTTGAATCCCTCTCTAGACTAAGAGAACTCCTCCTTTGCTAGCTTCTTATAATCCTTGGGTGGCTCACTGTGGCTATGTTAGGAGTATGTCTGAAGTTGACATCCAGGGACAGAATTAAATCCTGCACACTTCACTCATGCAAAGAACTCTTGAGACATCAGCATATTCAGTCCTGCCCACAGTAAAGCCACTGGTGCCACTTCCATGAAAAAATGATTTTGCCTACTCTGAGCAGACCAGAAAAGCAAATATCTGTTTTATCAAAGAAATCAAGAAGCTGAAAGAAAAATGGTAAGAGATGTAATTGTTATTTCACAGGTAGCTAATGTCACTGTGCAAGTTGGAATTTCTGTCTGAAAATGCAAAACCCCACTGTTTGTGCAGCAGGAACACTGCAATGAGCACCAACAGACACAATGAAGGACTTTAGAAGATACTGTAATAATATACTTCACAAAATATATATTCAGTTTTATGTTCAATTCACACATTTTGCAATGATGATGTTTCTTAGTGACTGGGATATATACTAAATTCTAATTTCAACAGGCTACATGAAACCTGGCAGCTACATTTTACAGGGGCTCAAGCAAACATTTTCTTTGATTCCAGCTTTTTCAGGTTCTCCCCTCTTGGAGTCGGCTTTGCATTGCAAATTAAGTAAATTCAAACACACACACAAAAAATCTACAACTTAGCCTGAACCTCTGAGTTTCACCAGGGCTTGGGAGATGAACCACCTGCATCAGGTTAGCTTGAAAAAATTACATGAAATAGTGACACTTTTGACCAGAACCAAGGATTGAATTTCAAAGGTGCAGTAACGCCCAAGGAGATTCTGTAGATTTAAGTCCTTGCTAACACTCAGCATGGCTTAGTTTCAAGCTCTCCTTCCCACCTCCATATACGCCCCACCTGTTCTGTTAACGCTGACCTTGCTTCTCATATCCACTTTGCGCACATCAGTCTGTCTTTTATCTGGCTATTGCTCACCTTTTTAAGGCATAAATCCCATGTGCCTTAAAGACTGCCTAGTACTTCAGATAACATGCATTTTTAACTTGTACTAGAAGCAGAAAAATCACAGGATTGGGTCTTTAGTCTTTACTTCGGCAGAACTTGTGCTCACTTCACTCCTAATTTCACACAAGAGAAGCCTAAGAACTGCATGTACTAATCCTGCATATTTTGTCACCTCTCTTTTTGTGTCATTATTGCTCTTCCAATCTCTGGGATCCCAATCCAAGTGGCTCTCTCTTGTAGCACTGCCTAGCACTCAATCTGGCTTCACATCAAGGGTCAGGCAAACAAGTTGTTAGAGATGGGCTGTTGGAAGTCTTCTACAAAATCTGGGCACAAAAATCTCTGTGAAAGGCAATACTTAAAATACCTTCATTTTTTCTCCATATTTTTTGCTATGGCCTGGGAAGATATCTCTTTTTCCTCCAGTGTGATGAGCATAAAGCACCGAGATCCTCAGCAGCTGTTAGGTACTTTTTAAGTACTTAAAATCAGCAGCGCTGATGGTACTTCTTAAGACACTGGGATTGCAACAGAGAATGAAATACCCCAAATTCTTGTAGAAGACTTAATCTAGCTTTGGAAAAAACTAGAAGAAAAGGATCTTTGTCTATAAGAAGATTGGGCAAAAAGAGAAACAAGCAGGACGACAGGAATGGGATGTGTGACATTGCGTTAAGTAACTTCTCCCATCCACCTGGGCTCCTCTATCCAGAAAAGGAAAACATTATATTTCTGTTCCATGGGGTACTGTGTGCTTAATTAAGATTTTGGAGGATAAATTTTCTGCATGACTGCATTCCAGAAATGCAGACTTTTATTACTTAAATATTCCCACTAATGATAGTAACTTTGGCATTTTATATATGCTCACTTTTATTCCACCTTGCTCTTTCCAAGTTTCATCTGGTAATTTAGAGGGTGTGAGGAACATTAATTGTATCAGTGTTTTTATTAAGGAAGGTCCATTTTATGAGAGTAGTGATGTACTACAGATTGTGATTTAAGATGTACACTTTAGGTCAGTTTTATACTGACTTCAGTGCAGTTGCAGTGGGCATAAAGTCAGGAGAAAATGTGGTGCTTTACATAATAATGCTGATGATTAATGGGCTCCTGGACCATAACTCTATATTCTAAGGCACTGATCCTCCTTCTCCCTCCTGAAATTTGTGTCTTGACCCTTTCATCTCTTGTTAGCTACCTTTCCAGAGCTGTTCATTAATCAGCACCATTGATCTGATGTGGTCTGTCATATCCTATTACCTAAAATACACAGAAGCAAGCACTGGCCTGACTCCGCTCTTTACACAACACACCATCATATTTCCTTTACAGATTACTTAAATATTATAAACATCAAGTTACTGCTGTTGCTTGGTCCTGGAACTGGCTTTTTCTAGTTCCCTGCAGGATGTTTCTATCTCACCCCCTGGACGTACTTCTGTCTGCTCAGAGACACCATCAAACACATTCAGTATTCCCTGCTTGTTAGCGGCACTCCTATGTCTGACCAGCAAGGGACAATCAGCAAAATAGCTCTTTCTCTTTGCTTGAGACCTGGTACCACAATCTTCTGTTACTTTTTTTTTAGTGATTCCTGATCAAGCAGACTCAAGTTTTTAGTTAATTGCTATTTATTTTATTCATGCAATAGTCTTTTCCCTAATATCGTCAGAATGCTTCCTTCTGCCTTTCCTCTGATCCCTAGTAATGAAAAAATTAAAAGATGAGCTTCTTGTGAGCTTATTTCTGATTATTCTTATTTGCTGTGCTGGAACAGTGCTGTCTATCATGAGGCAATGGAAAGTAACTCTCTAGTGCCTCAGAAGTTAGCATGTCTGATCTTAATCCACACATTGTACGGGTCTCTTGAGTCACGTAGGGTGAGTTTTAATTGATGCTTTCACAGTCATGATAAATTTTCAGACTGGGCTGTTTAGGCTCAATTCAATTCTTTTTGGTCACTTTTTCTCTGTGGGAGTAGCATTTTGGATTAAATTCTTAAAGCCACAACAAGAAGGAGGAGATGAGAACAGCAGTGTTAGCCATCAAAAAACATGATTCAAGAATCAACTTTCTGCATGAAGTGGGTTATTCCAGATATATTTTACTGTTTCTCTGTAAAGAAAAAGTACATCCCTTGACTAGGACTGACTATGGCCTTTACACCCTATGAACAAGGTTAGGCCATTGCCTACCTCTAAGTAGATATCCAACCCCAATGTCTTAGAGATCAAGATAGACTGAGATATAAAAACCACCATTCCAGCAGAGGCCAGAACTTGTACTGTAAAACCCAAAAAAATTTAGCAACACAGGACATGTTATGAGAAGGCCATAAGCATGGATTTTTCGCAGTAGTCAAGGCTTCATTTCAGAGAGGAAACAGCTCATTTCTGGATTCTACTGAGAACATTGTATGTCCACTATCAGTATGGCCTAAAAATCAGAAATTAATTTGTTAATGGATTAGACATTTACAGAAGGACTGTTTAAAGAGGCTGGACTGCTCTAGCCTGGTAAAGGCCAATTTCCCACAAGGACATGTTTGCAAAAGCACTAGAGAAAAAAATCTCTCCCTGAAGTCCCAGAGGTACTTACTGAAATCTAGAACAGCAATATAGTTTGTAGGAAAGTCTACATTATGTCCCCACTTTTTTTCTCACAGGTCCTCTATTACTTGTCTGCATCTGTTTCTTTTTCCCTTCTTTCAGTGCCTTTTATCTGACACTATAGAATTTCACTGCTCTTAAACTGCAATTCTTAAGTTTGATTTTGGCACTTGGAAGAGGCATTTTTGAGGTCTCACTCTTGTCTGTTGATTTTTCTGATATTTCTTTGTATTTGCAAGCAGTACTCTCAATGCAACAGCTAACCATGCCTAAGAGTTCAGGTCAAAAAGGATAACTCTTCTCCTTCTGACTTTCCTTTCCACTTCCCATGCTGAGTGGCCGCTCCTACCTGGGGCAGTGGTACAAGGCCTCAGCCCAGAACATTCTCTTTTGTTTAAGATCTAACTCTGAGTGCTGCCTATTTTCCACTAATGAAGATCTCATCATGCTCAGTGTGTTGGGTGTGTAAACTCCACACCTGCAGGTGTGGCAGGTGCCCAAGCAGAACGTGCGCCGCTCTCTTGGCCGTTCCTCGCGGGGGGTGGAGCAGGATAAAGCCATGCTTGGCAATGTTAAGCAACTGTTTGGACTTTGCACACCTGATTTGAAATGAAGATAACTGCTACTTGGAAGAGGAAATTAAATGTCAGTAGTTGGTAGGCCTAATCAGAGCAGGAGCAGGTCACCAAAAGCCCTAATGTAACATTCAGCTAATGGTTAAAATGAATACAAAAATCTGTGATGCCAGACTGAACCACGGCAGTGTGTCAGACCACTTTTCACAAGCAGTAACAACAAGAACCAGTATTGTACACATACATAGATATATACATGTAAGTAACCATGTATATATGTATGTATGTGGAGTTATATACATGATCATTATTTTAAAATTATCTTATTCTGGCAAAACATTGTCATTGGTATAAAACACGTAATTCTGTATATTCCTACTATGGAGCCTTCACAGTTGTACCTGAATGCTGAGTGAAACCACATAATTTTCAAAGCAGTTCATTAAAGTGGGGTGTGACTGAGGCAAACAGATAAACTCCTAATTTTATTGATGTTGGTGTCGAATATGGAGTAAATCATTTGTGCTCAGTGGAACTGCACCTACATAACCTTTCCCGGGAACAGACTGATTTGTGGGTAGTGCTTGTATACCTCCAGCGTTGTTGAATCTTGAGTGCTACTTTTCTACAGATACTTAGTATTAATAGAAGCAGTTTGAGGGTATAAACAGCCTCAGGCATTTATGTGCTGATGCTGTAGGTTACAAGGCATCAGCATTATGGCATGAAACTCAAAAGGTTCATGGGAGGGGAACAAGTAAGAGGTAAAGGTTTTGAAGCCACAAACACTAAAGATGGCCAGTGCAACCAGGGTATTGTCTTGTTAAAAAGAAGGCAGCACTTAGACAACATGGCACTTCCTTGCTACCTTAAGCAAGATTCTCACGAAACTAAAGGTATAGTTGTGCTGCAATTAATACCAGTGTTTCTGAAACTGAAATATGAATTGCTATCACTGCAATCACCAGAGACGAAGAAAATGTGTAGAAATTAAATTGTTACAGTAATATATCCGCCTAAGCTACTGCTTTGGCTAGATGAGCCAGATTAGCTCATGACAGATGAGCTTCATGAACATTTCATTGCCAAGGAACCCTGTCAAAATATTGGTGATTTCTCCGAATCTGTTCAACATCATGGAGATGTCAAACGAAATCTGAAAGGACATTATTTTTCAGGAAGAACAAAAACAATGAAAGCGTATGAAGAAAACGAGCTGAGTTTCTTTCTCCTCCCCTACACATTGTTTTGGTTTCATTAAATGCTGTCCTTGCAAATACTTTGGCATAAACCCTGAAACCTTTAGTCCTATAGATGCTGATGAATTGCAGAAAGTACTGAATGTCCTCAAAGAATAGATCTCTCTGTTTCAGTAACCAGGTTTTCCAACTGACAGTGTATTTTCACCGAGGTGCAGGGACTGTGTAATCTCAGCACATAACAATTTAATCAAGATTTACACCATTGCCACTGGTTCTGCCATACCCCCTCTCTCCTGGTCACAATGGTACAGCAGTTGATGCATCAGTGTCTGGCCACCAAGCTTGTGGTTCTTATGCTGAAAGATGATCTCATCCACAAGTCGGAAGTACCCTTTCATGAATATGGAACATGATACAAAATGGTAAGTGATAAAAGTAATTAAATACTGTTTTTTTCATGGCTTGTTGCTTGCGGAAACTATGAGATACTGTTTACATTAATTAAAGGTAGAATTCCATGTAGGACAGTGCAATAAATTCAGCTATAAATTTCAATAGATTTGATCCATTTGTCACAGGACTATCCCCTTCAAGGCAAACTAAGAAATAAAAGTTTCACTGATACATCTGGTTTTCTCAAGCACTAAGAGCCAGGTTACCAAACATAAACAGAAAAACTGAACACCCTCCTTCCCCCCAAAAAAACCTCAGGATCTTCTTGATAGGATTCCTCCCTCTCCCAGAGCTTTCATTATGTGACTTGTTTTATAAGGAGATGAAAATGCTTGCATGATTTTTATCTGCCTTTACTAGAGGAAGATTTATATTAAAAATCACATTTGCATGGATTCTGAGGGGCGAAGTCTGAGACAAGGAATCTTTTCCTAAAGTTTTAACATTTTTACCACCACTGCCCGAATGCTGAGCTAAACAACTGAGTTACTGTCAGTTATGAAAAAATTAAAATTATTTTAATTTTTTTTTGTTGTTTTAGATGACTGTCTCCGCCTCTGAAGATTTCCCTTGCCAGTCATTCATTAAAGAGTCGGTAACCAACATAGTGAAAAGACTAGGTAAAAAGCACCACGAACGTGTTTTCCCATACCATTCTTCCTGTGTGTTTGCTGCCTCTGGCCTCAAACTGTAAAAATGAAAGCTTGTTTGATTTATGTCAAAAACTATATATAAAATATCACACGGGATCCACAGAGAAACCGAGTCACTCTGGGCTTTAGTTTCATTATCCATTGAGGAATAACTGACTGCAGCCTTGGAGTACGTAGAACTGATCAAAGCGCTTGCTTCCTCACAAGCAAAGAGAAAACCACTGTAGATTTCCTGTTTCATGCTTCAGTGCCAAAACACAATGAAAAAAAGTTCTAGATGAGCATGTGAATTATTCTAAAACATTGTTCAATCAAATCTGATGGTTATGTGCATTTGTGAAACTCATCATTTGAAAATGTCAAGTCACTGACAGCAGTGTGTCCTGAGGTGTGACGTATATTTGTGATAATTATTTGCTTTTTAAAGTTATGTATCATCTGCATCAAACCGGGATTTTTCTTAAGTCTGCCTGAAATGTAGAGATGTCAGTGCCAGCTGCGTTATTCAGATCTGGGTTTTAAACACCCTGTGCCAGGAAAACACAGAGTCAGGATATGACTACAATGCCATTTTTAAGGCACTCTGAGTTATTTTTCACTATTCTCTTAAAACTGTATGCGGTGTGGCTGATGGAGAATGATTACTAACATAAATAGTAACTGAAGTGATTTCTGTGCAGTATATGCAGCATGATGCATTAAGGAAAATAACATAGCAATAATTGTTATTCTTACTTCAGTATTAGCAAATGATACTCTTGGGATTTATTGTAATTCAGTATTCAGCTCTCTTCTGTGGCTCTTAGAGGCCTCTTCTCTGGCCATTTCAAAACTTTTTTGAATGAAACTGAAGGCAGTTGGCTCTGTTGTTGGATAAGTTCTGCTAACGTAGGAGGGCTGTCTCCTGAGTGCTAAAAAGACCATTTGCAAATCTTCAGCATCTTCTTCCTTGACAGCAGAAGTTACTATGCAGAATGGTTTAGATGATGCTGAAATGAAATTTTACAGGAGATCCACAATCTTCCAAGAGAAGGCATGGTAGGAATGGCAGTGACTTGAAGGGACCTGATAGCAACTTCCCCACCTTTTATTTTTGGAAAGTGACACTGTAAATAAGCACCCCACCAGTGTCTGAAATCAACATTTTTTCTTATGAGGAAAGAAATTCTGTGAGGAGGTGATTGAGTTTTTGACTGTAGACAATCTGGCAGCTACCTTACTCCTGCTATTTTGTGACAGAAAATCTTATAAGAAAATGGCCCAGATGAACAAAATTATCAGGGCCCTTGCAGATATTCTGATTTCTGCCATGACTGGCAAGAAGTACCACAGGAGATGGATCAGGAATCTTAGCTGTAGGGGAGCTTAGAGCTATTCTAGTTCAATCAGATTTCACAATTTGCTCTAATGAAGAGCGCTGGCAGAAGTTCAAAGCTACTCCAGGTCTCGACTCTCCCTCCACATTACTATAAAAATGTCTGTAGAAGTGTTAACTGCAGAGGAGCCAAAAGTTGTTTTGGTTCCAGTCTTTCCCAGCAGGAGTAACTGAGAAAATAGAGTAGGAGTGCTAGTTCTGCTCACAGCTCCCTCAGCCTCCTGCAGAACACCAGAGACGTTGCCGGGAACATGGCAAAGTGTGCCCAATGCTGTCACCCCTCACAGCTCCTGCAGCCTCAACCACGCCCTGCAAACACCACCAACACAGATGCACCGGCTCAGAAACTCCAGAAGTCTTTGGAATCAGCATCAACCTCCACTGCTGATAACCTGAAGTCTGTTTGCAAGCAGAAGGTGTCAGGAGGATGGCTGTGTTCAGCCAGCATTGATTTCTTCAGCCTTTTGTCTGTGTCTGCTTTCTGTCTCCTTTGGAGGTGGTTACTGTTACTACAAGTAGCATGAATCATGTCTCTGCTAAAAAACAGAGCTCCAATTGTCTTACATAACCCCTGGTAACTGCATGTCTAATAATAGCAAGCCATTCCCAGGTAGGGATTCTGTCTGTGTCCCAGACCCAGACACATCCACATGCACGCACACACACACATTCATATTACTTTCTACACCTCATTTCTGGGAAGGAGTGAGCTTTTCACATGCAATATGACAGCTCTGAGCTGCAGGACATGGCAACTATTATTTTAAAATGCCATTTTCACTTATTGCCTTGAGAAGCCAGTCTGGTATGTGCAATTTGCTTCTCAGCCCAAGCAGCAAGAAGGAGTGAAAAAAAAAAACCCAACAGCACTGTTTGGTTTTGAGAGAACATTGAATGGTGAAGGCTATGGTTGGATCCTGTCCTGAAAGCTCGAGTCTTTCTAGGTGTTAACTCTCCTTCTGTCTCTTAGGGAAGGCCCACATTTTAATAAAGTACTTCTCATAGTTCTGACAAACCCTTAGTTTTACACCTCTCAGTTCCCCCGTCAGAAAAGTAAATGACAGTATGCAACTCCCTCAGTTACTGCAAGGCTAATAGATAATGCTGCAAATCAATGATGAGGTCTTCAGATGAAACTTTTCTATAAATTGAAAATATTATTCTTTTTGTAATCCATGAGTGGTCTAGAGAAGGAAGGAGTTTCTGAAGATTACTCTGGTGTCACAAAATTCTGAACTTTAATTCAGTAGGAGGTCACCCTTGCATGACTACCTACAACAAATCATGTAACTGAGCACTGTGCAGACACTTCCTGAGCTCTGACAGGATTGATGTCAGAACCACTTCCCTCGGGAGCCTATTTGCAAATGGAGTGGTTCTAGACTATTTCACAAGGTTTGCCAAAGAAACCAGTTCCATCTGACCCCTCTTATCATCAATCACTGTTTCTGGGCATCTAGACTTGAATTATATGCTATTACCAACATAAGAGCCAGATTTCAGTCATCCCAAACCTCTGTATTCTCTCGTTTTCAGAGATGTCTTGGAGCCAGGGATTTGGAAAGTCAGTTTCACTTCTGAATTTGTTGAGCTTTGAGAGTTCAGTTTAGGTTCATCTCTTCACACTGCATGAATAGAACACGTGTGAAGAAACAACTAAAAACTTAGGTGGTGACATAATAAAAAATGTTCTCCTTCAGCTTTTATTTCTAAAGCTATTATCTTTCTTAGCTCTGATAATCTTTCTTGAAAGTTTGTTGAGAGTACTTGAAAACATCAAAACTTAGTGGATCAGATGTCAGACTCTGGTTCTATGCACCAAGGCAGGCCATGCTGCATGCCAGGCAGTATCTTTGGAGAAATCCTACTTTCTGATTTCTCGAGATCTGTGGACAACAGCTGAAAATTCGGTATTGTTATTATGGCATCAAGTGTCTTACTTCTTATAAGTTCCTGGATCCACACATCACCTTACAGTAAAGTCAGACCTGAACTAAACCTAGACTGTGTTTGATCTCACAAAGTGACTGGTCTGGCCAACAGCTGCAGACCCACTTTCATGGATGCCCTCCCACTAAGTTAGTCTACAATACTCATATGATCTCCCACAGATTTCTGTAGGTGCAACAGGGAAAAAAAATGACTGATGCTTTTATTTGTTATCAAATTAAAGCCTACAGTTCAGCAGCAATAAGCCTACTGTGAAAAGTGCAAAGACCCAAGAAAGTGAAAAAAACCCAAATCAAACAAGAAACCTACTGAGTTGTAAACTGTAGTTTATCTGTATCATGCAGTCATGAGCTGACTGTGTTACTGTCCTAGGGTAAGAAGTTCCTACCTTCTCTGTAGGAAGTCAAATTAATTTGCCTTCACTATCTAGTAATCCCTTTGTCAAGCAGTAAGAAATTCACATATTGGCCCCTCTGTGTTACAATGTATTCTTTGGAAAGTTGAAAGAGAGAAACGAATGGAAACCATAGAACATGCATCAGCTGCTGAACTTGCAGCATTCTTGCTAGAAGAGCAGTATTAATATTTTAATTGCTGATTATAGCACTATGTCCCAGATTCCAGCTAAGCATCTGAGAACACAATGGATCTTGTGCAGTCAGGCTATTTTTATTAGGACTGAAACTCCTGTAGGAAACCCTTTAACTGGTGACCCAGTAAAGGGTTAAACAAAAGTTAGACTTAAGTTTCCAAAGCCATCTGAACTGGCTTCAAGAAGACATGAAACATCTATGCATCTGGAAAATGGAACTTGCAATTGCCTTTTCTGTACCATCTGCTCTCAAGAACATTTTCTGCTTGGGAGTTGCATAAGCAATGAAAAAAAAGCACACAAACAACTTCCTGTACCATGTTTTCGGTCACTTGTAATGACGCATTACAAAGCAAACCAGCTAAATATGCACAACTGTGCCTCACTCCAGATGACAACATGTATTATATAAGAGCAACGCCTGACAGAAAGACACTTATTTTAAGATATCACGACACAAAAAGCACTCAAGGGGAAATACTCACTACATGCGAGAGTTGGGGGCAAGAGCCAGGGAGAGTTTTGCTTCTATCTCAAAAGGCCAAGAGTAGTTCAGAAAAATCAAAAAGCAGACATTTTTCCGTTTACAGAGTAAAATGACGGAACTTGTTGCACCTCCTTCTGTAAAGGGGAGTTTAACTTGTAATGAATGTAAGCTTTTTGTTGTTATTTAATGTCACTTTAATGCATTTTAGATTCAAAATTATTCTTATCCCAAAAGCTTTCAAAAACATAATTTGTTTAGACTTGCTTTGTTTGTCTGTTGGGAAGCCATGGCCTGATTTAATCTTGTATTGTGGCATAAATAAAACAATATCCCCAGGAATTAAGAGCAGTTTAACCAGAATAAAAATATCTACCTCTCCAAATGAGTCCCAAGCCTTTAAAACTATGTATGTATGTATGTGTTGGCCTTCCTCTTTCCAGTGACTGCACTAATGGAATCAGATGGAGACATATGGGGAAATCCCGGTACCTGTGCAAATACAGGGAACTCCTGAAGAGGGGCTGAAGCCTCGACTTGAAGCAGGGTGTGCAGCTAAAGGAGGTAGTTTGCCTCCACTTGGGGGTGTTTTTGAAACTGAAGTTGAGATGAGTTTCCCCACTAATGAACAGACTCAGCTCAGTTGTCAGTGTAGATCTGAGCTGGTTTGGGCACGGGCACACGATCGCATTACTGTTAAATTAGCAGGAGTTTGTCTTGCTGTGAGAGAGCAGACAATACCTAATCTAGCCTGAAGTCACAGCGGTGCAGACAGGTGATACCTGATCTGACATCCAGCCTGCCACATAAAGATAAACCATTTGTTCTGAAAACATTCAGATCGGTGTGTGAATTTATCCTAGATCGACATTTTGTGTTACACAGCTACAGTGGTTGTGATACAGTTTTATGGCTGAGATCCACTCTGCAGTCAAACTACAGCTTCAGAAACTGATTTTGCATGGAAACAGCCAATTCTATCAATCTACAGGGTAAATCTGGGGGTGCAAACAGCTCCAGGGGAGACAAAATCCCACACCTGAGATGCACACTGTCTTTGTAAAGACCAGTCATGGAAGAATAAAGGGGTTCACTTCCAAATCAGTATCGATTGCTTTCCACGGGCCAAAAGGACTTATGCCACCAAATTTTCTTCCTACCTTCAAAATACAGTGGTTGCGTTGTTAATACAGGGTTTTCCTAGATAATGAACCCTGTAGTCTAGAATCTGCAAGATTAGATAATTCTCAGGAGACAAGTCTGTCTCCAATAAAATATCTCAGCCTGTGGCAACAAATGCTCAGGTTAATGAAAACTGTTTTAAGATTTCAGCTGAATTAAGGAGGTGCACAGTTCATACAGGTCACCTCTGCATGGGAGGGAATATCAATATGTTTTCTGTATCTACAATTCATTAACAGCAAAACCTGTTTCATATCCTCTTTGCTACAGCATCCTTCCTTTCCTGCCTAGCCCCCTCTCTGACTCTAATGCCTTACACCTCCATCCATCAGAAGGACACCATATAAAATTTTGATCATAATTACATTGGCAAGTCTCCTCTGGTTTTCATGGAAGTTACATCCTCATAAATGAGAGCAGAATTTGGCCCTCTGTCTTTTCAAAAGGAAGACTAACGATCAAATAATTTTCTCACATCTCTGTTTGCACTTTCACAGTCTGGTTACATTGATTTGTGTCTCATAAGTAGACATTTCCTTTGTTGGTTACAAATCAATGTTATAGACCTAGCCTGCCTGCACATTTTTCCCTTCCCTCTTACAGTGAGAAAAACAAAGTGCAGCTTCAAGTCCTCTTGCTTTATAAATGTAAACTTCCTTGACGAAGCATGAGAGAAAAGGAGATAAAATTCCAGCTCTCTCTCAAAAAACAGGAAACGTCTGTGCTTAAATTTCTAATTACCAAGATGCTTTATGGTATGATAAACACCTTTATCATGCCAGTCCTGCCACTGCTTTGTTAACCTAGCTATAATCCTCTCCTTCAGATATCACAAGACTTCCCAGGGCAGCCCACTGTGATATCACAGACAGCTATGACTTCATGGCATGAGTAAGGAAAAAAGAGGCAAAGGTTTTAGTCTGCAGCAGGACTGAGCTGCCACACAAATCTCCAGGAAAGGACGGAAAAGAAGAGCTCGCAATTGGTGCCTGAGAGGCAATGAGGTTTTTGACTGCAGTGTGAAAACACAACAGTGAAGATAGATGGGTATTTCACTGCAAATGGATACATGTGATAATAGAAAAGGAGTAGTAAGAAACAGAGCCATCAATCATACCAAGTAAAAGAAGGTATAGGTGTAAATGTGGAACATATAAGTTTGATTTTCCTTTCTTAAAAGAGAAAAAAATGTTAAAAAAGAAGAATCAAAGCAGCCTCAACTCAATCTCATCAATTTTAATCCTATGAAGAAGTTTAGTAAGTGGCGGTTCCACCAATTTGATGGAAAACTCGTGACTGCCAAAATGAAAATAGAAATTGTTTAGAGCTGGCAGTAATAATAATAACAACAACAACAGCAACAACAACAACAACAACAACAATAATATTTCAAGAATGTGAGATCGAAAAGGAAAAGAAAAATTTTACAAATATGAGCATGGCTGCCACCACCATCAAAGAACATCCTCACAAGTCAAAAGGGAATTCTACTTATTTTAAAGAACAGCATTAGGAATCAGGAAATCTGGGTCCTACTTACACCTCTTCTGGGGAATCTATGCTTGGCCTTGAGAAAGATATTTCAGTGCTCTGTGCTTCAGCTTCTCTGTAAGACCAATCAAGATAATAATAGATCAACTTCACAGGCATCTTAAATCATGGGTGTTGAGCAAACACTTTAAGTTTTTTATGTAGAAACTATTAAATGGCAGGAAAGACAAGAAAGAATGTGAAGATTTGAGAAACATTTGAAAAAAGAAATTCCACAACTCAACCACCTCCTCAAATCACAGGAAGAGAACAAATAATGTCCTTTTTTGTATTTTATTCCAAAGGAAATGTAAAGCTTCCCAGCCAAATGGGCACAGAAGCTGCCCCTGCAAATATAATCATGTAAATGGTGAGAGGGAGCCCTGGCTGGCTGCAACCTTGCAATGTTGTGTACATGTGCCCATTCCCTGCGAGACAACACCACACTCCTGGCCTGATGGGACGAGAAATGAGGAGAAGTTACAACTACTTGGAGAGCTGTCTATTTGCACAGACTCTTGACACAGCAGTTCAGGCAAGAAACCACATCGGTCTAAGACTTTGGGGACTAACCATTTTGGTCTCTCTGTTCCACCAGCCCACAATCTTAGGCACCTACCTGTTTTGCTTGTGTTTAAAATATGCCTGGCTTTCTAAAAATTTTGAGTTTTGTAACAGTAGATATGGTGGAATAGGCCTTGATAGAGTAAAGCAGATATTAGAAAGAAAGAGAAATACAAAATAAGAACGCTAAAATGAAGAGAATTTAAAAAACAAAACAATTATTCTGATTTGATATAACTTTGATACAACTTTTCCAAACCCTTTTACTTAGACATAAATTACAAACAGAAAATACCACGATGCCATGAGTCAGATCTGCAGAATCAAATATGTTCATCTATGTCTGTTGCAACTTTTGTCTCTCGTAAGAGTTAAGAAGGAACTCAAGAGGCAGAACTGCCCAAATCAGTTTAATGATTAGGACTGTATCTACCAAACCCCCTAAACAGTGATGTGTTTCCAGCTCAAAAGGACTAGCACAACCATGTTCAGCTATAGGACAGAGATAACTCAATATGCATTTCAACACAAATATATTTATAGCAGCTTGTCTACAGCTTATGGTGCCTTCCACTGTATTCTGCGTATTTTTCTTATCTTGCATTATCAAAGTTAGCAGACAGTGGAGAGGTATGCATCTTTTCCTTATCTTATCCTGAACAGGCTTCACTAGCAAGGACATAAATTCTGTCTTTTCAATACCAAGCTACAATTAGCACAGAGGTCATGACATTGCAGTGAGCACAAAGGTCACAAGTAATGCTGCTACCCAAGGGGTTCCAGAGCTAAACATGAACCCAAAGCACTCTGGGCATATGGAAATGCAAAAGCTTTTTTTTTTTATATCTGCATATATGCATGTCAAGAGTAAATATTTAAGGAATGAGCAACATGGTAACAAAAAAGCACCCCCATGTTTGTAAGCATAACAGGGATCAAAATATGCAACTGACAGGTGGACAAAGTAGGTTTACCTGGTGGAGAGCACTGGAGAGAAATAAAGCCTTGCCTTTTACATTTCATGCATTTTAAAAAGCTGCTCAGATTATTTGTTTACTTTAACCTGACGTCCGTTCTTCTGACAGTACGTGCCAAAGCAAAATTTGTACTGGAATACAAACACCTTCAAAAATTCCAGAGTATCTCAACATGGCATTTCTCTTTGGTTCTTTCTATATAGTTGTATAGATAAACATCAAAAGGCGAAATATTTGGGCTCAAGTCACCCAAAGACTGGGAAGTGCCCAGACTGAGTGTGCATGTTACTTTAAAACCTAGTCTCATAAAGATTTATTACTGACCTGAACATTTTCAAAGAAGCCTTGGATAGACTTAGCTAGCTAAAGGTGAGTGCCAGTATTTCCTACATATTGGATCAAGTAGCTTCAGAAGTCCTGGCCCCACAGGATTGGCTCCAAAAGCAGGTGGAGCTGAACTGTTAACTAAAGTATTCGAAACACACCAACCCTGAGAGGATTATACCGAGCTTTGTGACAGCTACACTTGAGGAAAAAGAGGGAGGAAAGGGGCTGTAGGAACTTGAAAGGAAAATGAACAATTCAGATCAATGGAACAGGCCTGGAGGCTTCTAAAGAGAGTCTTTTAAAGAACCACAGACAATGGCCACAGTCTAGACTGAACACACAGAGAAAAGTCAAGACAAATCATCATAATTAAAAGCTAAGTAATCACATCACATAACAGCAAGATACAGCAATAGTCTCTCTGTCTCTGCCCAGAGGTGAAATCACCTGGAATGTGACATTTGTTTCTGGGCACCTCCTCATCAGAGTGATTGGAGACAGTTCAGAGAAGAGCCTCATAAGCAACCAGCGTGGTAGAAAGACTGAGCTATTAGGGAAAGAAATTAAGAGCTACATATGCAATAGCCTGGTTACATGCCAATGACTATCAGATGAGGGCAAAGGCATGGAAACAAACTGCATATAATTGAAAGGTGCAAATGACCAAAAAAAAAAAAAAGATAAAAAAGAAGGAAGAAAAGAGGGCAGCTAATAATATAAAGGTATATGGATGAAATTAAGACCAGTAACATAAAGCTGAAATTCCAAGGAGCAAGTATTACAAACCTGAAAAGCAGTCTCCTTAGGGAAGGAACTGAGGTTTGACTGTGTATTTAAAACTGACCTAGACAAAACACTAGACATGCAATGCACACATTCTTCATTGACCCTGGGGAGATAGGCTGAGCAGGTCTTGATTGTTTTTCTGGTTTGATGATGATGACTCCAAGGTACACTGTGTTTTTCTGATCTAAAAACCATCCATAAAAATATGGAAGCCCATGAAACACACTTTGATGGGTTAGAAGATGATTAACCAGAAGGAGACTAAATTCATGTTCATTGGATAAGCCTGTGAATTAGGCAGAGCTGTATATGAAGAAAGAAGTAAAATAGCAAAGAGTAAAACCTACCAGGTTGAGGAAATGGCTTCTAGCATCAGTTTCCCAAAGAGGAATAGCCACACAGTAGAGTGGATAATCCATTGCATAAAAAGAGAGCAGTATATATGGATCAGGCAACAAGATGTGAGAATGGAGTCAGGGAAATGACTTTAAAGCATATGTGACCTCCTGAATCACGAGGTGGCTAGTCTATGGAAAGGTTAAATGCTTGTGTCACAAATCCAGAAACCTGAGTGTGCAGAAAGGGAGCTTGTCTCTCTCTAAAAAGTATCCTAGGAAAGTAAATGACAGACGGACAGAGTGAGCCTCGCACTCTTCCATATTATTGAACCTTGGATATAAGCCTGTAAAAGAAAAAAATAACACTCCACTTACCTGAGCACTGAAACACTGCAAAAAGCTGCACACACAGACAAAAAGTATGACAGAGACACGCAGGGGGTGGTGGTGAAGGGAGTGCAAGTGTCTGGACACAGTGAGATGAAACATTGCTGTCACTTCCTATCCATAACCTTTCCAGCAGCAAGGAGTGCAGACAGGAAAACCACCAGCTAAGCCTGAGACATAGAAGTTACTACATAAAACAAACCAGATCCTGACTGATTTTAGCCTGCACTGGAAATAATCCTTAGTTTTTTTAACTGGAAAGTAAAGAGCTTATGGGTGAGAAGCAAGAGGAAGGTAGAGACAGATAAATAAACTTCTTATTGACAGTTTTCAGCAAGAAAAACAAAGTCTGTCTTTACAGCAGTCATGTTATCAAAGAGAAAAATTAGGTTAGTGGTACCGTCATTTGAGTGGTGTCTGATTTTATATTTTTTGGAAGCAAGGGGAAAAAAGACAACCTTCTTTGAACCAGAGACACTAGGTGATTTAACTCCCATGTGGCCTTGCATAGGAGGGGCTACTTCAGATTTTATGCTGCCATGTAGCCCTGACAAGACAGCACTTTCCTGACACTGCAGCATCTTCCTGACACTTCACTCAGCCTGAGGCCTTACGAGTACAGCACTGCTGACTGTTGGCTCCTTCCACGGTGTGAAGGGAGAACATCTCACAAAGTTTTAGGTGACACTATACAAAGACCATACTGGCTTCTGAATTACGCTTCTGCTAACCTTCCTCACTGGTCAAGTACGACATTTAGAAAACTTTCCTCTTGCTCTACCTTCAGGGGCCCAACTCCAAATTCAGCATTAAGATACATCTTTGGAGGAGCTGAGCTGGCTGTATCAGCAATGGTGCTTCCTGCACAAAGCAGTAAACATAAATGCAGTACTGATTACATTGCAAATCATGCCCCGAGGCTGGAGGTCCAATGAAATAGTGATTTCAGAAGCAATATCAGATAAGGTATTCTCATTACTCCCCAGGCCATTGCAAAAAATTACTCCCTGATCCCTGCAAAAATTCATGATTTAAAGGAAGATTGGTGGTCTCTGTTCGTAGCTTGACTCTACAAACATCTGTGCTGAGATGAGTGGGAGAGTTGTGCAATATGTTGGCAAATCTGAACAGCCAAAGAGGGAAATTTATTCAACTGGTTTGGTCCCTGAAGCCCATGTATTGACCAACCACAGCCTGTGCTCTTTATTAGCTTTCTGCAGGTCCATGCTAACTGATGGTACGTACCTGTCCATCTGCAGAGCCAAATATAGCTTTTTTAAAAAAACAGAAGGGAATTCCTGCTGAGCCTGACAGAAGACAAGCCCACCATGTGTCTGCCTGGTGCTGAGGAGTCTTGTGACAAAGGCGGCTGGAGGCTGGGTGTTTATTTTCCAGCTGATGCGCACTGATAACCTGACCTCTACACTTACAAGATTCATGTAGTATTTCCTGGCTTGCCCCAGCTTCCAGAGGGCCAGCTTCCTAAAGCCTCATGTACGTCACAGAGGACCTTCCAAGCAGCTGACAGACAAAACACTTCTGACACCCATTCTGGCTAGGATAACGTTTAAATATGAGGAAGAATACAATGCTGCTCACTACCCCAAGTGCAAGCTAATTTTAAAGTTCATCCTGTGAGTCCTTATAGAGGGGATGTTTTAATTACCTTCAGCCTGTCCAAACCAGCACTCCTACCCCTATGTGTACTGCTGATATGACTGACAGCTGAGAGCTTTTCTAAACACCAAGCATAACATTGCAGTCACTAGCGACTCAAACTGCCTAAAGTGGTGTGATTTTTATCACTTTGACAATACTTATGACAACTTTCTTTAAGTGTAAAGGGATTTTTAAAATTTACTAAGATTTATAAAATAAGCCTACCTAGAAGTTTCATGTGTGTATGCAAATGTTGCCTAAAATCATATATAAAGAACAGTCTGACTTCGCCTCATAACAACATTATGAAAAGGTCTCCCAGCTCACAGAAACAAGCTTGGCCCTCCTTTCCTCAGTTTACATAGCCTTTCACCCAAGCCTGGGAAAACAGATAGGGCTCTTCCCCTCAGTAAAAAAATACTGGACTTTCCCCAAGGAAGGATACACCACTGAAACCAGTGAGACAAGGCATGGAAGAGAATCAATGGCAGAGCTATTCAGGCTAATTCAGCTGTTAAGAAAGCAACCAAACCCCATAAAACCCCTCAAAGGTCAAAAAGTATCTCAAGATTATACCTGAGAATAACCTAGAAGTCAGTGTCATGCAGAGAGTGCTAAAATATAAATTCTATGCGACCAAGAACTTGCTCTGTATATGAGCTGAAGTTTTCAAACCATCCCCCACAGAGATAATCATAGTAGGATCCACAATAAGAAAGATCTTGTTACGATACCTCCCAAATACTAATGCAAACAACACCATGCTTCTATATTCAGAAAGCATCTACATCTCTGACAAGTCTAAGATTTCTAGGACCAGAGCAATAAAAGACAGTCAAATGCAAATAGATCTTAATTTCAAAATACAGGTATCTTGACATCCAAAGGGTGCAAAGATTTTTTTTTTTTTTCTGGCTCATAATGTATTAGGCATTAGAAACCTAATCTCTATTTTATGTCTGACTCAGCTTCTGCTAAAATAAGAGATGCTGGTGGACCCAAATGGGAGTCTAGGACATTTGAAAAAAACATTAGCCATTATTGGGCTTGGCTGGTTATGATACATAAAGATGATTTTTCAGGCAGAAGCAATGAGCATGGCTCCACCTAATACAAACTGTGGTTCTGCTAGAACAGTCCCTTCAGCAGAGATCTGCAGACCCTCCCCTGTGTACCTGACCGTCTGCATACTGCCAGTGTAGGTGCACCTACTGCTGGTGCAACAGATGTTAAAGCGGGAAGACCTGACTCCCAGAGCACAGGGATTAATGGGGCATTAACATCAAGGCCCCAGTCGTGGCCATTTAAATGCTAACAGCTTCAAGCAAGTTATCCAAATCTCCAGCTTACTGTATGAGACACTAGCACTTAATTATAGAATATTTGGGGCCAAAACTTGCCCTAAGGATACACATGAAGTCATCTCAACGATGCTAATGGAAATCCACGTGCTATATATTAGAAAAACAACTGGTTCTAAATAGGGCTATTTTAAAGCAGAATGTAACAGGTTATCTTTTACTGAACATCCTTTTATTATTTACATTTCCAAAAACTAATCACATGATAGTTGCCCAGCTTCATCAGCTGGGCTTCAATTTACATTCTTCACTAACATTCCCATAAAACTGATTAAAGAAAAGCTTGGTTTTAAAGCCTAGCAGCTTGAATTAATGTTCTGTTAAATCTGACAGATTTTGTCCATGGTTCTTTATTGACCCTTGTATTTTTTTTGACACCCTCGTGATGCAACTTTTCCCAACCAAAGCGTGTTTCATGGTCCAGGGATGGTTTCTGACTGAGGGAAGAGTATTTTCACCTCCTTTTCACCTCCCAGAGCAGTATTTCAGGGCTCATCAAGAGGTGTGCCATTAAACCTAAAGAATGCTCATGGCTCTTCTCACATTGCAGCAAACAGATCTGTCAGACTTCAAATCTACTGAGCAGCAGCAGGTAAACACAGCTTTTGTTTTAGCAGCTCAGTTACAGCTAAGTGAGCATCTGCCCTGGCTGTACACAATAAACCTTCTATTTCAGAAGAGTATAATTGTCATTGTATTTCCTTGTCCTTTGAAACTTGGAGCAGGAGGCTTCAGCCTGAGGGGCCACTGCAGTCTTTAGGACATTAAACCTCCCCACATTCTTCACCACTTACTATAATGTGCAATTATAGATACCTGTGTAAAATGAAAGGAAAATATCATACTGTGCAAAGCCTCAAATGATCACTTGGCTTGGGATTCTTCTACAAGAGGCAAAGCCATACAAGTTCAGTATTGTTACATGGCTGTGGTACTTGCTATGTGCAATATACTGCGTAAAACCCTTTAAAGTCGCTTTAAAGTTTTTCCTATTCCTGTTAACAGGTTAGGGGGCTCTAGAGAAGTGTCTTATCAGATGCTACTTTTCAGCTCTAATGAAACTTTCTGCTAAGTGGGAGCTGAGCTGACTCCATTTGCCACTTCTCTTGTAAAAATTTGACTTGTGGAAGTTATGGGCCTGTTTTCTTACATGCAGCCCTTTGCTTCCTCCAAAAAAGACTTTTATATCACGAGTTCTTCAAGAAATGCATCAGGACTTCTTTCTGGTTTAAGTCTCGAGGAATGGCACAGATGCAACTTTGAAAGCAATTCTGTGGTGAAATTCAGGACAGGAATGCAGCATGTATGTGTTCAGAACAGTGTTCCCATGGTATGAAGATTGTAAAGCAATTGGCAACTCATCCAAAATCTTAGAATGAGTAATTTGTGGCAATTTCATCTATGTAAAGTTATCTACAGCATGTAGGGAACAAACACATACATGCTTTTGAGAAAAAAATACCCAACTGACATTGCATAGTATATGCATAAGAGTTTAATGAAGTGTTTGGGGCCTATGCTAACTTTGATTTGTAGGGCTCTAAGTCATGCAGCTCATGCTGATGTTACTGTATGTTGCTATGAATACAGAGAAGAATTTTTATGACCAGCTTGTTGTGTTACACTCACAACCGTCATTTTATTTTAATGTAAATTGTGTGTTTAATCTCTTTTGAAGGTTTCGCAGATCCTATCACCTCTATTTTTTTGGGCACAGAATCTCATGAGAGGATGCAGTATAAATGATACTTATCCATTCCATTGTGTTTCTTCCTTTTCCACACTTTCCTTTCTGCCTGTCCCTTTATCTGCCTTTTTGGGTCTCTCTTTACTCATTTCTAGTCAGTCCCTTAGCCTGCCACTTGTTCTCCACTTTCACATATATATTTTTGTAATACTCTGTAGTATACACCTTTTTTCTGTTTCTCCTACTTACCTCTCTTGGCACCATCAGTGTTCCAGGCCACCACAGTACCTGGGCTTTAATTTGTGTGTTTACCTTTGGCTTGCATTTAGGAGGAGAACTCTCTCTTGTCTGACACCGCCACCTTTCATTAAGTCTAGGTTTCCTATCACCTTCAGTTCCTACCACTCCAGAAAAGGCGGGAGGGGGAATGAAGTGCTTGCGGAGGCAGTGCTGGCTGTCACAGACTGATTGACAACGAGCACGGTGCCTCCAAGTGCCGAGATGCCGCAGTTTGTGGAGTGAAGTGAGACCTCGGTGCCCGGTACACCCTCCTTGATTGAACAGACATTTTGAGTGCGGCTGCCGATCACTGTTAGCCCAGTGACTCCCTGCATTCTCCTCACTTCCTTCTCCCAAGCTGTCAGACTGGCAAGGCTCAGGAGAAATCACAGGTTTCCTAATTGCATTTGTGCCTGTACAGAGAGAAAACTTAAATACAGGCTGGTCAGATCTGTACAGATGATGGAGAATGTTTCACTCCATTCTGCGCTAGTGTGGGCTCTTCAATTTGTGCCTGGCAGCTTCCTTGTTCCTGAGGACAGAAAGATAAACTGTGGCTTTGTATGGATGGGGAATATGACAAAGCAAAAGGAGAGAAAAGGAAATTCATTACATTTATCTGCGCAAACATTTTCTCAAATGATTCCTGCAATTTCACATATTGAGCCCCCTCCGTGAGCACATCTATCCTGGATGGCTGTATCTTGGATTTATAGAAAAAGCTTGTTCCTATATCTACTCAGTCAGATTGGAGCTCTTTATTGGTGTTGATCAGTCTATTCAGACTCTTCTGACTGTTCCTTGCTCAGAGCCAAGACATCATGCACTGTTTTCAATGGCTATTTAATCATCAAGTGGGCTCTGGTAACTCAGTAATCCAGAGAGAAAAGCACAGCAGCAGCCAGTCTGGACTGTGACTCTGACTCAAAAGTGGTCAAGTTTTCCTTTGACTGCACAGGATAGGCTCACTTTTAAGAGGTCATTTCCTAGTCAAACCAAACACAAAAGCTGACTAAATCAAGATGGCCCAGTGACTCTTGGGAATTCCAGTGCCTTTAGTGATGGAAGAGAAAGCAGGAGCCACAGACAGTCCTTCCCCCAGGTTAAGGGTGGCTCTATGGGCAGCCTTAGTTTATTTGGCTCAGTGGCTCACGATTACTGAAATAACAAGAAGCTTTCTTCTGTTTTATCGCAAAGTCTCACGGGAGGCTTCATTTGCATACAGTGACTCAGAAAGCTGCCTGCTGAGCTGCACGTACTGGATGTCTGTCTGGAACAAGTCAGAGTAATTTGTCCTCTTGTTTACAGCAGCCTATTTATAACAGCACGGAGATGACCCATGGATACACCAAGTCTACCCTCCAAACATCCAGAAAGGGGCTTTTTACGCTCATCACAAAGCCCCAAATACTATAGCTCCCTCAACTCCTCCTTCCAGTGAAGATGATCTCCACGGGCTGCACGAAGCACAGTGGATTAGAGCAGGCTTGGATGAAATACATCAGCAAGAACCTTTGTTGCATCATGATCACAGTAAGAATCCATCTGCTGCAAGATGATACAAGGCCCAAAGGATGGAGGACAGGTGTCCTTGAATACCTGTGGACTATGGTATCCACTACTACTGTTTTCCCCAGAAATAAGTTGTTTGCAGCCACTCCAAGGTGATCTGTGGCTTTCAGGATTTTTGTTTAATGGCCTCCAATGCTCAAAACTCCTAGAATGAAATCTATAAAGCCACAACCTTTCTCAGTCAGATAATTTCAACTCTTAACAAGACCAAGTTTCAGAAAGCACCATATGTCATGTATGTAAAAGCAATAGACCTGTAATGAATCATATACATGTATTCTAAATTAGTTTTTCACAGGAGTAATTTTAACGTCCTACATTAGCATCTCCTGCTGGCTAAGGTTTCCCCCTAAGAATTAGATAAACAATTCTCCAACCCATGCACCTTCAAACAACTGCTTTTTCACAGACAAGGAAACAGGCTTTTCCTCTCTGTTACAGATACAATATTCTTCATTAGAACCACAGAAACCTAAGGTCCAGTCTTTATCCAAAATTCTGTCTCATGTGCAATTTCTATTTTGCTTTAGAAGAAGGTCAATGTCACTGCTTTGGAAAAGAGAGTAGATTTCTTAATCAGACGTTCCATGCTTATTTTTGACCCTGTCACTAGACTGAAATTAGTGACTGTATGAACGTATCTCACATATTTAACATACAAATATAAGTATATATGTCTGCACACACACCCACCAAACTTCAACAGTTATACATATTTATGTGTGCATATGTGCAAGCAACTATTTAGTTTTTACATATATATATTTACAGGCATGTTTGTATATGTATTTATACATACACTCACATATGTAACTTGTAAGCATTTGAGTCACTGAGCACTACCTGATGCCTCTTTCGTGATATCTGAAGTATTTGGTTGAAGATGAAGGGATAAGGTCAATTACTCCTGTACTTACAGAAGAGAGACCCACTACGCCCCACGCTTACCTAAAGCGCTTTTCTGTTTTTTTTATATATATATATATCTGCATACTCCATTAAAGGACTCCAAAACTTCTCCCTGCATCCTCTTTTATTTGGGCTGAGCAGCACCACTTGGAAATGGAGAGTATGTGTATCCCAAGCTCCTGTCAGCAAAACTATCTGTATCTTATCATGAGTATGTCTGCCATTCCTACCACAGCACTCTCCCTAAGCAGAGCTACAGCAGATTCTTCTGCCTTTGCTCACAAGCTTCTTCTCCACAGTATAATTTCTAATATCTCAAGTGTTTTAATGCTTACAGAGAAAACAACCTCTTCTCCTGCTCCCTAATTAATTTTTCTTCTTTCTTGCCTTATTTATATCTTACCAATAGCACAGGCCATAAACTAAAACAGTCCAGAGTTCCTTAAGGGCAATTTTGATTCCTGGAGCAATGACGAATGCAAGGAGTGATTTTTGCAATTCATGATGAAAAGAAATAAAAGAATTCTGTATCGAAGCAATACAATTCCTTTGATTTTCAATGAGGATATGCAGAACAGGGTTAAAGGTGGCTTGTAAGGTCTTCAGAGATCAGCAGTGCTATTTATAGCAACACTATGTCCAGAAAAGCCATATATGCAATTATTCAATTATTCTGACATATGTTTACAGCTGTTTCCTATCTCCAAGGCTGGTCAGGAAGGATTAGTAGAGTTGACTGTACAACTGATTCAGAATGGAAAAATTTACCCCCTTTTTATTTTTGGTAGCCAGGTCTTAATTTTTCAAGTGATGTTTTTGTTCAGTTGCATGAGCTGAGCAGTCTAGATAAATGGTATATATTCCTTTGGCAATATAGGAAGGATTCTTTTCTTACCATTTGTTATTTATACCATGAGTCTGGTCATCTAAGTCATATGCTTCCTGTTTTTAACTGAATGACAAACTTTTCAAGCAGGACGACAGATTCCAAATGATGCATAAGTACTCATAACCAGAAAAATCTTCACCTGAACATTTTGAAAATGTTCATTAGAAGAGAAATATGGCAGAATAAAATAGAATCTGGACAAGCATGCACAGATGCCATTTTGTGGTGTTTTGCCAGGCCTAAGATTAAAGACTCAAAATATAAATAGATGAATTAAGGAACTCTTTATATTTTTGCAAATGGTTTTACTTCATGAAGAATTGCATGTCACGAGTTAGAGAGTGAAATAGGGTGGGATTAAGGCTTTCTGACACTAATATGGGAAGACTTACATTACTTAACTGATCAGAGACCTTACTTTCCAGGAAAATTTCCCTGAATTTAAACATGCTATGCCAGGTGTCAAACATTCTCTAGCTACATCACAGCAGTGAGAACAGAAGCCTTCCTACTAATCATTGAGTTTAACCTGTGGCTGCATTTTGCTGTTTTCTGGCAATCCCACTTCAGGTCCTTGAGCCTTCTCCACCCAGAAGGAGTGGGAGAGAAGTGGAGGCTGGTTGAAAGCAATATACAGCTCTCTCTTCCCAGAGAAAAGATGTCTACAGCAGTATGTGACAGTAATGTCAGCAGGGAAATACATCTTGGAGTGCAGGGAGTTTAAATGATTATTCCTTGGCCTTGTAAGAAGCAGCCTTTGGGCCGACTTGTGCTATGCTCCCTGAGCATTTCAAAGAGCTGTTTTCCCCCAAAGACCTTAGCAGGATGAAAAAGAGCAGCTCGTGGGGAAAACCCAGAGTGGGTATGGGAGGGGTGGGCAGAGGCAGCTGGCTCTGGTGCTTTGGACAGAGGAGTCAGGAGGGTTTCTGCTGGGAGGAAGGAACACCACTACATCCATCACAAATGAAACCTGTTTCTTTATAGTTATGTAGAGTGATCAGACCATTTCCTTGTGCCACTAATACACTGACGAGCATTCTCAACAGAGGATGTCTTAGACACTATGGCTTGGAAGGAAAATTAGGGAGAAAAATAAAACACATTAAGTCCAACCTGTCAACAATGATTTCTTCTGATTATGAGCACTGCTGAGATCAAATACGACTGACATCAACAGAATTTTGCTTGTGCCTCAATATCCATAAGATTCCAACACTTAGTTGTGTGTTTAATGCATTCTGATATGAGTCAAATACTTTGAAAACTATGCCTGAGATTGGGAGGAGAGTTGGACATCACCATACACCTTATCATCGTTCTCTTATGATGGAAAAGCATTTTGTACAACCAAATCTACATTCCACTGCTCTCAAGTTAGGTCTCACTCGCGATGCACATTCTCAATATTTATTCTCTAGATACTTATGCAAACCATACAGCTGAAGCATCATCTCATTGCATGACCTTCAAAATATTTTGTCTCATAAAGTTCTTGTAGGTTACTGAAGTGCAGACATTCCTAACTTCCAGGCTAGAAACTAAGGCTTGGAAATGCTGTTACTTGCCAGGGTCTCAGAAGAAAGTAATAAGCAAAAATCTGAAAATCAGACTTGACAATTCCAAGACAGTGATTTAACTCTCGGAATAGTTTCACTGTCCACTTTGTGATTTAAGACCCTGAAGACCCTTTTCCTCCTGCTCTCCCACATAATTAAATTGGACCTTGAAGCTTTTCCATTTCTCATTAGATTTTGTCCTGTGCTTTTACTTAAAAAATATTTTGCTTTGAATACTTCTTTTTTTCCTCCCAATCACTTCCATTATTACTGTTCTGCCTCTGCTTTTCCTTTTGCATGCACTTGTTGTAACTGAGATCAGTAGAAGCTGCTGTGTTAGAAGTCCCAAGAGCCAGGAAAACCACACACGGGATTTTTAAACTTCTGACCCTATCTTCTCCCTTTGCTTCACTGAGTTGCTTAAAATTTCATGCACCATGCAAAGCAAGTCTAGTTTCTCTGTAGGCAGCATAGACTATAGTTTGTTATGGCAGCATTTTCTGGGGCTGTTAAGGGGACGTGCACACTTCTTCCTATTGCACAGTGTATTTCTGATTTCCTTCTGAATGCTCTGAGGGCACTGGATATTTACTGAGTCTTTCATAAACCCGAACTCTTTGTCTACATCAAGATTCAGTTTCACAGACTAGTTTGGAGCATGGCTATTCCCAGTCCTGTGTCACCTTTTCTCTCTTCTCTGCCACTCAGTCTTCAAGAGGTCTCGCTACGTTGTGTTTTCCCCTCTGCTCTACTGTCTTGTGCTTGGTGGCAGACTGTCACACGCAGCTGAGATCACTCTGACCCCATAACTGAGCTATCTTGTATGTCAGCAGCAAGCGTAGACTGGGAACACCTCAGTCAGGTGTTATAAAATGTAAAGTGTGTCTGGCAGCCACAGACTTCATTATACTCCTAGCAAAGGCCTTACACAAAAGGCCTCCTGATGCAACAGCCTAGACTGCCCATATTTCTTTACAACTTCAAGTACAATCCTAGAGCCAGATTCATAGCAAGTGAAAAGCAGGCCGAAGGCTCTTTTCCTGATGAAGAGAAATTGTGAGTGCTAGCTACTTTCAATACCATGCACACTGTGCCTTGGCATTTGGAGACATCCTTAAGCATGGATTTCTTGGTTTCTATTGTTTGTATGTTCTGCCCCAATGCTATTTCAGTGTATATTTTAATGAGTGAATTTATTATATAGCTCACTGCACAAAAATTTCAGTTACATTATTAAAAGCTCCCTGGTACTGATTTTTGGATCAGATATTTCCTGCATGTATTTTGAATCCACTGTTGGTTATTGAGTAGCTTTTCTCCTTTTTTTTTTTTTTTGGTTCTTGGTCCTTTCTGGGAATAAAGCCTAATATGGGTCTGCCCTCAGTACCACTACCTTTTTTTCCTCCCCTGTATCCCAGACTACAGCATAGACCTCTCTTAAACCCAGTGAGACAAGATAAGCCTTTTCTGCCTGGCAGCATTTCAGAGACATTAAGTGTAAGAGAGAAGGTAAGTAATTCACCATGCCTCCCCATTTCTGTAATGGGGGAGGACATCTTGATACATTTACAATACTCCTCTGGGGATATTTCATCAGTTATACCTAACTCTAATGGACAAGAATTGATTTGAACTTTCTACTTAGCACAGAGCTGTAAACAGTTGCACTCCAGGTCGCAGCAATGAACTGGTGTTTTGTAAAATAGAGAGAAATTTGGAAAACTTCTATGTTGATCTATTAAGCAAGCTAGCAGTTGAATGATCCGGGGTTAACTAACTTGTCTTTTCAATTTTTTAAAAACAGAAAGAGAAATTACTAACTTAGATTATACACTTTTTTTTCATTCTAACATCTCTCCTCCATTTTTGTCAGGGTATTGGCATTTGAGCTATTTAATTTACTTTCAGTTGAGATTTGTCAAATCAGGATACAGCTTGGGAAGGTATTTTTGTTGTTCTATTTAATGTTAGATGCTTATTTTTGTAGTTCTCAGAGCAAAAAGTCCAGAGAACTCTTTGTCCTGTTGTAGTAATATCTGTTAATGTCTAAAGTCTACCTATCAATCAAAAAATAGCATAAAAGGCTCTTGGATTATTCCTCCCAGTGTCAAGTTTTCTACTGGTTGGTACCTTAGGCAGTTTTAATCCTGGGCATGAAAGCAAAATTCCATCATTTTAAAAAAATTGGCATATACAGTATTATATCTTTGCCAAGGTTTGCAAAGTGAAAATACAGAGTTCTTCATAACTCTGCTAGGGAGCAAATAAGCAGCTCCTGTTATGACACGCTGTATTTTTTAATGCCTGTTGTATTAGAGATTATCTAGAAAGGTTGCAGCTGGGGCAAATGATCACATCAGTAATCTATATTTTAAGATCCCTATTTCCAACATACTGATCATCATGGTGGAGCTACGAAAATAATTTTGTAAGGCATTAACAATTCTTTACAGATAATGCAGTCACAGAAAACAGGCGAGCAAAGGAGATACGTTTTATATTAATTCTGAAGTTAGAAATCAGGCAAGCATAAGCAAGAAAAGACAAAACAATGACCTTCCCAGCTCAGCCTTTTGTTCCTCTTAACTAAAGATGTCATTCTGCAAGACTGTGTTTCTGTGCTGTTCCTTTGCGCTGAAGACAGAGAGAACTGCCTTTTTTTGTGTGTATCAGCATTCGGAACTGGTTCTGGAAGAAAACACTAGCCCTGAAATCTTTGCTGTGGGGCTACAGAATTGTCTCTAACACAAGCAGGGCAGAAGATGTCAGGCTTCAAAATCAAGCAGCACTAGCTGCCACCACCATCTGACATTTGAATGGGATCCCAACCTATTTCCAGCTGGTATGAACACTGAGAGCCTAATCCTCACAAGATTTTCTTATTTTGGTACTCTCCCTGACATCAGTGAAACTGGCCTTTTGTTAACAATTTTTCTAGTTTCTAGCAAGAGATGACTTGGAGATAAATTGAAACAAAATGGCAAAAGGCAAGACTGTCACCAGACTACTGCAACTTTGATATTGATTGGAATAAATAATGAAAACCAGCCTATGTGCCTTCAGGAAGTCGAGAACCACAGTTTTGGATGTGCAAGTTCTATATCCCTGGCATTTTAAGAGAGAAAAGCTTTTAATTTCCTGCTGGTCCCATGTTTGAGTAGAGTTTTTGGCATTCATCCAGCACAAATTTAAGGAGTTAGGAGCAAAATCTAGGTGCAAGTCTAAATTTCACTCCCTGGTTTGTACTGGTGCTACAAACATGGCAATAGGGAAACTGGACTACTGCTGTTAACAGGCTGTGCTCTTGTCTTCAGTTTTCAAAGAACTGATTAATTTGGGTATTTCCATATTATGAGGGTCAGGTAAGCTAATGTTGAATGCCAATATGTTCCTGCTTATTACTTTGTGGTGCTTTTGTTCTCTTATAATCTTTTTTATAGTTCAGTTTAATTTGATTTTATAACAAGAGGCACAGCTGTATTTTAAGTGTTTTGTAATGACTTGCTCTAAGAGACACATTTCTTGACCCACTACCTCGATTTAGCATCTTTCTTGAGACAAATTTGCAATTTGGGAATGGCAGAAGATGACGAGAGAGAGGTGCTAGCACAAAGGATTTCATCTGAACACTTCTCATTCCAGCACATTTCAGGGAGAAACTGCTAAAAGGAACTGGCTCTTCTAATACACTCCTTATCATGAAACCACAAAGACAGACTGGAATGAATTTTTAACTTCTGTAGTGATAACATTTGCCCCATCTCTTCTATCCTCATGGATATCCTGGGAAATGGATCCTGGATGCAATACACAATACTGGCTGCCAATTGCTGCTTCACAGACCAGCATCGAGCTGGTAGCGGGAAGCGACAGAGCCTCCTGGCATTTACTGCTTCAAAAGGTGCCCATCCGCAGAGATGACACCTGGGACCAGAGGGATGGGCTGTTCAGCACAGGAGGCACTGGGCACTGAGGCACTCAGGCACGGACAGATTCTTCCAGCCAAGTGGAAAGAGTCATTAAAGACTAACCAGCCTACAAGAAATTGTTAACGGTTTTAACTATAATGGTAAACAATTTATAAACTACCGAAACAAGGTTTGCCAAATTAATTCATAAGACAGCCGCTTGGTCTTTCAAAGTAACTGAGCAATTTTTGAATCTCCTTGTTTCTCCAGCTAACTTTCAGAACAGATTGTGTTATTTGGTTTGTTTGTTCGAATTTTTTTTTTTTTTTGTTAGGAGCACCAATACATTCTATCTCAGTTCCCTGCACACTCCAGGATTCATACACAACATGATCCTAGATGATATGCCACTACACCCTCTGCAGAAGATGCCTACAAAGGATCTTAATTGGCTGAAAATCATAAAGGTCTTCAATACAATCAATGAGGACAAACGAAAAGAAATTCTTTGCAATGCCTCAGTAAATTCCTATCCTTATATCCTTCTTCTTTTCTTTGATATGTCCCCATCTATTCCCCCTCAAACTCAAGTTAAAGTACAGAACCTTTTCTTTTTATGGGTTTGCTCTTTGCTCTCCCAACCACTGTTGCTCCCTTTTCTCTGTAACTTTTATCTGAGATTTCTAAACCTTTCTTAAGGATCTGCTTTTCCGGACTTGTGCTTAGTGAAAAGTGCTTTTTTGACTTGAACAACTTCTTCCACTTTTCCCTGTTTAGGCACACTCACCTTCCTGCTTTGCTTCTTGCACTTTGCAATACCATGCCTCTGGTATGTGTAAGAAGTCTTTGTGAACCTTTCAATTTTGTCACCTGAATTTTTTGTTCTTCCTTGAATTATCCTTTTTTCTTCCTTTCTTTTCTTTAAGCCAAAATAAAATAGGCTACCATTATGAACCTGGTCTGGTATTCTGCAGCATCAGAAGTGTTCTTGAAGCAATTTTTAAACACTGTAGTATGGCCTGGGCCAAAGAGCAGTTCTTTAAAGGCATATTATAAATGAAAACACTCTCCATAATAAATGCTATTTGCACAACCGCTTGACTTCTTCCTTCCAGCCATTCACTAATGAAAACAATAATATTTCTAATTTACCAAAATAAATAAATAAATACAGGTGCAACTTCTAGTTTCTGGCAATATTCTCATTCTTACTAAATCATATTAAAGGAATGTACTGAAACACAGTGTGATGAATTCATTTCCACGAAAACACGGATGAAGACAATGAATCTGGTAAGAGAAGATGCCAGCACCTTTATACACAATATCCTTGAAAATCTATCTCTTCTCATTCTATATCAGATACAAATTCTGCACTGAAATGGCTTAACCCAAGGTGCTATAAGCTTTGGAATTCAAACTAGATGACTACCTTTTCAAATAATACCTAGATACAAAAAATCTTACATATGGTTCCTAATCACGGACTCCAGTATAACACTGCTAAAGAAAGGTATAATTTTTATTGCTCACCCATTCAAACCTTTCCCCAAAAGGCAGCCTACACATCTGATCCTGATATTTTTCACTCGTAATTCTGGATACATGCAACAATTGTCTGGGAAATATTGCAAGGTCCCTTTACACAGGGTGAATTGGGTAAAGACTCAAAGTAAGTGGTGCCAATCCCTTATCCATCTGGTTTATGACTGTTCCAGATGGAAGGAAGCTATTAGAACACCACTCTTAACTCCCAGCAAAGGCGGAATATAGTCTCCAAATTAATGATTTACCATATGAGCGACCTAAGCTTCGTCAGAAGGCCAAGAAAGTATTTGGCCCACTCAAAAATGTTCAGATCCATCTTGAAACAGAAAAGACCAGATTAACACTTCCTGAAATTTAGTAGCAAAAGGAGCTAGGACACCTCGACAATGGCTCACAAAAGCAGGACAGAAGTCAGCCCTTCCACTCTTACACAAGCTAAAAACGCAGGTCTTCAGCCTACAGCATATTGTAGGACAACCATCCTCTCCTGTGGCAGAGTTTCCAATTCAATAATGCAGGTGCAGCCTCTGACATCCAGCTTTGCTGGAAATGAGAAAAACTACCAAAATGAATTACTTTCATTTTCATTCAGCCTAATGTTGTGCAACTCGTGTGGACAAGCAATGCGACCACAAAGCAAGGGGAACAGTCACTGGGGGGTGACCAGGGGGCCCCCAAGCTGCTGGGGCAGCAGAATGGCAGGGCAGGGCTCAGCACACAAAGGGACGGATGAACAGGAGGAACCCAAAGCTTCGAGTGACACCTAAAGGCAGCTGGAATAATAGAGACCTTTAAAGAGGTCTTTGAAAGTGGAATGTGGAGCCGGGATAGCAGGGGTACAGAAAAGGCATTGCTGAGGATTTTTCTCTTCGTTAAGTGAAGTAAAATACAGCCCTCGCTCATTATGGAGGCAGGCAGCCTCGCCAGGCTGATACATCTCATCAGCCTATTAATAAAGCTCTGCTCGAATCTAGTTTCACAAGGCAACCCATCAGAGTCTGTGCTTCCAACGCGTGCTACAGACACAGGGCTATGGAAAATCTCACCCTCCAGAGAGACCTGAGTGAGGCAGTCTTTTTCATTAATACCAAGTCTGCACAATGAATCAACAACAGATTCAATAAGGCCAGGAAGAGCAAAAATAGAGCTTCTGACCAAATAAAAGACATATAATGAGATCAGAGTGAATTTAATGGGAACCTCTATTCCACTGAATAGGCAAGGTCCCAGACATCCTCCTTCCTGGGTCTCAGGAGCTAAGCCAATAGACTTCAAGTTGCATCATTAAGTTCAAAATCAGACGAACTGTAATTGAAATAAAAGTCTTATTTTTGGCTTGTTGATCAAAATGGAGCTCAGATGTGCCTGAGGGCATGATTTTCATCAGGACCTCAATGCAATCCTTGATTTCCCAAGCACTGCACCTGCAATGAATCATGGGCTCAACTAGTAGCATATTAATACCCAGTTACCTGGTGTGCAGGTGGAAATAGAAAATGCAATATTTAAATGCTTTAAAAGCACCTGCCATTTATAATGAACACAATTCTTTCCAGGCACAAAATTGCATCTTAACACACGTATGCCATTACTGAAAATCATGCCCAGTGATTTTGAAATACTATATTCACATTTGTGCCTACATCCTGATAGCCTTTCATTTCCCCTCCCTCCAATAATTAGTCTAAAAGACCCTCTTCCTGACTAAGGAAGTTAGTAGAGTCTCCATAGCGCGTTCATAGCAGATCCCTTAACCTTGTGGGAGAGTATCACAAAGCACACATCAACCGAGAGCCAAGCAATGATCCTACCCTGCAACTCATCGTCAAAGACCACTAGTTAAAAACAGCATGTGGGCCCTCCTTTAATATGTGCTACAGCAGGCGATGGAGAACTGAGAGAAATGAAAAATCTCGTTCTCATGGGTGAAGGGACAGCCTGTCATCTGTCCAATTTTCCCCACACATGAGTAGGTAATAAATAGCAATCAGCATCCATCGCCCTCATGTCTTGAAGCTTGGCCTCTAACTTGGTGTCACACACAGATTCAGCAAATCCTGTGGAATTTTGTGGTACCTAGGCAGAAGAGAAGGTAATTCGGGAGTTTGGAGATCTGGGGCAGACAAATGAAAGAAATAAATGGCTTCTACGTTTCGCTTGTTTCCTGCAGAAGAAAGCATCTGCATCAAAATGAGTTTAAACATAAGGGAATACATTCTCAATGTGTTGCACAGGGATTTAGCCACATGACTCCCATTGATGTTTATGGGAAATGAGTGGCTAAATCCCCATGTAATAGGTTGAAATTTTAGCCCAAGGAGACTGACTGTGGAGGAACTCATCAAGGTCTCTGCTTACAAAAATTTTGAGCATATCAATCATTCTCAAATACCATCTCTTTTTACTGGTATATAATCAAGTGGACCCCTTGAAAAGGACCAGTGAAATTAACTCTGTAAAAGGTTACTGAGAAACCTATAAAACTGCTCTACTAGCGAGTGCATGAACATGATCTGTGGCTGCAAGGGCATGTCAGAGGATGACTTTTGTGTTGATCATGTCACTTTTTACAAGCTGATACTCTCCTGGAAGACAACAAGGGGTTATTGAATAATTTAATGCTTTAGACTTCAGCAACAAAAGGTATCCAGCAGCATGGACATCATGCTACAAAATGCATCAAGAAGAGCTTCTAACCATAGTTAATCTCAGTAGGTTGCAAGAAAACAAGGAAGATGCTAAATCCCTTGGCTTTTCTCCTGCCTTAAGGAGGATGGAGATAAGCGTCAGATTAAAGTGAGAGAATCTCTTCTGTCTTCCAATTACACAGATACAGGCCTACCGCAAGCCAGAAAATTTTCAGTAGCCAAAATTTACAACCAAATTGGCTATATGAATATCAGATTAGAGGTTTAACCAGGAAATACATGTCTAATTCTTTCCTCAACCGCATGACAGCTACTGCTCAGGGTAAATTAGCAAAGGACTAGCCTATTTCTGACTAAAATATAAAGTCTGGGTAAGACTGCTCTGTGAGACCTGCATCCTTTCTGCAGCAATGCCAATGAAATTCTGCAGACATTTCCCCTCCCTGCCCTCCTGTCTGCCCCCACCCAACAGGGTTTTATGGAGATAGTACGGACAAAAATGAAATGTTTTAACGTAGCAGATCAATAGATTTTATTCTATCATCCAAGTGCAGGTTTAAAGGAAAACTAGTTCAAGTACAGTTATTATAGAAAGCAGCTTCTTCGCAGATGTGCAGCCAGCAAAATGATTGTTGCATGCCTTTAATTTTTTTGATACAGCCACTGAAAAACCCCTTCCTGGAAAGGTAAGTATTCCTGATTATTACATAGACTTGAGAAATTTCTGAAGGTTGTGATTACAGCAAAAGATTTTTTTTTTCTTAACAATTATAAGCCATCAGTCAGTGTCATTCCATGAAGTTTGAGCAACACATACCTATTCTTCTTTGGCCATCACACTACAATTTCAAAGGATAAACTGCATTCCTCTGTGGGTTTCAACTCTGAAATACTCTATATGTGAAAATTAATCTGGCAGACTCTTCTGAAATCACAGGCTTCTGAGATGAGCAAATGGGTACAGTTTTCTTTTAACTGTTTTTTGAACCCCATGTGTTGAGAGAAAACAACAGAATGGAAATTGCTCATCAAAATGTTAACTTGTGGCACGGCAGAGCCCCAAGCAGGTGTGTGGCATGCCGTTCCCTCTGCTGACATGCCTACCACATGGCACCCAGTTCTGCCACCTCCGTCCCTTCCCTTTGGAATTCCTCCTCCTGCAAGCGCTGAAACGTGGCTTGACTCCGAGTCACACAGAAGTGATGTGAACTTTCAGAAAGCAGGCGGTTTGGGAAGACCTTCTTTTAGGATAATCTGTCATGGAATAATCCTTTGGATTAATTGAGGCGACCACGGTTCTTCCAGCCCAAACATAACTGTCTCAGCTAATGCGTTTGCTATTAGGAGCATATCTAGTCAGGAAAAGAATACGATCTCGCTAATTCAGGGAGAACAGCGAGGATGCTGACCTATGACGAATAACTGAATTTTTCATAACAAACAGTTCAACAGACAATACAAAATATAAATAAATAAAGGATAAAGCGTCACAGAGCATACTTTGTTCATTTATTTTGACAACTCCTTAGGTTTAAATTGTGAAAATACTTTATAGAGTACAAGTAAATGCGCTGTGATGAACTTTCTAAAAATAATGAAGGCTTCATCATCTTTGAATGAATATCCATCCCTGTAGCTTGTAGGTGGAACTGAAAGCTAATGGAGAAATTACCATACAAAGGTGGCTTTTTCAGAGGAATTATGGGAGCAGAAATGTTCTTTTTGACTTGTTCTTCATTCTTCACAGAGTTGTGCATATTTCAACACCACAGACCGCAAGAAGCCAAAAGCTATTCTGTGTCCCCTGGATTCTTTAGCTCTCTGCTAAGCCTTGGGGAAGGCTTACTCAGATTTCCCCAAAATGTCTAATGAAGAACACAGTATTGTGTCCTGGTCTCTGGTATCCAGTCCCATTTGCCTTGTGTAGAGCCTTGCCAGACTTTCACAATCTGATATGCTAAATTTCAGATACTTCCTCAGAACCAGGTTTCGGATAAAGAGATAGATTTGAAATAAAACTCCCCAAGGGCCTAGAATAAAATTTCACTCGTTCCAGAATTCCACATTTCTAAATGTACTACCCAGAATTTTAGAAGTCACTTCTGAAATATAAGCTTAAGGGTATAAAATGTTTATCTTCACAACCTTTTCACCTCTCTTAAAATGCAAGAAAATGCTCTGTTTTTCTAAGGCATAGAGACAAATGTAGCTCTATAAACTAAAGAGCAGTACTCTTCTTCCAGCCACATCTTCATCTTTTTCTCCCACAAAATACAATGGAAGCATAGGATACCTTATTAATGTTATTTGAAAAGATGCTATTAAACCCATACTGTGTGAGTAGTTGTGTCAGGGCTTAAACCATCCAGTAAGTTTAAGAAAATCCTGGTAATGTCAACAAGCTGCAAGAAAGTCTGTGGGCGACAGCAGCCCTTCTTTGGTGGCCCTGGTATATTTGCTGAATTCATGTTTTCTCTTAGAAATGTTAGTATGAACAACTACTGTTTCAGGTGGCAAAGAAGAGTCACCATGCCAGAGCACACATGTGTGGTACTCTTTCCAAATCTTCAAGAGAAAAAAAAAAAAAAAAAAGATTGGAGCAAAAATCCTCACAGATTCTGTCTCTAAAGAAATATGAACTCTCAACTATTTCAGCCACTGGGTTCCAGCAGCTGCTGTTTATTCCTTTCACCCACAGAGCGAGAGCTGAAGAATAAAAGGCTGAGACAGAGTATTGTGAGTGAGATGGTTCAAGTTAAAGAATTACACTGAATGTAAATAGACTAGAGATGAAGAGGGGAGTTGCTATGAGCACCTTATGCTGATAACACATTTATTTACCACAGTACAGGGCTGACTGGACAGGCAGCTCTCAGGAGAAGCATTCATTGGTGGGACTAGGCCGGAGAATGGTAGAGGGCCTGATCCAAATTTACTAGGAAAAGCATTCCTAGTAAAATATAATGCAGCAGTAACCATTGTTAAAGTATTTATTACAGAGTTAGTGTATTTTGGTACTCAGATGTGACAGTATTCAGAGGTGAAAAAGGGGCAGCTCTTGCTACATGAACAGCACTGATGGGATTTTCCAGTTTGCCATTTTCCTGTGGCCAGAGAGGTAAATAACTCAGAGATATAGTTTGATTTCAGCCATGAGATGGCAAAGGGAAAACCAAGTAACCAAGTCATAGCTCTGTAGATACTCAGTTGCTCCACTGGCAGCCTCATCCTTTCTTTTCTTCTCAGAATGGAATTTTTTATGATAGCTCTGAGCTTTGACTTCATTCTTAGTGGCTGAATTTGTGTCCAAATGCCTCTTTGCTGGCTGCTTAGACTAGGTGGGGGGGTGGGGGGGGGGGTGTTGCCCTAGAGGATCATGCTGTTTGACGACAATAAACAGCTCTAAAAATTCATTACTTTCTTTAACCCCCACCTTCTCATTACGATTTTGCAGTGATAAATAGAAAGTGCAGATAAGCAGTGGAAACGGAAGATGTGAAATACCCATGACAAAATACAGAAGCATTAAAATAATACTTCCTCTGCCTTTACTTGGAACAGTAGTTAGCTGACATGATAGAAATCATAGAACTGAAGAGCAAAAGTATTTTCAGAAAAAAAAGTGATTTGATAATTTTTAATGATTATTCATAGCCTATATTTCACTGGAGAACCGAAGTCCCCAGGATTTGTTGGGATACATCCTGTGTGGCTTTCAGGATGGGTACCAACATCATACTATCAGCTGAGCTGCATTAAGAGCCATATGATGCCCTGTGGTCTAACAGAAGGGTATGCAATGCAGATCAACCACTCCTAAATTTGGTGGGCATGATCTTCTCAGTGCAAAGCTCACTCACACCGACAGCAATATCCAAGACAAAGCTCAAGAGTCTTTTCTTCCCTATGACTTTTCCAAGAGAGATGTGTCCTTAGAGGAAATGTCGGGATGAAAATGTTTAAGTATTATTCAGTACGTTCCTGAAATTTTCCAGTGCTGCTCTTATTCAGGATTAAGTTCTACTTTATTGCGTTGTACCAACAAACAAACAACAAATCCAATCCCGAGGCATTTAGTCTAAATCCACTGGATTTTTATTGCGCTACTGCTTAAGTGGGAACAGACCTCAAATGCTGCTACTCCTTTTCTGAAGGCAGAAGACCGTAGCACTTGAGCTCAGAAGCTTGACCATTAATTGTTTGTATTGCAGAGCCTATGACATACTTAAGTAGCTGAGCACAACAATAAACACAATAGCCAGTTCATTAAATCATTCTTTGTTAAGACTTTCCAAAGCTTTGGGCTTAAGCCTCTTAAAATTGAAATCATTATGCTATTTTTTTTTTTTAAACAAATGAGCAAACATAACTCACACAAAAAGGGGAAAACACAACAGAGTCTTTGATGTATGCATCATCACTGTGATGTCTTACTGAGATTAAACTATATGTCTAACACCGCTAAGAGGTTTCAACAGCTCTTTCCAAGGAGAAGCTGAAATCAGGAAGGGCTATGAAGTGCTGCCGTTGCTGTCACCTCTCCCGCAACAGCTTTCCTTGGCCTGTCACATCATGAGAGAGGCTATCAATAAACTTTGTAGAGTGGTGTTTGTGGTCCCTCTTGTGTCTGTAAGTTCCTGTCAAAACCCTGACTTGTTGACGTACCCTGACAGGCTCTGAGGATGACTGGAAATGACAAAAGGTGGAAGCAGGAATGGAGGTTTGCTGCCTTGGGCGAGTTTGTTCTTTTAACACAATGTACTAATATTCCAGCTTAGAAAAACAGCCAAGCTATTCACAGCCGTGAGGTATTAGGCAGGCATTTTACACAAGGCTATTTAGATATGGATAAAATACCTTAATAAAATGCTACTGTGATGAGTGCACCAAGTTATGGTCCTTTTTAAATAAAATCATAAACATTACCCTTTCTTTTGCCACACAGCTCCGGCTGCCTACAGCTCGTTTCTTCCCTCTGTGCCAACATTGCAGCCACACTGCAAAAGAACTCGGTTTCTCTTTCTCCATAAAACAATCCTGCACCTTTACTCACATCATATGCCATGGGCAGAATCTCTGCCTTTCCGGTCCTGTAAACACCATCAGTATGTGAAATCACACACTATTTGCATGAGAACATATTCTAAGGAAAGGAGAAGAGATATGCAGAGCTAAGCAGAGACTTAAAAGAAGAAATTACCATCTTTCCCCCCACTGTTGCTACTATCTGCTTTTTCTCTTCCTTCACTTGCTATGGTTATGACCTTTGTTGTGAGGACCATGTTGGACTAAGAGCCAGTCTCTGATGGGTGCCGAGTGCTCCCTGCTTTTGATGGGTTACTCAAAATTGCAAGGGCCCAGTTTCCTTTCCACAGGTATCCCCCAGACTCTAAGCAGTTTAGGGCTGGGGAGTGCTGCTTACAGGCTTGTGAAGTGACATGTTCCTCTCTGGGAACAACAAATACAAACAATAATGGGTGTGTCGAACATCCTACTCTATCAGACCATTTAATTGCTTTTTCACAGTTTTTACCATTTCTTACAATTGTTGCTATTATAAATTTCAAGACAGAGCTTACCCTGATATGGAATTTACAGAATCATAGCCAAGGATTCCTTCTCTGTAACATATCTGCCTCCAAGGCAGCTCTTCCTGACAAGAGGAGGGTGAAGAAAAAAGGTGAGAGAGGGAGAAGGAGGCAAAGCCCATCTTCTTTTTGCCCATGTAAGGTACCTCAGAATGAGCATAGGGCTGCAAACTACCTGACTAGGGCAGTTGTGGCCTCATTTCTAAGACTAGACTCTCCTTTCTGTGCAGACACAAAGCACTTACAGCTTTAAAATACATGTATAAATGAATTGAGAGTTAAAAACTACTAGAGAATACTCCACGGGATTATCTGTACTATCAAGACAGGAAAACTTTGCAGATGCTACTGTCTCTCTAGAGGAATAAATGCTTGCATTTTAATATTCTCAGCAGCTGGTTCCTGTTGAATGCCATCAGGATGATTCAGCCACCCACCAGGAACACCAGTAGCAAGTGCACACACAGACAAATCTGCAAAACTTTCTGCTCCTGATGCCACTGTCGTTACTTTGTCAGAGTCTGATCTGTATTATCTATTCTTCATTACTACCAGTAGCAGGTTTAACTTCACCCCATCATGGTGAAAGAAAAACAACTAGTCCCTGAGGCTGCCCTAATCAATCCAACTGTCTGCTTCCTATCAGTAGTGCTTCCCACAATCCACATCATTAGCAGCTTGCTCTGTGGTTACCTCACTCACTTTCAGCCTCGCCACAAGTCACATATGTCCTGCGAGCTCTCTCTATAAAGTCATGGCCCAGGCAGTCTGACGTCCTTCCCCCTACCCTGGTCAACATCTGATGAAAGGGACATCACCTTATAACACGCTTGGTTCCTGCATGAGACTCAACTGCAATAGATTACTTCCTCACCCCAGCTGACGAACAACTTATGTCTAAAAATACAAGGTCTGATATCTCTTCCCATTAAAAAAAAAAAAAAAATCAACCTCAGTGACGTTCTGTCTGTGGTCTGTGGACCACTTCCAGGTGTTTTATGGAGGTGCATCTGTCTGGCAGCAATAATGAGGCATTTACTTTTCCTCAAGCGGCAATGCTTCCTGACAGTTGTTGACTGGGTCAAATCACTCAAGGCTTCCTCTAATCCTGCTGGGACAAATTTCTGCCTTGCTTCTGTCTGGCACTTCTTGGAAGTAGAGTAAACTGTGATGCCAATCTGCAGAACCCTACCTGGAGAGGCAAAACACTACAGGAGACAGAACTAAACAGCACAGTCACTCCTGCAGACTGGTGGAACCATGACTATAGATCCTGCAGTAGGGAAGAAGTCTTTCAGTGGTAATTCACGTGATGACTGACAGCCAGAGAGCAAAAATAAACAGCTCAAATGCAAAATGGTGGGAACGTAACAGAACAGCTGCATCCATCTGGTCAGTAACACCCACTGAAGTTTTCCTCCTTAATACTACTGCGATTTCACTTGGCTTAATAGGAAAGATGCTACAGGTGGACTGCAATGCCGTATCAACATCTATTCTAAAATGATGAGGTTTAATTCCATCATTACGGAGCATCCTAATTTCAGCATTATTCAATGTTTTGAAAAAAAATCATGCCTTCAACATGGAAATAAACATTAGCACTGACCAAATCAGTGGTGTTGGCCTTCCAGCAGGAACAACCTCAAATACTGGCAACCATACATATAGATAACTCCTCAAGTAATCTGTCAGACAAATGTAAGAAATTTAGGTTTATCACCTGTGCCAAGTTGTCCTGATGTGGAAAACAAGCCAAAATAGGTAAGTCAGAAACTGTGCATTGGGTAAGTGATAGAAACATTATGAACACAAGTGTTCTCGTGTCAGATCCCTGATGTACCCATACAGCTTGTGACACCTACTGCTGACTGAAGTGATATTCATCCTGATTAGAAGAGATGCTATCATATCCCTTACTTCCTTTACGAAGAATACCTTCAAGAATCTGTATCATTTCCAGAATCCAGAGTTGTCCCTACCGTGATCTCACCTTAAATCAACAAAGTTACGCAACCACCACTTGCTCTCTCTAATGAGTGAAACAGTTAAGTGCCATTCAAAGTCAGCCAGGAGTGTGCATGAATATGGAAAAGAGAGACAGGAGGGCAGCAGAAACTGAGAGAATAATCTTTCATACCAAATTAAAACCAGAAAAAAAATAACAAAAATTTTAACCGCTTGCCCAGTTTCCTGGTATTTCAACTCATGTAAAAAAGAAGAATTAAAATTCACAGAATGCAAAATCACTGAAAAATGTGGATTTAATTTAATTAAACAATAAAACACAGTGTTTTGCCTTTTTTTTTTCTCCTTTGAAAAAAGAATGAGAGGAAGGAGAAAGAGAACACTCTAATTTCTTTTCCTTTTTTTTTTTTTTTTTTTTTTTTCCAATCAATATTGAGGTTTTTTTGACCAGTTCTTCCAGTAAGCTATCTCACTGGATGCGATGTGGCAACAAGGATCAGTAACCGATTGTGGTTTCAGGGCTGAGAATGCATTGGATTGTCTTCTCTGTTATTTTAGCCCCAAAGTATATTTTAAATAGCCTTAAAGAGAATGAAAATTCTTCTCATACCAGTGACAGGGAGAAATGGCTTTAGAAAGGGTTTTCATGTTTCTAACAGTTTTTGGTTTTTTGTCCTTTTGAATAATTTTTTCTTTGCTTGCACAAATGCAACAAGATAGCCTTTTTAAAAAAGAACTTGGAATACAACGCTCAGCGATTCATCCATCAACAAGAATATCCAGATATGTGTTTCTTGCAAGCAGTGAGTGCCATGGCATTTACTTCCATGCACTTTGTTTACATCGGAGACAAGTCAGCCACACAAAACCAGTCTGAAGAGATGGCTTTTTTTTTCTTTTTAAAATAATTTTAAAAGCATGTTATCATCCTAAAAGTGAATCTGAACGATCCAGACTGGCCCCATTTTAGTGCTTGGTCTACAACGGCAACTTTGAAATTATCATTTCTCTTACTCTATTTTGCCAGATTGGTTAGGACCGGTCATGTATTTTCACAAGCAAACTAATGTCCTTCAGAAAAATATTTTTTTTCTTAATAAAAACCAACCAGACTTTTACCTTGGCCAGAGGATTTTATCAAGTTTTAAGAGGAAAACACTAATACCCTCAAAGCATGAAACCCCCATTACACTCACACTCAGTATTGAGCATTACCAGAGATATTTCACAGGTGAGGGAGGACAGGAGAGAAATGATACAATATTTGAAAATGCAATAATTCTTCATACTGAACTGTGTAAAATCCAAAGACAAAGGCAACCTTGCCAATTGCACCTAATTACTTCGTAAGCACTTCACAGGCCATGTTGATGCCATCTTCTCAGCTGCCCCCGAGACAGGAAACTACCAGCTGGTTTTAGAGTCAGTTGAAGTAATTTGAAGCCAGGGGCTAAGTGACCTGTTCCAGGCTGCACCATGAGTGGGCGAGGAATGAGTCCATTTCATGACGTCCCAGCCACCAGAGCAAAGAGAGGTGCTGCTCCGGAGAGGCCTGGAAGAGAAACTAACAGTACACTTACCGTAATAAAGTTTTACCCTATTCTTCGTTCCTTTGTTGGTAGGGGAAAAAAAAAAAAAAAAAAGAAGCAAAAGCTATGTGTGTCAGAAGAGCTTTCTCTCGCCTAATTAGGCCCCCCTTTCGTTATGCCCTGAACACTGGAGTTTTAATCCTGAGCACAGAGAGGCCTTGGGCAGAAAATTTGGCCAGTCTTTTTCACAAAGTTTGAATGTGTTCAGACCTTTCAAAACTGTACCAACCCCTCTCTAACCTTCAGATTAAGCAGTGCATTTTCAATGCCATAATGAGCTAAGCCTGCTGGCCTCCTGTGAGATGGGAAAGTACCCGCTGCTTGAGAAGCCCTAGTCCAAGGTGAATTATTGCTACTTTTTGTTACATTCTTAACATACTCTGATATTTCACCATTTCTTTTGACCTTATTGACCATGGCAGACTAAATTTGTTTCTTTTTCCTGTCTCTAATAGCTTTACGATGCTTCTCTTTTCACATTACTTTCTGTGTCTATTCTCAAGATCTTTTCTCTTTTGTTCCCATCTCTTTCCCTCTTTATAACTGGATCTTTGACTTTAGCCACATATTTCTTTCATTTCTGCCTTATATATTCAAGTAGGAAAAGAAACCCACTCTCTCTGCATACTGTTTCTCTTCTCTATTCACCCACTTCTTCTGCCACCAGTAACTCCTCACCTCTCACTTCAAATTCCATTACTCACCTCCCCATCCCCTCTAACTCTATTCTGGGTGTCAAAAATTTACCATCAGTCAGCCAGACCAGCAAAATTTATTAATACCAAGCATAGGGAGAAGATTTCTGACAGCAGAGGGCTCCTTAATACATCAGACAAAGGCATAGCTGAAGTTAAGTTAAATTCAGACTCAAAACAAGTAGAACAGACTTTAAAATCTTCAGAATAATTGTCTTACATACGTGGTCATTCCTGATGACCACATATCCTCATTACTTAAAGACTTAAAGATTATCTGTTTTTCTGAAAGATATGTTCTAGCTCAGCAGAACTAAAGTGCTTTCAGAAATTCAGTAGGCTTTATCTTGTAAAAGCAACTAGTTAGGACTACTGGAAGTGCCCTTCCTGCTTGACCATCTTCAGAGATGAAAAGGCATCAGTGTCCAGTCTGTCTCGGACGCTTCCTGGCAGTGTCCCTGTTGTTCCACCTGCTAGCAGACACTGTATAGCTTGGGACAATTCCTTCCCTCCTCAGCTACAAGGTTATTTTTCCCAGTTTGCAGGGGCTACCCTTTCTCAAACCTGGGCTTCACAGCTCATTTAAAAATGGTGACTGTGAGGATCTAAATGGACGCATTCCTCTAGCACCCACCTGTACGCAAAGAGAAAAACAGAGCAACTTCTACTTTTCAAAAGCCTTTTCTCATTTTACAACTCCAGTTCCTTCCCCAGCTCCTTCTCAGAGCTTTTCCAGACTGCCTCCACTAAGCCTGCCCTAGTTCTCCTTGGCTCACTGAGGTCCCCAGAAGCATCACTAAGAGCTCAAGATTAATACGTTTTTCCAAGTACATGTTCAAAGGACCGTAGCAGCCACAGAGCTGTTAGGCCCAAGACACATGAAGTTATCAATGACTCAATTTACATTAAATTACCATTTGGATATTTATGTTCTTAACCATATCTATGAGAATATACAGTCACGTCTTAACTGAAGTACAACTGACAGATATGGAACCAATCAGCATCGAATACATGGATTTTTCAAGGTCTGTTTAAATTCAGTCTAAACTGTGGGTTTATGGCATCGCAAAAATTTACTGAAAAAACATGAGTTAATATTTGTCCAGTTCTTTCACATGAGAAGCTCTGTTACTGTTGTCAAAAAGTCTACTGTGGGCTTAAGTAGCTGTGAGAATGCAAAATAGTTTAAAATTTGAATAGCTTTCATAACTAATAGCAAGTAGGCAATATAACAGATGGCGACTCACATGAAAGATAAACCACATCTTAATAACAATAACTTACATTCAGAGGGGTAGTGTTTCCTAGCACTTAGAGCATGAGACTGAGAATCAGGATTCCCAAGTTGTTCTCCTGGCTCTGCCATTGATTTGCTGTGTGCATTTAGAAAAGTCACTCAAACATTTCTGTGCCTCAGTTTCCTCATCTGCAAAACAGAGATAGTTCTTACAAATATCACCAGACCGCTGAGGGGAAGAGGCCCAAGCTGTCAGATTTTATAATAAGCATTTTAGACAAATGAAGGTACGGAAGAGAGGTGTTGTCTGCTGTCATTGTTGAGTCAGCCATTGATCAAATTGCAAAGTGGTTACTTTGAGCTGAGCTAATACAGCCATCCCAAGAGTGGGAGGTGGCAGCTGCTTAACTATGCTCCATACCCTTATGGTGTGGTTCAGGCCTGGCACTGAATATTGCCCTGCACAAGTGACACTTCAGAGGGAATTCAAGGAGGCCAAATACAATTACCTTCACTGAAATTTAGCCAGGACATTATGAAATCTTTAACAGCAGTCTGAATCTCTATTTTTATATCTCTGATAAAAAGGAGCACCTAGAGCTCTCCAGGTTTCTGTCATCATTAGTTGGCACATTACTTCATTTTGATCAGAAACAAGATTGCTTCTCACTCGCTGACTTTGCTTGGTGCAGTTCTACAGAGTTTCACAAAGGTTCTCCAAAGGAAGTGCCAGAAAAGTCTTACGGAGTCTGACACGAGCATAATACAAAATGAATAGGCTGAAAATCAATGTTCTCCATTAATTTCTACTATATATGTTCTTTTGATGTTGTTGTTATTTTTGTTGTTTATGAGGGCTGGAAGTTTTAACTGTATGAGTAGTAGAGACTACTTAGAGAAGGTCCATTTTTGCCATGCTTGCCAGACAGAGGTGGCTTTGCTGAGAATTTAATGAAAATAGAAGTTAAAGAATTGGATCAGGATGTTAAAAATGGTTACAGAGAGGAAGATTCCTTATAGGGTACACCCTGGTGCTTCAGCAGTGTGCAGGCAATGGCACAAACTAAAGCTTGAAACCAGCTTGGTGGCTTCTCTCATTATTGGGGATGTCTGCCTCAGATCTGCTCTGCTTAGCACTCTCCAGCTGTACAAAGTTATTGTGGCACTGATAATTTTCTGTGGCTTCTGAAAATTGTGGAGATATAGTTCAACAAGAAAAAAAAGAGATTACCTATCTATCTATCTATCTATCTATCTATCTATCTATCTATCTACCTACCTATCTATCTATCTATCTTTCTATCTATAAAGAACAGTTGATCTCACTGAAGAAGGCTCTGGCATCTTCATTACAAAGAGCTTTCACTGGTATTTCCTGGTTCTCCAGCCAAAGAAATTATCACTAAACCCTTTTCTCTGGGAGGACGGAACAAAAATTATTTCTCACGCTGGCTTGATGGGATAGGTAGTTGAGATTAACAGGTCAAAGAGTTTTAGGAGTCCTATTCAGAGGACTGCCTAAAGAATATTCTATGTAACTAACTTAACTGCTCTCCAGATGGTCAAAACTGAAAAGGCCATCTGAGCAAAAATCAAGTTTTGGAAAGTGCCATGAGAAATTTTAGCCAGAGGATGTGGATTCTGCTTGTGCTGGCTTCAGTGGAAACAGACTCACTCTAAATATTAATTTATTTTTTTTTGAAAACCCTTAATTTCTTACAAAGAAATGTCTGGAAGTTCCATGTTGTTATTTTCAACAGTGATGAGCTCAAATCACAAAATCTGGATCTGGATGCCTAGCAGTGCCAGAAGTTCAGGAGAGTTTGGACCGAGAAGGCTGGCTCAGGCAAGTGTTGAGTATTTTCCCAGGATTTTCTGAAGGCCAATACAAGGGTTTCAAAGAGGAGAGAGGCATGTGCAACATGGCAGAGTTACAAAAAAACATCGCTTGGAATTTCCTGGGTTTTGCGAGATTAAAATTGTAAGTCTAATTAGTTTAAGGAAATTAGCTCTTTATAATTTTCATTTTGCATTGAAGAAGTAAGAAAAATTAAAAATAGAATGAGAATGGAAAAATTAATGGGTTTCAGTAATTAGTTAATCAGAAAATACTCCTGTCTTAGTGTGGCTGCCCAACACATTAAAAAAGGAAAAAGAGAAAAAAAGTAACCATGACTTTCCTCATACTTTCCAAAACAATATAAGCTTCACCTCTGAGCTTGGAACAACTACTTGACATTTCAACTCAGCTCATTTTTTAGTGGTAAGCCACTGAAATTGGTGTTTAGGTTGAAATACCATCTCACCATAACATTAATACAGACATAGAATAAATACATATATCCTGGCAAAAATAAACCAGAATTTGTTGCTCCTCCTGGCCACATGACATTTACAGGAGTTGCATGCACTAATGAAACGTTAAATGGAAGGGAAACCTCTTCTGAGAGCAGACCTTTTCACCAAGTGCTGAACTGGGGATCTCTGACATCTGAAAGCAGCAGGACAACTTATTATGCTGTAGGAAAACACATTTCTCTTGACAGTGGTGATCCAGTCTGAGGCCTCACCAGCCACACACTGGTGCACTAAAGAGACATGTGTTAGACAAGCTGTTTTGTCCCTTGGCTATCACCCTCCCGAGCGCTGAACAGATCTGGATCGGGCTGGCTTAGAAAAAAAGCCAGATGAAAGCAGTGAAGTTAAGCCAAGTCAAAACACAACTTTGGTGCAATTCCACCAAGTCCAAGTTATGCTAACAAAACTTCAGCAGCAGTGAGCCTGTCCTTCTCTGCCCAGCCCAGAGCACCACTTTCAGGCATTAGCTGCAGCACTTGGCTTTCAGCTTTCTGCACCTCTTTGCTATATTTATTTCGTGAGGTAGCTAAATGTGTCTTTTATAATTATTTGAGCTTGTAACTTCTTCGAAACAAAAGAATCTACTCTGCACAGATGATGCTGAAGAAGTCTGAAGAGCATGGTTTTTTTCCTATAAATAAAGATGCTGAGCACCAATTCATTGAAATGGCCAAAAACTTCAAAGAAGCCTTTTAATTCCCACTTACATTACTCTCAAACTTCAGCCTTATCGTGGAGCTGTTTACTGATTGTCAAGTCAACTAAATTCATGGGTGGCTACCAGAATGAGCTGACAAATAAATACAATACCCACAGCTAGGACTGCTCTGAGCACTGGAGCACACGTAAAGTACCAGGGAACATCACGTACCGTGCACGCAGAGCACGCAATTCTTAAACATTCGTAACACTTACTCCAAAACCAGATTTCTTCCAAGGAAGTCTGTAGTTGTTTCCTTAGGAGCATGAATGTGCCTAAGCATGAAACGTTAAAGTAAAGCTGGTTTTAAGTTGGTCAAGGAAGAGAGAAAAGGAAAGAAGGCTGAAAATGTTGTCTCCGATCAAGAAGTCTGTTACTCGTCATTGGGACAACGGGCAAAAACTAAATAAAAGAAACGGTGTGCTGTTGAGAGCGAAGCAGACACTGGTATTTATCTGGAGGAACTGCAGGCATATACAAATAAAGTTTCAGACTGCAGGAGTCAGCTCAGCTCTAGCATCTCCACTAAAGCAAGTGCACCCTGCAGGCTCCAGAGGGATGCTGTGGTGTGCAAGCACACACTCTGGGGTGTCTGGTTTCCAACACTGCTTCAAGGGCACCACCCTAAACCCTGATATTCTAGCTCTGTTTTTCATTACCTTTTCTCAGGAAAACCTGCACTGACTTCAGTGGGGAAGTGTCTTAGATGAGAAGTAAGAAACACCACCAACTAGCAGGGCAACCTCAATTCAGTTCAACACACCTACAGTACGGCTGAAATGCAGTTGTTTCTGGATTCTTAACAAAAAAACCTCTGGTCTGTATTTGCCTCACTTACAAGATTGCTTTTGTACACTGGCCTAAGTACATACTGGAGAGGAAAGGCTAAAACTTATAGTTCTTCAGCTGTGTTAATAGGAGTATCAGCCCAAAATGTATATAAATCACACACCAAAATCTGTCCATACTTTCCCCCGGAGCGTGGCGATCGGCCCGCACACAGCCACTGCTGAACAGCACAACTTGGTAGAAGGACTGGCTGGCCAAAGCATCTACCTCCGACAGAAAGTATCAGTAACTCCTTTGTGTCTCTACAGTGCAAACAGGATTTCGGCTTTGCTGATCTTACCAAATTCAGACAAATAAAACACCAAGTTGCATAAAAATACAGCAGTAATTACAGAGGGAGCAAAGTTGTGCAAAAAGCTCATTTACTGGTTTGCTTGACAAAGTATATTACGATTCAGGTTGCAAAAAACTGAAGCAAATGAACAAAAACCCAAACACTTTAAATTCCTCCGAAAAAACTTAAATCTCCTCACTTCAAAACCTCTCATTCTGGAATGTTTTAAGGATTTTCCTTCCCCCCCCGCCCACCTTTAAAAATCAATTCTTAACAATTCTCAACAGAAATCCTCAGTTCACAAAGAGAAATTAAAACATTGCATAGGAAAGTATCAAGACAAAACGTTACCTCTCTTTTGGAAAGACAGACCTTTTTCCTTGCAACGATTTAGTAAATTTGATTTCAATTCAGTGTTTCTGTTGACGTGACTTAGCATTTTCAGGCAAAAAAGTTTGGCAGCGGTGTTTATCTAAATAACGTAATACTGAAGACAGCACAAAAAGGGGAAAATATAATCTCCCTTAACTAAAATGTGATTCAGTATCAGAAATGCTGCTGCCAGAAGGCTACTTTGCTACACACCTCCAATTGTTAGCTGCTGTCTGGCTCCCCCCATCCTATTATTAGGCACCAGAGTTCTGGTGCAGGAAACTTTTATGGGCGGCGTACACAAAGCGTGTCTAATTTCTATCTCGCACTTCATCCTCTCTTCCTTCAGCACAACGTTTCTTTTTCTTACAGCCTTAACTTCCCCCATTTGCTCACCTAAATGCAGAAAAGCCCAGCACAGGGATCGCTGCCTGACAGCTTTTCGAACTCGGTGTGGAGAAGGTGCCCAAATGAAATAAATAAATAAACAGAGGGAAGTTTATGAAAGTGAAAGGAACGGCACGGAGCGGCAGGAGCGGCAGCAGGCAGCTCTGTACTCCTCCTTAGACTGACACAGGTGTATCCCAAGTTCGCCCACTCAGGCAGGAGAGACAGGGAGGCACGCACAAGTATATACGGACACACCGAGAAGTGCCAGAAAGGGCACAGGAAGAAGTAAAAGAGAGAAATAAAGCCAAAAGGTGTTATTTATTTTTACAACTCGACAATGAACTTCAATTTTGGCAGAGGATTAAAAACAGCCCTGGGAAATGATTAAGTTTTTTTTTTCTTTTCTATAAAGAGAGATTATAAAGGGGATACGCTCACATGGGCACACATAAAATAGGGGGGAACTAAGGAGAAGGAAATGAAAGGGAAAGAAAACAAACAGCCTCCTAACAGGCCCATACTGCTAACGGGAGTCCAAATAAAGAGTCATATGATATCTGATAGTGCAGGACACGTCGCCAGGAGCTGGAGCGGATTGCCTGCAGGAAGAAAGAGCCAGTGTGTTACTGCTCAAAGAGCTTTTCTTTCCCCTTTTTTTTTTAAATTTTTTTTCCCCTCTCTCTCTTTTCTCCTGTACTGCGAATGTGTTACTCTCAGGTCAGGTCCACGAGTCCCCAAAAGACAGCTATCGTCCTTCTCCCTACTTCTGGATGCAGTGACAGCCACTGGAAGATGCCTTCTAGTTGAGATTGAGGGGGCTAAATCTAGGTTTCAGCTCTGTTCTGACTTCTCTCTTATATCACCATCTCCAGGGTTGCAGATACAAAATTCTCATTAAAAACATGTTAGATTAAAAAAAAAAAAATAAAGAGGGGATGGAGAGGTCAGGTGGGGGGAGAAGAAAAAATATTCAGGCAGAAAAAAACTGAGACTGCTTATCCTATGGAAAACTTCAAAGGCCAAGTCCCATTTCTGCTCTCTTTTGCTTTCTTTTCCTGTGATTTTTTTTCCTTTTTGGAGAGAGCAAGGGAGGAAAGTCACAGAAAATATTCAGACCATGAAAAACATCAGGAGTTGGGAAAACTCTCTGGAAGAATGAGGAAAGCAAGGATTTTAAGTAAAAGAAAGGCATCTGTAATTTGCCAAAAGTTTTTCTATTTGTTATGGTGGTCCATCCCTCTCGGCCAAGCATTCCACATTAAACTGGGGAGCCCGCTAAGTACTTTTAGCTTGGCACCACTATTGCTGTTGCCCATGGAAAGGCAGAACACCTGGGTTACCTGCAGCAAAGGAACCTGTACTCAGAGCAGGAGACTTCAGCCTGTGATGACTCCCCAGCTTCTGCTGGGAGAGCTGTGCCCACCACAGCTCTGGAGAGCAAAGGGTCCCAGCTAATGAAGCTGGGGGGGCAAGCTCCCAGTCCAGATACTGGTATGAGAACAAAACCGTGTTTTAACTGGTGGTTTCACTTGTCATGGACAGTTTCCCTGCACTTCTGCAAGGGACGGGCTGTATCCTGCAGGATGTTTTGCCACTGTATGGTACTGGGATTTCTAAAGCGGTGCAAGCAGAGCCCAAGGATGGGTTTTTTCTCCCCTTCATCATTTGAGGAGATGTAAATGGACTAATTCCCTGTGTACACTTACACAATGCACAGGTGTTGCTTAAAAACAGTGTTACGATACATATGCGATACCTACGAAGCTGTAACAGACAATCTCTTCTGAGGAAAGCCTGCAGCATGAAAATAAAAATCAAGGTATTGTAGTCGTAGTGCAGCCAGAAACAATCATCGTAACTCTGCAATAATTTGATCTAGTTTTGTGTATTGTGTGCTGATGATTTTTAGGGGCGTTATAATACACAGTTTTCTCTCGTTTTCTGTACCTCTGCTACATGATGCTGTTCTTAGGTTGGCAATTTGTCAAAGCCAGGAAAATACAAATCAATATAGGAAGGAAGGCAGAATTTGGCTAAAGAAAGCACTTCCTTTAGCTACTGAATTTGCAACACTATATATTCTCAAACATCCTAACCCCTTCATAGGAGATGCTGTAGAGAAGATATCCTGTGTGCTATACACTATACGCAATAAAATTCAAATCAAACATCTCCTTAAATGTGACGCGCTATTCCCTTCTATATTACATGTGCCTTTTTCACGTACAAATAGACAAAGAGTGTATCTATAAGAAACACAGTCAGAAGAACAAAAAATCCACAGTGCAAGGAAGTCTATCCTGAAACCCTCAGTCTGGGGCTCGACTGAAGAACTAAACTCAGAAGGTGAAATGGAACCCTTTCAAAGAGGGTCCCACTGAACAGGAAGAAAAAGCAAACAAACAAATAAACAAGAAAAAAATCCCTGAGCTCCGACTAATCATTTGAGCTGCCAGTGAGAGGTGACTTTTAGACAGATGGTCAGGGAAAAGCTGGGTCCGTGGACACAGACGTTAGTGCCCCATCTGTATTTTAGGATCCTAGCTTCAACAAGCCATTACCAACTTTTTTTCTAAGTGACAGAAAGTGAAAGATTTCTGTTCCCACTAATTTGCTTCTTTTTTACTGAAACCACCCCATTTTCCTCCTTTTTTTTTCCCCAGCAAAATTTGTTGTTTGATTTTTTAAGTAAACAGGAACTGTTTGCAGTATAACTTTTATGCCAAAAAAAAAAAAAAANGTTCAGTATAAATTTTTTACAAAAAAAAAAAAAAAAAAAAAAAAAAAAGCTAGGTAAGTTGGCAAAACAGCAACTGGAATTTAAAGAGAGAGTTAAAAAAAGGGAGAAAAGAACGACATACCAAACTCACTTCTTCTTGTCCCCCTTCCATTCCTGTTCTTATTAATTCCAAATTATAATTTGGAGGTAAGGGAACTGCATTTCCTTTCCTTTCAATCTATTTTGTTGCTGCCACACATTCTGTGCTTTGCTTCTCCCTCTTTCTTTTTAGGAGGGGGAAAAAAAATCCCTAATAAAAATAGAAAAACATATCTCAGGCGTTAAGCTCGCTCTCCCCCTTCCTTTGTAAAGAACTCTTTGTTCTCTAGTGAAAATGCTGAAAAAAATCCCCGGGCTCCCTGAAACAAGTGCAAAACACTTAGAGGCTTTTGGGCTGGCGAGGAGCCAGAAACCCTCCCGCTGTCTGGTTAGGAAGAGAGGAAAGAGAGAGAGAGGAGAGAGAGGGAAAAAATTGGAGCTTCCTTTAATAGACATAGGAAGCA
>VZTF01000391.1:347895-441056 GCA_013397755.1 Cnemophilus loriae
AAACCAACCAAAAAAGGTGGGGGGGTGGGGGGGGGGAAGCGCTTTTTTTCCATCTCGGTTGCGACAGTGATAAGGGGTAGGGAACATCTCATACCTGGTGTGAATGCTAATCAGCCAGGAGTTCTCCTTTTTTCCCAAGACAGGGAACTGTTTCCTTCCAAATTTATTAGAACCTCCTCCACTGCCTCTTTGAAAAACCTTCTTTGTCACCCTCTTCCCAAGTCCTGATACTTCTTTAAAAAAAAAAAAAATGGCTCCGGAGCTCCTTCTATTCTTGATATTGATTCTCTCTCTCTCTCTCTCTCTCTCTCTCTCTTTCTCCCTCTCTCTTTCTCTCCCCCCCACCCCTCCTCCTTTCTCCTGTCTCTGTCTCTTCTGAGTGGTCTATTGATAAGTCCCTAGAGGCACTGGGTCAGCCTGCCCGTAGGAAACCAGACACAATGCACAAATCTCCGAGTGCCATTCTGCCATCAGCAAGCAGACCACGTTTAGGAGAGAGGAAAAAAAACACACACACACACACACAGTAGAGCAAAAGACAGAGAGAGAGAGAGAGAGAGGGAGAGGGAGAGTGTGAGAAAAAGACTGATTGGAACAGGAGGGAGGGAGGGAGGGAGGGAGCGAGAGAGCGAGGGAGAGAGAGCGACACTGCCAGTCAGGTTAATCATCCCTACTTTAATTAGCTGTTCGGCTTAGACATAAAACAATTGAATTTGAATGATCTGTCAGTGGGCTCGGCTGAACCAAAGGGGAAATGCGAATATTACAAAAAAGACTGTTGGTGTATCCAGATAAGCTCGCAGGGAAAATCCTCAAAGGATAACTATTAAAACTTACCACCAAACAAAAAGTAAGATTCAAATGGCATTATACAGAGGCCATCTCCAAAAAGCTGGGAGATCCCTTCCCTCTTTTTTTTACACATCACTGCAGCTTTTGCTGAAATAAACACTTGCACCTTCCCACAGTCTTCAAAGACTACCTGTCCTGTGGGGTGGGGAAGGGAGTGCAGGTTTGCCTGCTACCTTGGCTCGCTTAAAGCAAGACCATGCTGCCCTTCAGTCGAATTTTCTTGATGGATCACTGGAATGTTATGATTCTGGAACTACACAAGCTCCGGGAGCACATCCTTGCCATGCATGTCTGCACAAACACAGACAAATCGAGCACCGGCAGGGTACAGACGGAGATGTTGTAGAAAGGCAGTGCTGGGTATTGGGGTAAGACAAGTCTCAGGCACCAAGGAGGTGGAGAAATCATCCCCACAAATAGGTGGCAAAGTAATCTATTTCTTCTACCCTGGGCTGCAAAATGAGGTACAGTTCAAATGGATGGTTCCTGGTGATACTCAGTGCAGTGGCAGCACTGTGTAGCAGGCAAGGCAGAGATTTACGACACTTGTGCAAAGTCTGCTTCTGAAAAGGTGTGGGGCAGTCGGCCTCTCCCTCTGAGAAGGCGGGCAGCAGATAACACCCTGCTCGGACAGGGAGCTGTCAGCATGTTTAGCCCCTGGACATCACCCCCCTGCCCTGCCAGAACTTTCCCTTTTCAGATGAAAGGGACCTGCTTTGGGTTTCAGGACACTGGATGACTCCCTCATCAGGGGCTCAGATGTCCCCTCCTGAGCAAACAGCACCAAGGGAGGTGTTTGAATTTACTGAGCAAGGCAGGTATATTCTCTGTGTTTTAAATACATTTTCTGTATGTCATACAGGGCTGCAGCTACAACAGCAAATCCATAATTCCTGATCAGCTCCATGAACATCTGCTGTATATAAACTTTTAAATGGGCACGACTAACCTGCCAGTGCCACTCAAAAGCATGAGAAGAAAGTACAGAAGGGACTCACAATGCAGCTGACTGCTGGCCTTCCAGAGAAGTGCTGGGATTCTCCTCTCACTCTGTATTTTGGGTACAAATGCTTAAGGAAGGAAGAAACAAGAGACAGAAGTTCTATCAACTTCTGTATATTAATTTCATCATCTTTTTGACGTACATCTCCAGGCAAATCTGCCACCAGTTTTTGTGTGTTTTGCTTTTAATGGAGAGCTAATGGGAGACGTCAATATTATTCATTCCTTCTATCAACTTCTGCTATGGGAAAAGGTGGGTTCCCGCCCTTTCCCACCTTTTAAAATGTTACGTGCTGGCTGGCTGTGTCCCACTTGCCCACCAGCCCCATTGGGGCCCATTGACTCAGCACACCTGAACAGTCAATAGCAGAGGGATCCTTCGCCAAAGTGATTGGGACATTGGACTTACTGAGGTTATTTAGGAGTTCTCTCCTCAGCCTCCCTGAAATATGAATTGCTCACATTTGGAATATTATGGAAGCTAAGATGCCCAAAAGAACAGAAAAGGAGATTTCAGAGAAATACAGTACCATCAAAGTCCTCAGCTCCTTTTCAGATGAGATTTTGTAGAGCACAGTGACACAGACAAGTCTCTTCCCTGGGTCAGTACCAAAGTAATAACCCAGCAGAGTGCAAAACAGCTCTGGGCTACATTTCTAATAAAATATGCAGAGGACCTGACCACTTTATGCAGGGATTCAGTGAAGAAACAGTGTGGCAGTCATGTAATTACAAGCTGTGGTAATGGTACACGGGGCCCTCCCTAAGGTTGCACAGACAACATTAGCTGTGGCATTTCCTAACTTCTAAGTGTTTGACTTAGTAACATTAACATTACAGTAATGCATTTTCAGTATAATTTCTCAGGGTTTTCTTTAAAAGGCAACTTAGAAGCTGTTCCCCGTTGCTGCCGAGGCTGAGGCGGGTTAGCACCTGTGGAGCTGTAATACAGGACTCCACCACTTCAGCCGGCAGCGCCAGCAGCAACTCGAATGAAACGGTGCTTACGAGGGGATCAACCACTGGAAGACTGTGAGGATACTTCATTCACTGATTTGACAGTGTCTTCCTGACAAAGAAATTGCTGAGGGACAGGAGCCCTAAGCTGCCTTTCAAGGAGGAGAGGAAAGCACACAGCCACGGGAAGAGACCCTTCGGACCCTGGCTCCCCAGACCCGCACATCTTCTGTTGCTGTTGGATTTGCTTCCATTCAGTTGACTCCACAGACTGCTGTTCCTCCTGTTTCATAGCTTACTTTCCCTCATGTTATTTCTCCCTCCCTACACTACTCCTTGTCACAGTCTGTTCCTCATCCCATTGCCCTAAAAGAGGCATTTCCTCAAATACCTCTTCCCCTCTGCTCTATCCCAGGCATGAATAGACCCTGAGCACAGAGGAAAGCAAACTGCTTAGCATGGTAAATTAGGCCACGTGGTGTTTCAGGCTGCCTTAACTAGACCACTCCTTGCAAGACTGTTTAAAACTAACTCGGGTATCATAATTTGCAATCCACAGTGTAGACATATCAAAATGTCCTTGTTCTCATTTCCACTGCTTGCTGCCATAGCAACCCCTGGTCAAAAGGAAATTTCCATTGATATCAGAAGGAGCAGCATTTCACCCAGGTGAGTTTTTACTATGTGGCACACATTTTATTAGCATGCGTTCCTCATACGGACATCCCCAAATCTCCTATAGTGCTTAATGTAGAAAACACTACTGTTAAGTCCTGCTCTCAGCTGGTCCCCTTCTACTGGAAGCTACAGAAGTCAAGGACCTCCTGATTTCTACCTAAATATCATCCAAGAGCTGACTTGGAGTCTAAATAAATGCAAAAGGCCAGAAGAAGCTCCAGAAATAGTACATCATCTTCCCTTCCTAAGATTTTTATCACAGATTTTAACTCAGATACATGATGATGATCTCTAGCTTTCCATGGTACCCTCTTGCTTGCTCTTCCATCATATAAATTATTGTGTGGATAAGGGAGATTTAGCCAAAGAAGTGGCTCAGTCTGTCTGACCAGCTGAATAAAGTTTGCTGTTTGCTATGGAAAAGGCAATCAGTGCTGCAACAAGTTTTCAGACTCATGTGTGTGACATCCTCTCCATAAGCTGCTACAGAATTGGAAGAGATCTTTATGAGAACTGTACCCGGATTTGCCATTGGCAAATGGTAGGACTTATGAAAGGAAAAGCCACCAGAACTGCTCCTCACTTTCTGACTTTTACATGCATCACTTAACACCAGCCAAAAGCAGGACACGGAAATGGCAGAGTACTTACTCCTTTAATGTATATAAGGTATTCTGCAATGCAACTTGTAGCACTCAGTACAACTGACAAGAGCTGACATTAATGGAAAATCAACAGATCTGGGTGGCACAGAGAAGAATTTGGTTCCTTTGCAAAGAAGGAGCTCTGTCTATTTGAAAAAAATGGAATTTAACTATGTAATCTCAGGATGAGTTGTATAAATATATTCCTCTAGATTTATTGGCTTGTCTTCATAAACAGCTGTGAGTTTGTGCTTTTTGTTCAGAGATGTAAACCAGCACAGCATGTTGGAGAGGGGGAATACATGGTTATTATTCAGTACACAAGAAATTAGAGAAAGAGACTGGGAAGTCCACTTATTACAGAAATCAACTCCTTGCTTATCTTTTGGGGAAGCATCCTTCCTAACTTGCACCACTGTGCTCAGTAGGTACCTTTGCATGCTAAAGGGAGAAGGGTATCTAGTTAATTTGTATATTAGTACAAATAGTAGTACAAATTAGTACAAACACTAGTATCTTGCATCTAGTTAATTTGTGTCATATACGTAATTTGATTTTTGGGGCAAAACAAACAACCTTGTTCCTTACTGCACTGATTACCAGAATCAGCCCTTCCCAGACCTCATGTTCCCCTCACTCTCCTCCTGCCCCAAACTATACTGAATGTCCAGGATCGGTTCCTAAAGCACCTTTTTTACCTACAGTGCAGTTCCCAGTTCCCAAGGCAATTCCTTTCAGAGATTTGCTGACCATAGGGAAATGTAAAGGGAAACACTGGAGGGTCTCCATATTTTTATTCTCTTAGACAATCCAAATATAATGGCCTATTTTGTGGGAGAGCCTCTCTTTAAAAAAAAAAAAAACAAAAAACTGCAAAATGGTTTATGAGAGACATGTTTGTTCTTTTGTTTTAGTGCACTAACACCAGAGAAAGATTTGCTGAAAAGTGAGCCATGCCCTCCTGGGCACCAGTACAATCCCCTTGCCTTCACAGGAAAAGCAACAGTGCAACCTAGGGGAACTCCACAAAACATCTGGTTGAGAAGACACGAGAAGAGCAGGATTCCTGCCTTTCTCCCTCCTCAGCTGCACTGGGTCAAAAAGTAACATTTTGAAAGTGTGTTTTTACAAAAAATTAAGGAAATCTGATCACTGGTTAAAAAGCAGATAAATGAGGACATGACTTTTGCAGGTAACATGTTTTCTGTACATTTATAAGGATTTTTAAACACTAAAAACATTAACTCTCTACCTTCTATCATGATCCATACTATTGCTACCAGTTGCATCTCTGCTTCAAAATTAAAATTATTTAAACAGCATCATGTGTTATATTCAGCCTATTCTGCTCTGTTTTATTATATTTTATTCTATGACTTTTGAAAGAAGCATAAGTATCTCAGGATGTCAGGAGGTTTAATTTTCTCTCATACCTTCACGGGTAGACAATTATAATTCTGATTTGAAGAACTTTAAAGCGGACGTCTGCCCCACTTCTGTTCTAAACGCTGACGGGAAACATGCTACATATCCCTCTTGCTAACTTTGGTGCTGTCACATAGTCACAAATCTTATTTCCTGCATTTGCAGGTGACAGGTATTGTGCCTCTGCTTCCAGCCTTTCTTATCTAAAGATGTCTTGTTTCAGGAGGCTTTTCCATAGGCTCAACGGTGAGGAAAAATTGTAATTATTCTCATATTCCTCATTCTAGACAAAACCTTTGTAAGAACAACAACATTGCTTGCAGTCTGGGGAGCTGTACAGCCACAGCATGCCAAAAACATGAGATTGCCACCGAAATAACCCCACTGAGGGCTTTTGTTTTCTCTGTCCAACCATTAGTTTTGTCTCAGGGACAGCTGCAAAAGGGTCTCTATCTGCACATACCACTTCATCTCCTAGACTTGGCTATAAATAGAGTGGGAAGCCAAAAACCCAGAGGAGGGTGTAGAGTTCTGACTCCTTTCTGCAGCAGATATAATCCTCCATCACGTCCTTCAGCTGGGTGAAGCCATGAGGGAAGAAGACACAGATAGGGTTGATTTCCACCTCCACTCTCTCCACAGACAGAGCTGCAGCTTGCACAGTGACTGGAACAAGACCGGCTCAGGAAATGAAGAGTAGCACATCACTCATTTTGCCTGCCTGTTTGCTCCTAATTATCTTGCAATACATCTCACTGGTAGTTTTATCATACAGAAAGACAGAAGGTCCTTCTGGTTGCAGCACATAATGACTACTTTTAAAATGGCTTGCTATTCATTCCTGGGAAAACCTCAGTCTCTTTCTCCCTTCCTCAAGCACACTGCCTCTCCTTCTGGGGTTATTGTTTCGGTTTTGGGGTTTTTTTTGGGGGAGGTCAATTCTCTGATAATGTATCTGGATAAAAGGAAAAGAAGGGCCAGCAGCGGTGGCTTTTCCCTTCTTGTCACACTGAAAGAAGTGTCAACAATCTCAATAATTTAATTTTGGCTAATACAACACCTCTTACAGGCTTGAGCTATGCAACTCCTGTGTAGCCCTTAGTACAAAACAACAGAGCCACTTTTATACTTGTCTTCCAATATTTCTCTCCAACCTCAGAGAAACAGAGAATTGCTAGAGGGCAATGAACTCTCATTTTGCCATTGACATTTCTGCAATCCATCTCCCTGAGTTGGGAGACCCTTTCACAGATCGGGAACCCCACCAGCATAAGGAAGAATTAGTATAATTAAGAATTAGACACAGGGTCTCTAAAATGGGAATCATAACAATGACTAACGTCACAAGAGTGTTTTCACAATTAATTCATGTAAGTAAAGCACTTACAAGATAAAAATGTAGGAGCTGCCACATCAGATTAGACCACTGCTCCATCTAGTAGAACAACCCATGTGCAACAAACAGTAGCAATTAATGCAGGATAGCAGAGCTGGGGTCCCCCTCTGTGCAGGGACAGGGTTCAGTCTAAGAATAGTCAATGCTAGTCCTTGGTTACAGCATTCTTTTATTTCTTAGGTGAGATATTTATGCCCCTACAACTCATTGTCACTAAACAAAGTGATCTTTCAATTAAAGGAAGGAACCAGGCTCAGCAAGAGTCGAGTACAGTGGCTGCACACCTGTGCATTCATTCCTGTGCAGGACAGTTTCTAATCAATAGTTTCTGCTTATCAGTGAGAGAACCTAAAATTATTCCACAAATCTCAAGTTTCAAGAAAGAGTTATTGGAAAAATGCACAGTAGGATATAAGTACTTCTAAAACTGGTATAGAGAAAGACACATACACGTATGCATAGATGAACAAGCTGGTTAAAAAAGCAACCTCATTCTCCCCGGCTCTACTTCGAGCAGCGCGAGGACTGGACCCAGAAGACTTAAGGAGGTCCTTTCTGATTTTTATTACTCCAAGATTCTGTGAATCCGCAATTTTCCATGGCAGAGCTCTGTCACTGAACATGAAACAAATTGTGGTAAACATAATTTTCAAGGATGATATTATCAGGGAAGTTTCTTGGGTTGAGGACAGAAACTCTAGTTCTAAGTGAAGAGGCTCTCAAGCTCCCTCACCCACTGGAGGAGTCCTGGTCCTAGTCTTTTAAAAGCTAGTTCCTTTACAAAAAAGTTTCATAAAGCTTCATTCTCATACTCCAAAACTGTAAATATTTTCACTGTGGGACATTGCTGTTTTCTGGCCAGCTCACCTATATGACTCTGCATTCTGCAAGTACCTGCAGACCTTACATCACTGCCAGCATCGGTTGTGTCAAGGGCAATGACAATCTTTCTGTGATATTTCACTATCTTAGATGGTTTGACAACTTTATTTTTATTCTTACAGATTTTTCACTTTATGAAAAAGCCTTATCTGAAAAGTAAATGGATGGGTTCAGATGAGTTTGTCTTAATTTAAGAGTGAAGTTTTAAAATTTGGTTTTACTTTTGTATTAATCACACAGTGTTTAACAGAAACAATCTATACAGTGCAAAACCTTCCTGAAAGACAGAGCCACAATATGTTTCTGTGCATGATTCTATTCTATTCTATTCTATTCTATTCTATTCTATTCTATTCTATTCTATTCTATTCTATTCTATTCTATTCTAGATTCTACTTCTAGACAGTGTAATGAAAAATCCAACAAATTAGAAGATAATTTGTGAAAAAACCAAATCCCTCATAACTGACCAAACCATAAATGAGTCTTACATTACTGGAACTGGATAAAGTATCATCAGTGCCAGATTATTACATAAGAATATGTTAGTAATGCAGCAGCAGTCTAGTCTTTTAAGATGTGAAAGAGCGTTATCTAACCTCTCTGCAAAGTTCAGGAAGAGGAGCCATATGTCCAAATAATCATTTTCTTGCTGGTGTTTAACATGTCAGTTTTTTTAAGGGGCCTATTTCAAATTTAAAAAAAAAAAAAAAAGGCGTGAAATGCATTTTGATTTTTTTTTCCTTTGGCAAAAGCAGCTCATTTTCAAGCTTGCAAGGAAACAAGAAAAACAAAATCAAATGTCAAGTAGATTTGCTCTTTGTTGTAATTAATACACAAGCATTTGCTTGTAGATGGTCCTGATCCTGAAAACAAGTAGTGCCAGTTGTGGTGCTATTAAAAGTAGTTCTTGGGGCTTCAAAGGGCCAAATGTCCAAGGAGTGAAAATCCCAACTCCAACCAGTGGCCCTAGGCCAGTGTCCATCAGCTGAGGGTCTGACCACAAAGGAAGGACAGCATGAAGCCTGATGGCTGAGGACTGAGGACGCGCCACGTGCTTGCAGCACTGGACCCTACGCGCGATGAGACAACAAGGAAAGGCAGGGCAGACTTCTTCAGAGCAGGAGGAGGGGAATGACTACCTGAAAATAAGGGAATTCCAAAGCCCCATGCTGCAGACTACATGCATGCTCAGTTTCTGGTCGAGGAAGTTACGTGAGATCTCTCTTTGAGTCAGAGCAATGTAGTGGATAAAAAGGCCCTGTCTAGCCAGGGGGATTTCCTGAGGCCATCACAGACCAGCTCCACACGCTGTTAAGAGGCTCGTTTTCATGAGAGTTCTTGTTGCATTTGTAACGCTGGCTCCAGGCCCCTAGAGCTTCAAGTGCCACATCACAGTGCTACAAGCCCAGTGCTGAATGCTTGGCACACGACCAGGCATCTTCCCTTCCCTCTCTCTGTTCCCTCAAGTCAGCAGGTGGGGCTCCAGGGCTCCATCTTGTTTTGATTTGTGTCGGGAATTTTTTTCTCCAAGAAGAAAAAAATGAAGACAGAATTTCCCATTGAATATTTGCTATTCTCCTTTCCCCCATGTTGTTCTGTGAAGGTAGAGAGAAAAAAAAAAACCACTTTTTTTTTTTCTCATCAAAGGGGCTTGGTATTTTTCCTGAAACAGGATGCTGGAAACACATCATCACTGAGGACTACTGGCCTGAGATCTGCTCATCTTCACACCAGGGTGAATCAGTAGCAATTCCAGTGAGGTCACCAGGAGTGCTCTGGCAGGCAGATCTCCTTGCTGAATGCGGGGTCAGCCCCGCCGAGCCAAACTCTTCCACAGGACCAACCAGGGCCCACACCCTGTGCCAGGTCACAGAATGGGTGTAAATGGATGCAGGGCAAAGAAAACATAAACCTCTACCAACTTTCCCTGTGAAATAATCATAGAAGTGCTGGAACTCAAATGCTGGAGGGAGGAATTAGGGGACAAAGCCAGCACCAGCAAAAAACCCTACCAACAAAAGTGTGTGATACTGGCCAGGATAAGAGAGAACCAGGGCAACATATACTATTTTGTTACTTACTTTCCCACACCCTGATGTCCGATGTGTAATTCTCTCCTATCATTTAGGTCACTGCTGGATTTAGCCCTATGGGTTTGAACAATTAATTATTTTCAGTGATAGAACTATTCCATTTTTGAAACTGGTTTGAACAGTAGATTAGTTCTAGATTAAAGAATTTAACTACAGATAAGTAGAAGGTGTTTGTTCTACATTAAGCTGGCATATCATTGAGCAGATATTACTTTTTAACATTTCAATATACTTAATAATTTATAATACCACATTGAAAACTGGCTGAATAACCAGCACCTTGGAACACTACAGGCAACACCTCCAAATTTAATCTCTTCTCCAAAAAGCTTTGTTCAATCTTTTAAATGGTCAGCTACATGGAGAAAGGAAGGAATGTAACCACAAAGACTAAGAAAATAAAGCTGCTTAAGTCTATGAGCATAAGTTCTCAGGTTGCTTGACCTTAAACAAATGCCATGCCTTGGTTTCTCCATCTCTATGTAACAGCGGTACCTAATTAATTGATCGCTATAAACACCATGCAGTTATTTACGAGATGCTTTTCAGCGAACAACTTCAGGCAGATATTTCAAACGACTTCTCAGAAAATCTCTTGAAATGATCCTTAAATTCAAAGAACTATGTTCTCAGGTATTCTGTTAAATCCAGATTCATCCCATGCCTCAGTTTCCCCTACAGGTAAGTGCTGAAAATATGGCCTCCCTACTTCACAGAAATCCAGGGAAAGCTAAGCCATTAACAAACACTTAGCAATTGCAAATCCTTGGGCAGAAAGTCTTGGAGAATGCCCTAACATTAGAAACTATGGATAATTGAGGCAGAAGAGGCCCAGAGCTCACATGATAAGAAGTTTTGAGGTTCATCATCTTAGAACCAAAAAGATCTGAAGTCAGTTTTGCAGAGAGCAGCAGCATCCGGGAGCCATGAGGATGAGTTAGGCTCCACTTTCAGGGGAGAGAGAAGGGCTTCAGGCTGCTCCCTCCCACGTCATTTCTCATTCACAGTAAGAAGGGCAGGCTACTTCTGCTCTGCTGGAAACAGGGCCACCACACAGACACCTGCTTTCCAAGAGGAACTGCAAGAGTGAGAAGAAGCGGTGGATGGAGAAGGAATGAAGGAAGGGCATATTTTCAGTTTTCATCAAACTTTCGGAAGTGGCAAAATTACTTTCCAGAAAAGGAGAATACTGGAGATACATAAACTAAACGGGCTGCTCAAATGCCATATTTAAGTTCAACCAATCATATTACTAAGGGCCAGGAATGATCAGTTTGGGTTACAGAAGTGTGCAATTGGCCAGCTGCACTAAAGATGGCCTTTTACCTTCCTGCAGGGCTTAGGTGAAACTGAAATCAAGGCACTGGAGGTAACTTCTGATACAGAGCAGAGAAACTTATCCTCTCTCTTGTTATGAGGTCTGAAAGGCTGCAGACAGAGGACTCATCCTTGGAGAAGCCATAGTGTACATTATGGAAATAAACTGGAAGCACAGTTAAAGGTTAGCATATCTTTTTCCCTCCAGTTGCCATTGATACTGAATGAAGCCCATTCTTGCACTGGCAAAAGGAAAGAAAAGACAAGTTAATGTCACCCTCCCTTCCCTAAATTCTCAGATTTGATGACTACCAGGCTACCATATTTCACTAGGAAAAAGGCCTGGTTTTTACTTAAAAACTCCAAAAGTATACAGAGAAAGTAATTTTCAAGGTCAGAGGGTTGTTCTGACATTTAAGAAATACTAAAACAGAATTTGGCTTTTAAATTTGTAAACCGGAACTACTTTCTGACCTGAGAGACAATCTGCCAAATTTCTAGCTGACCCCAGGCTCTTCAGAGTAAACTAGAATTATCAGATATATTGTGTTGTCTAGGTGCACATCTCCGATTTTAAAATGAAATTTTGATCAGCCTTAAAAGAACACAATTTCTGAGACTCTTCACAGAAGTAACACACAGTCCTTGTCACAGTAACTGAAGAGGCTTTCTTTAATAACCACTTTGGTAGAGTTTTTTGCTTACTATTGGAGAATTCAATTGCTTAATATACACTAATAAAAAAATAAGGGAAAGAGAAACATTTCAGCACACAGAAACCAAAAGCCTCCTTTTATTTTACACCAAGCCTTTGATCCTCCCACCAATCCTGTTGCAATACAAACCAATTTCATTTAATTTGAGATTGCAAAACTCTGCTAAATTACTGGACAAACTGTAAACGGGCTGAGGGGAAGGTTCACAAATTCACAAATAGCACGTACATGCAGGTGGACCACGCATTTATAGGTAGCACAACCTTGCTGTGCCAGCTCGACAAAACTTCGTGCACATACATTACCAGAGGGTCATACTGCTGCTCAAGATGTGCAAGAGATTGCATTGCTTCTCCTTGCAGCCTCTTTCTCTCACGACCCATCCTGCCTACCTCCCTGGCTCACGCGTGCAAAGTGGGCCGTAAAATAGTAATTTAATTTTAAATGGAGCGGCTGTACTTTCTGCTTTGCCTCTCACACCAAAACCGCCAAACCAATTTTGCTGCTTCAATTAGGCAAGAGAAATGAAACTTTTAATTGTGTTTTCTCCCTTCTTTTTTTTCAGTGACAGTCTGAAAACTTTCAGCCAAAACTGGCAACACCTTAAGATACAGTCCTGCAAATGCAGCTGAGCTGAAGAAAAAAAACCCGATGGAGTGGAGTGGGAGCCAAGAGGATGCTGCGAAGTTTCTGCTGCTTCCTAAATGCATCCCATTTGCACCCATGCTATTTAAATTATGCCTAGTTCTTGTACGGACTATAATGGGAAATACTTTCTAAGACTGTTTACTAAATTTGTTTCTCCTACTTCAATCATAGTTGAAATGCAATTGTAATAAATCTTCTGTTTGTTGGTATTTTTTTGTTTGTTTGTTTGGGGTTTTTTTTTCTGTTCATAATAGTTAGCAGAAAAGCAGAGAATTTGTCAGCCTGCAACGCTGTTATATCCAACTGACCTGGGAATTACAGGATGTAACTTTTTCTCTAGGAAAGGATTTATCTTCAACAGACTACCCAACTTGCTGACTCCTGCCTTTTGGTAGTTCTTCTCTTTTCTCCATGCAGTCATCTCAGCATATCATCCTCCAGCCAACAAATATTTAAAATTCATACAATCTAAAAGATGACTCAGAAAGCAAGAACTGATGAGTTCTGACAAAAAGATCCACGAACCTGGCACTTCTTGGTGCATAGGATATGCACATACAAGAAGGAGAGATATGCATAACAACACTGCTCAGCATTTGAATTTTTTTGGGTACAAGACTCGCAAAACACTTAAACACAATAATGGAGAAGTTTTGGATCAGGTAATTATTTGTGAAGCTGAGGAAGTGATACCGCCAGCAAAATGAGAAGAGTATCATTTCCTTCTAATGCCCAGTTAAAGGCTGGCTTAGGCTGTGATTCTGGTTTTGGCAAGAATACAAGGACAGCTTCTTGTGAGAACCACTGCAACACTAGACAGCTCAAAGTGGAAATGATAAAGGGAAAACGAAACTGAGGCACTTCGTAAGCAAAATAGTCAATATATAGGGCACACAGCCAAAACTTTTGAAAAGCTGAGAAAAGACTGATGACACCTGCTTTTGCCGAGGGAATCTGTGGAGTTAGGTGCTCCTACCTGGCTAAATTCAAGTTTTTCCTCATGTAAATTCATAGTTTAGGTGCAGAGATTAAATCCAGCCAAATCTAGGGCTACTGCAAACGTGCCTGCAAAGATTGCAATGTCTCATGATTACCATTTCTCAAGGAGCTCAGATCAACTGTGTTGAGAAAATGAAATTATGTCCCACTGAAAATATCAATACCAAATTCTTAATCTGAGGTTGCTACTGGAAATCTGCATAATGCACAAGGCAGCACTGAATCTTTACTCCCAGAATTGGTGATTCTGCCAAGTTAAAAAAGGGAAAGCCATAAAAGCCTGTTTAATTGGGAAAGTAAGACAATGATTTTGAACGTTGACAAGGAGTGGGCTTGTTAGGTTAGAAAACCATCTCTACAAAACCTCTGCTAACATCTAAACTTCAAAAGGAATGGTATCCTGGTGAGCTAGGCCATGGTTGACACCATGAAGATGAAACTGAGGTGGAACAACAGGACATCAAGTGATTTCCCCACCATCAGGAGGGAGTTTTACAGCTGGGGTTAAAGTGAAAAATTCATGTTCTCGGTCCTGTTAGCAAACCACAAGCTCATACTGCTTTTACTACAAACAGATTTCCCTTCACCATACTGTACTTTACTTCTTGCTGACTGCTCAGTGTGACCATCCAAAAACACCCCTATTTGTGTTATTTTTCACACACACCACCCTGAAAAAAAATTCAGTATGAAAGTAGAGCAGTTTCCTCCAATACAGTTCAACATCCAAACTAAGCAGCAGTAAAATCATATTTATTCAGTGACTGAGGTTTCAAACAGTAAAGTGATTGTTAGAGAGTTATAGACTGAACCACGCACTGAAAAAGACCCCAGAAGAGGTTTCTGGTGGCAGCTCTCTCACCTTGACAGTCCTTGAGAGCACAGGGGGAGAAGGAGGACTGTATGCACGCTTGAACTAGGGGTGATATTTGAATGCAGACAAGCTTCACGATCACAGTAGCCAGAATTTGGCAGACTTTGCCTTTGGGAATGAAGTGTGGAGACAGAAAGAAGGGAGCAGGGTACCTGAGCTCAGCCCATGCGTGTGAGAGAGGCTCTTCACCTACAAGCTGGGTGTGCCTGAAACGGGAGTCAGAGGGAGAGATAAGCCAGGAGCTCCCCGATGCCATGTGCGCTCCCACACTGCCAAGCTGAGCAAACTGAAGGCACGGATGCTAAACGTGGTCTTCTCTTTCTGTGCAGACTCTGGCAAACCCTCTACCTTTCTCTATGTCTTTGTTTTCCTGTTTGAATATGAGGTATTCCAATGAAATATAAATATTAATATTTGATTAGCGCTCACCTACAAAGCTTAGTTCCTTAAAGTCTAGTACAGATCTTTGAAATCCTCGAAAAATCATATAAATATGAATCCTTTTATTTTTATAGCATTACATTAACGATTGTACAGTGGAAGTTGATGAATTAAATAATCTCTGTCTATATTTGCTCATACCTTTGTGAAACTGTTACCTTTTCAGCTGCTATTTCTCATGCCTTGTCTCAATCCAGAAATGTCATTTTTGGTAAAGTTTTGCAAAAACCCATTCAGCTGCTTTTGAGTCATCCAAGTACGTAAAAAACAGTTTCCAGCTGTTAAGTTTTCCATAAGCCTTTTTTTCTCTAACATGCTTGTATAATTATAACACAGCTTTGTTTTAAAACATCAAACTTGACACGTACATAGTCCTGAAAGAGAAGATGTAGCACTGACATGTTTGAAATAATTTGGTTTTGGAATAACAAGTTTTTTGCCATATTAAAATATCTTTATTTTCTTAAATATTCCTCCAGACGCCGAGCTACACTTTTCTAACTGTAGACAGCCAATTGTGTAAATGACCAGTAAAAAAAAAAAAAAAAANAAAAAAAAAAATTAAAAAAAGATACTATTCTTGCAACCTGTGACTGAGTTGTAGTGGGAGGACTAGGGGACAGTTTTAACTATTGCATATTTGCATTTTGGTATAGAATGGCATCAAATAAGACTGGAGGTGATTTCTCACTTATATTCTGCCTAGATAGAAATACACTGACCTGATACCAAGCAGTGAAGAATCAGCCATTTCACAGGATCACAGGCTGGGTAAGGTTGGAAGGGGCCACAGTGAGTCATCTGCTCCAACCTCCCAGATCAAGCAGGGTCATCCCAGAGCACACAACACAGGATTGTGTCCAGACAGTCTGGAATATCTCCAGTGAGGGAGACACCACAACCTCTCTGGGCAACCTGTTCCAGTGCTTGGTCACCTCTACAGTAAAGAAGTTCTTCCTCATGTTCAGGTGGAACTTCTGTGCATCAGTTTCTGCCCCATTGCCTCTTGTCCCATGCTCAGCACCACTGAGCAGAGCCTGGATCCATCCTCCTGACACCCTCCCTTCAGATACTGACAGACGTTGGTGAGATCCCCCCTCAGTTGTCTCTTCTCAAGGCTGAACAGTCCCAGCTCCCTCAGCCTTTCCCATGAGAGATGCTCCAGTCCCTTAATCATCTTTGGCATTCTGTGTTGGACTGGCTCCAGGACCTCCATGTCCCTCTTGTACTGAGGAGCCCAGAACTGGACACAGCACTCCAGATGTGGCCTCACCAGGGCAGAGCAGAGGGGCAGGATCCCCTCCCTCGACCTGCTGGCAATGCTCTTCCTGACGCACCCCAGGATCCCATTGGCATTCCTGGCCACAAGGACACACTGCTGTTCTTATATACCTTTATAAGATTCCATCTCAGTCTTCTCTTCCCAAGGCTGAACAGGCCCAGCTCCCTCAACCTTTCCACATAAGAGGGGTGCTCCAGTCCACTAATCATCTTTCAATCCCACTTCATTTAATCTGGAATATTTCAGGTTCTGATGTTTTAGCGAAGTAAGTGTTGGTTTTGAGAATATTAATGATGGCTGAAACAGCACCTGTAGTCTGAGGGATTATTGGATTACATGGGTTCCACCCTCAGAACTATTTTTTTATATGACAATATAAAGGCATAGGCATCTTTTGTGCCTTGCGTGAACCACTGGCCTCAGCATGAACTCTTCTGTCAGACTGGAGGAATTCTTTCTAAAGATGAAAAAACAGTCGCTGCATGTCTAGGTTTTTATATGGGGCTCAACTGTGATGATTTGTATAGACAAGAGACTCCATAGCTGTTTCTTACTCAAAGTAAATATCTGTATCTCCTGCTCCTGCCTTTCCTGGGACATATCCTCCTACCATGCAGGTGTGAGCCCACAGAAACCACCAATGTCAGTGACATGACAGTGAATCTGAGAAGACAGCCTGACTCATCTGGAAGCAAAAGATACAACTCTAGCAAATATGTGTGTGCATGTGTACACTCTCCCTTACCTTCCACTATTTGTGCTTCTATCAGTACACTTATAAATCAGTCGTATGCCTACTACTTGGAGAGGTATTCTGAATGTGTTTCAAACCACATCAAACATACAAGCAGTGCTCAACAAACAAATGCCACTGGAATACAATTACAGGGAAAAAACCGCAAGCAGTTCCTCTCCGTTGCCCCGTCTTCTCTCTGTACTGTCTGCTTTGGAAAGCCCACAGCCAGGGATCAGTAAGAGACCCTACTGTAAGCAAGGGACAGAGGCAAGGTTGCTCTGGGAACCTTAACTCTAAATTTCCTGAGTTCAGGGAGATTAAAATCTCAGTTGTCACATCCATTAGCGTACTTTTTTTATGCGTACAGAACATGGTCCAGGCAAGTGTATTGTTCCTAAAGGAAAAGATATACTATTGGGTAAACAGGTGTCTGTGCACATTTTGGCAACTCTAAGCTACACTATTCAGTTCTAATCAATGCTACTGGATTTTGAAACCCACCAATATAACAATGAAGTGGAAAAAGCCATAGAAAAAGTCCAAACAAGCTCCAAGTTACGGTGTATGCTCTACTATTCTGAGTTTCAGTGTTGAGACAAAAGAAGAGTAAGAGTTTGCCACTTGCTAGTTGTTAATAATCAAGAGAAGATCTGCCAGACACACTCTTTGAGGGCTCTGTCTGTCTGGACCAGGTAGACGCTGCAATACACAAAGAGCTTCACACACAGAGAAAGAAAGAGTGTTCATGGACAATGATGCAGTGTTCTTAATTAAGATTTTCATTACTGATACATAAATTAAGGTTTTTCTAACGCAAGTGCCCAAGCACTCTAATGTGCAGGTAGATGTCTCTGATTCTATCTCTAGGAACCCTTTTGCACATCATCGCAAACATTCACCAGCCAAGGCTCAAAATCAGCACACCTGCCCTTTGCTACAATGACAATGAAAAATAAAACACGATGTTTTACTTGTCTGCCAGATGAGAACTTAGCTTTTTGCAGTCATGAGAATGAACAGGCTTTTGCAAGGCTGTAGTGCAGCGTACTGAAACTGATTCTGATCTCACACCTGTTTGATGCTGATGTAACATCAGGAGCTTCAATAGCATGAGTGCAGCACATGTTGAAGGAAAAAAATAATGGAAAAGACATGTAGGTAAATGGAAAATGGGATGAAACAAAACATGAATTTGCCAAAGGTAGTTTGTAGTAGACTAACCTGATAACTTTCTTTGATAAGGTAACTGATTATCCAGACAAAGGAAATGGAGCTAATTTAATTTATCAGTAGAGCATTTGAAATAGTATCACAAGGGAAATTACAAGTTTAGATCAAGATTTGCAAAAGGACTATAAGGTGAGCAACTGCTTACCTGAAGGGGAGATTGAGCAGTGGTGAAGAAAGAATTATTGGGCAAGGTGAAGGCCATATTTCCACAACTGTTTAGATAAATAAAATAGCTTTTTCTATCTAATAAGATTTGGGTTGAGCAGGTAACATTTTGTTACAAGACCCCTCAAAGGGAGGGGGCATAGATTAGGAAAAAGTGGGAGCATGCTCAACAGCTGTAAAAGGGTCAATCAACACCAATAAACTGCTCATTAACAATATTTAGTTCTCATTCACCTGTAATGCTTCAGTGTTATTTCTATGGCTCAGTTCTCTGGGAAGTTCGGAGATGCTACAACTCTCTCAGCAGTTTACTTGTACAGTTTAATTAAATATCTAGCTCAGTTTCGTGCTTTTAAAATATTCCCAGAACAGGATGCCCATTCATCTACAAAATCTGCTTGCTGAATGCCTTTGAACGCTGGACCCTGCCTCCCAAGAAAACGCTGCTGGAATAAGATGTGGAGGAGAAATACTCGGTGAACAGGAACACTTACAAAAGCATTGCTTCTTCCTGAACACACTTCATCCAGTCAGGCTTTGTGAATTCTTGATCCAGTAAATTTCTTTGTGAATTTCTTGATCCAGTCACACTTTGTGAATTCCTGCAATAGGAAAAACTGGGCTGCCCGCTAGCAGAGTGGCGATGCTGCACTGGCATAAGTCAGGATGGAAGGTGAAGACGTTGCCACAGAAGTCACAGCTGAAGGTATCAACGTGAGATTAAACTGCAGGCTCCACAATAAAAGATCTGCCAAACTCTTTCCAACAAGTTAAGAAAAAACAGGATTTTTGACAATCTTCCCTGAGGCATGTCTCGATCTGCAGGTATTTCAATGACTAAAATTGTTACCTTTCCTTTAAACTGCACCCGAAGAGAAGCTGCGCTTTTGTTTTAGCCTTCTGTGGCAGGAATTAAGTATTTAATGTCATGACTGGACCACGTTAAGCATGCACAGACATTCACACAAGAAATTTGCCCTAAACCCCAAAATGCAAAAGGTTTTTTAAATGCAAGAATTGTCTGAAAGTGTCTGAAAACCTTCATTCTTCAGAGTTGGTTATATGCTGATCACACATAGTAGTTCTCCTTCACAACCTTCAGTGCATATTGCAGAGCATCCAGAATGTTACACATTATTTTTTGTCTTTTATGTAAAAGTGGATTTACTGCAAAAAGTGAAAAGCAATTAATCCCTTTACAGACATCCAGGATAAGTGAACACAGACAAATATGAAATTTAAATACACACCCAGATCTAAATGTTGCAACTGATCCTTACTTTGGTGATTGGGTGAAGCACGAATTCTTCTAAATTGCATGCTATTTGAAGTTGGGATTTCAATTTTGTCCCTGAAAAATCAAGCTGTTTAGAGTATACTTAAGAAGGTAAAACATTAGAAAACTGCATTCAGAAAACTGATACGGCTATTCTATTAAACTTAAAACTCAGTACGATGGAATGGGAGAGAGCAAGATCTATTCAAATCCAAAAGCATTTGCTTTCGGTGGTGTGCAAAAATCTAATATTTTGGGCATGAAAACACATGAAATGAAAATATTACCTGGGGGTCTGAATTTGTGAACCATATGCAGCATGATATTACCCAAAATGACGGAAAGCTTCAGCAGTGAACAAGAACTTCAGAGGAAAGAATCATTATTTCTTAATACACTGTAATCTTTTATGTCTAAGAGCTCCCACTCCCACCAAGAGGTAAAACAGCCTCCATGAAGCATGGCCTGCAGACTAATCATGTGTTTTGACATGTGCACCTGTGTAATGGTACACAAAGGAACTACACGGTGAATGATTTGCTTCTTTTTTAAGTGGGAGTGGTGGAGAGAAAAAGGAGATGGAGGAGATCCTCCTTCATTTTCCATTGTGGTGTCTCACACACAGGGCATTCAGCATGAACATGGACACGTGGGCAGGCATTCAGACCTCCCTGGGCATTCATATCTTGGTGCCAGTTTCAACAGACAAATCTACGCTGTCTTGATCAAAAAGTGACTTTTGGGAAACCCTCCTATTTCTGGATGTTGTGTTTTATAATAACCACTCCTCCAGCACAACTTGCTCTTGGTACCATTTTTACCTTATGTCTGGTGTATACATTTGATGGAGGCAGATACACAACATGATGCTAAAGCAGGGTGCATCAAAGAGGATTTCTGCACTAGGAGAAGGACTCACAATTAAGCTCAGAAAAGAAAAAGACATTTGGTGATACAGCTGTACAATAGCAATGTGCTTGCCAAAGCTGGAAGATATTTACCATAACTACAAAAGGAATATTCTGAAAAACTCTGCCACACTCCGTAGTTGTTGCCATTCTGCACAGTGATTTCAACCTAACAAACTGGTCTGTCTTAATATTTTGATGGTTGGTGTTCAGACTGCTGTAGGAAATGCTGCTACTGCTTTGGAATGGTGGTCTTTTCCATACAAATATATTAAATTATGCCAGTGTGGGGTAAAAGTGCATTGAACAACTCCATTTTCTCTCTGTCTCCTTTTTTCTAGTTAAATCTAAAATATTATGCTCCTACAACTGTCTAGTCAAAGTCTATTTTTTTCTATTGTACTCTGTAATATTTCAAAAAAAGCTAACGCTCAATACGTTATATTACGCTAAGTAAATGAAAAATAACTCAGAACAAAGAGATTGCTAGTGTGCATAATGGCAGAAAGGTGTGACATTTTCAGCTGTCATGCTGGCCAATCTTAAGTTCAATCTCATCCAGCACCAGTGGATATATTGTAGGTATTGCAATTAGAAAGCAGGTTGCACACATGCCTCTATTGTAATCCACACATCAACTTCACAGCTATGTGCAGCCTTTATTACTTGCTAAACAATTTGAATGTCAACACTTAAACTAATGCTTGAATGAAAAACTGGGACCAAATTTTGCCCCTCGTTGTAAATCTGGCTACATCTTGAGTTTTCTGGATATTGGGTCTATTTTTATGACAGATGTTTTAAAACAAACCCGTGACCTTTGACAGATTTGTTTTAAATAATGAGGTTTTTTTTCCATGCACGTTTTTTTCTATTGCTTAAGTCTATTTGATGGCTGCATCTTCAGATAAAGAATAAAGCTTAAAATTGTGGCACTTGCTCAAGAACATTCATCCCAAGGTGTACTCTCAGTTCTACGGTTTCATTTCTATAAACACATCAGAGCAGAATTTCAGCTCTGCTGCCATTTTGAGGCTGTTTCACCATTTCTCTCATTTGCCTCTGACCATGTTGTTTTCTTTTTTGGAACATTCCCTTCCTTCAGGAGACACATAATAGCAGGGAAAAAAATATTCCTTTCCTGTCTCAGATTGTTGTTTAGGTGACCATTCCCTTCCTAAACCTCCTTATTTTCAGAAGCAGATCAACTGATTCTTCTGGATAATTTGCATGTCTATTTATTACATTAATTATGATAATTCTTGAAAAATGCTAACTCTTGAAAGCTGTTGTAAACATAAGGCTTACTACATGTAGACTTTTTTGGCATTTTGCAAATGTTCATTCCTGATTCATGAATAAGCTTGACCTGGAGGTTATTATCCTCTTCTCAAGTAAGGGAGAGCTTCTTAAGAAACCTGAGAAGAGAAAAGATGCCTCCTCCCTGTTCCTGATGTAGCAATCACTGTTGTTGTTCCTCATCTGCAAAACAACACTAAGCACGGAAGCAGATAAAGGGATTCAGAGGGTGCTAATTAGTTGCTACCACGATAATGGTTCAGAGTGGTAACAGATGACAGTTTGGTGGTGAACAAGTACCAAAGCAGGGACATATACACAGATATCAAAGACTATTTGAGCATCATCACGTCTAATAAAGTGAATAAGGATTCTCAGAAACCGGCTACTGGCAGGCTGGAATACTGCTGGGTGTCTTTTGACATACAAATCACTGACCATATGATGGATGGTTCTCATAACTATGATGAGATCAGTAAGATGCCTCTCAGCTTCCCTTAGGTCATCATTACTTGACTAAATACGTCTTCATGAAGCTGGGGAATAAATGGCACTTTTTGCACTCTTTTATCTTTTTTTTCTTTTCCCTTTTCTTTTCTTTTCTTTTCTTTTCTTTTCTTTTCTTTTCTTTTCTCTTTTTTTTTTAAACTAGGATGTCAAGTAACAAGAATTAGAATCAGTGCTCAATCTGATAGGAATTATGCTGGATCTCAGTACAATCTGGTTACATCGGAAACCTATTTAAAAAAGATGTACAGATATCCATGGAATTAGGTTAACATGTCCTGCAACTTCCTTGCATCTGGATGACTTTGGTGCACTTCTGACTTGCACTCACCAACACTTACAGCGGATAACTTTCCAATACTGTATGGGTTCCATTTGAACAGGTAGTGCTCTGGAAGTAAAGGAAGTGTCCTGCTGTAGCCATCTATCCTAGTGTAGCTATCTCTCCCACTGTAAAGCACCTTAGTAATGTTGACACTGCTACAGGCTGGTTGGAAGACTTCCTCCACGAAAAGAATGATTTTGACAAAGAATACACCTGCATCGCTCAAAGTCCTGAGGATGTTAAGGGGAGCAGAGATTAACTGTATTCCTCTTAAGTGGGGATATAGTTTAGGGGAAAGATCTATGAAATCCTTCCACCTCCAAAACCGTGATGCCATATAATTAGGCAGACGTATGTGTAACATCTGTGAGGAGGACGAAGACTGAACCATCGGCAAGCTGTGGGCAGGGATATGAAAAGAGAACCCAGCGCTGGACACTGAGACAGAGGGCAGAACAAATCAGTTATGTCTAGATCAGAAACATGCTTGACAGGTACCATTGACAGCTTCCCATGTAAAAATGTCTCATTTACACTTTTTGCTGTTACCCAAAAGAACCCAGACTATCAATGGCCTGAAGGACCTGCCTTCCAGAGAGAAAGGAGAGAGCCAGTACAGAACAAGACACGCCTGAAATAGAGTAGGGCTCCTACGGAGCTTGCTAATTTAGGAATGGAGGAGCACCAAGAAGCCCTCCTTGGCTGTGGAATAAGCCTGACTTAGAGAAGCAAGAGAGCACGTGATTCTAATCCTACATGTCGAGGATCAAAGGCAGACAGATGGAAAACAACTAATGCATGGTCACACATCAAAGCGATGTCAAAGAGGGATTTCAGCTTCAGGTTTCATCCACCTAAACTGCCTCGCCCTGCAGAGGTAGAACAAAATTAAACTTTGTGCAAACCTTGAAGGCACCCGGTGTCTGCCACAGACATAAATGGTTTTGCCTCTGCTGTGGGAAGTGTTAACACAAGTGGTGTCATTGCTTCCCATCCATGAGCATCATTAATGCTTTTTATTGATATTATGAAGTTCTGCAACAAAAGTAATAGGATTTGTCAGGGGCCGTTATAAACTGTCCCTGCTGGATAAATACATAATACATGATGGCAAAGGTCCGATGGGCCTTTAATCAATTGCCTTTCTGAGTCAAATAAATGTCACATTAGACGTAAGCCACGTTGCATTCTGTGGGCGCCTCTGCTCCCCTCATCTCGCAGGCCTGACACCGCCACGGGCAGCTATGGACACGCACAGGCTCCTACTTATTTGTAGCAAATATATCAGAGCAAAACTGGAGCAGCATGTTGTAAATTACAGATTTGGGACACCTCATAATGAAAGGCAAAGGAGAAGGGAAAGAAATATGGGGACACCATAGGCATGATAGGTCAACTCAAATACGTCTCCTTGGGAGCTGGCATTGTCATACCACCTTTTGCAGCCACTGCAGCAAATCTCATCTTTCTGCCCACAGGGTGGAGGAGAAGGCACCGTGCCATTTCCTTCTGCACTGCAAAAGTAGTGGGTCAACTTTAAAGGTTAAAGCCACATATTTTAGGTCTAGTATCAGGAAAAGAAAGCTCTTTTGTGGTTTCAGCAAGCACCTTAAAAAATTATGAATGTCCATTTGCACTTTTGCATCCCTTTAAAGAAATTACAACAATCAAAACACAACTCGAACATAAATTTATAGATTTGCAGGTTTAATTCCTCTCCGAGAGCTATTTTTCTTACAGTGCTGTTTTTTAAAAATTCCAGGCAGCACTTTAACAGTCATCTACTCTTCTCTCTGAACAGGTAGGAGACACGAATTTAAATTGCAAAGTGGAGATCTAAAGTAACACAAAGTCCAGGTATATTTGGACATGGAGTTCTAAACCTAAATTTAAAAGCCCTCATTATTTTTGGCATTCACTAAATAGCTTCAGCTTGGACATCCCAAAACAGTGGCTTAAAATGCTGGTGGACATTTGGAAAACTTTGGTCTGTCTTTACTTAACTATAGTAAATATTATGAAGTGGTAGTGCTATATTTCCCTTTATATTTCAACAAGAAGAGTCATTGTTTCAAAAGCACTAGATTTCACTGCCAATGTGTATGAAGGAATCCCAGAAAAATGTGAGTTTTTGTTCCAGATGCGTAAAACCATCATGTGTCAGAACCCGACAAAATTAAAACTCAAATGATAACAAACAAACGCTCCCAAAGACTCTACCCTCTTTTCCCCCCACAAAGGAAAAAAACAAAACTTAAACCATGAAAAAATTAATTCTTCCTGTTCTGGGTCTTGAAAACACAATTATCTGGACAAACATAGTATTTTCTTCAGTTAAAAAGGTCAGCGAATCGCCAACCTACATAGCAGCAGCCAAACTCAAGTGAATGTGACTAGGTGAGAAAAGAACCTTGCGTAACACCTTCCAAAGAAACCACTGACACATTTTTAATCCTGATACTGTTGGATGTCAATAAGAATACAGCACATTTAATCTACTGAGATAAGAAGAGCAGGTCAGAGAGCAGCCAGGACTGGGTAAGGAAGGGTCCCACACCGCAGGGTCAAACTTCAACAGGGACAGGTTGCAATGCTAGTTAACTGTTTTCTGTACTTGTTTTGCACTCGCACAGCATGGGATACTTCATATTTCATTCTGAATTAGAGCACAACAGCATAATGTTCATCAGAACATGTACATCCCCACACATAAACAGAAATCTTCCATACTGTCGTCCAGAAATGCACATACAAATTCCAGATCAATCAATCACACAATGTCACTGAACTAAAATCTGAGTCGCATAAGGTGACACTGCATTAAAATATTGGACTGCATTTGAATAAAAATTCAGTATTGAGTCCTGTGGCCATGGGAGGGAACAGAGGCCCCACGCTGACTTTGATGTAACTTGAAGAAAAGGCACAACTCATATCAATGAAAAGTATAAAATGTTATAAATACTTACACAAGAGACAAGGAAAGGTTCCTTTGGAGAAAGGCCACAAACTGATTGTGAGTGATCTGAGAAGAAAAGAAAGAAAGAAGAACGGAAATCAAACTGTTAATAAACACACTAAATGATACCAATGTAACAATATAAAACAGGGATCAAGGAGACTTACAGATGGCAGCAATTCCCACAGGAGAGGAAAAACAATGTTTTAAATTCACAAACAACATAGATCTTGAAAGTTTTGAAACTACCCAATCCCAGAACTATGTAGCTGAGAAAACTGGTAATGGCTGAGGAGCCTTTCAGTCCTGGGCTAATTCCTGGCCAGCAGAGACTAAATATCCTCTGGTGGCTGTTCAACAGTCTCCGTGAAATAGGCTTGTGGCTCCTATGGACAAATGCTCTTATCACAAAAACACTGCCAGATTTGAACTGCATCCTTCTTAGCAGTCATGCCAGATGATACAGGACTCTGAAACAGAACTCGCCTTCTTGATCCTGACCTTCACAGAAGAAGGGTTAGGCTTATTATTAGGGCTGAGAATGCTTACATTACAGCTGATAGCTGCACAGAAAAATTGTGTTGTCTTAGTTCCTTCTGTCAACACAGTATCTCTTGGACTTGATTGATTTGTTACCCTGAGACCCCTAAGAAAAAAACGACTGCATGAAAGTGGAACAGCTAAAGGTTTGCAAACTTCTGGTAGACTACAGGTCTACTGTGGAGTATCTAAGCTTTATTGCCAACATATTTATTTCCATATTTATTTCCAAAACATATTAACCTGGGATGAAGCAATAAACAAAATTAATCAAAGCCTGATGCTCTGAATTGTAACAAGAAGACACACTCCTGTTGGACACAGAAAACAAAGGCAGATGCTCCCCAAATGTTCAAAGCTACAAATCACGCCTGTTTCCCCTTCCCTTCGCCAAGCTGAAAAAATTCGGGTAGTCAGGCCAGACAGTGCTTTCCAGAAGATTGTTATCAGGGGATCAGGAGCACAGTAGAAAATGACCATGGGATCCATGTGGTGTACTCCAGTACTTAAGACGTGGCCCTCAACTTCTGTTTCCTGTCTAGTTACAAGGGAGAGATTAGCTCTGTCATTCCTCAAAGCAATTAAAAAAACTCAGAGAAATATAAACCTGAATTGAGAGAGTGAAGGAAAAGAGAGGAGCTGTCACAGGAGAGAGAGAGGGAAGGCAGGCAGAAAATCTGTTCAGAGTTGTAGCTACTATTTGTGGGAATTACGGTCCTGGTAAAGGAGAGTGTGAGAGAAAGCATGTGTACAAATCTAGTGGCTGGTTTGCAAGGGAGGAAATACAGCAAAGAGCAGAGACAATCCTAAAAACTGCAGGGCAGGAAACAAGATGCTTATAGCGTCCTTTGGACAGGCCACCCAGAGAGGCCCTTCTAACAGCAAGTTTTTCTTTAAAGGAGCTGACTGCTCCCACATGTAAAGAAGATTTGCATGAGACAGAAGGCAGGATAGATTCTGCCCAGACTGAAAAGCTGAAATGACATAAAATGAAAGGAAGGGCAAGATCAAGATGGTGGAGAGAAGGTCACTGTCTTGGTTTCAAGAATCCATTATTCTAATGAACTGTAACAGGGAAGTTCTCCTGGCAGAGAAAAATCTCCTTTCCTAAGCGCGTACCCCTTATTTTCCTTTTACATTTCTCCTGAAGACTTAACCATGGAAGTCTATGGACTCATCTGTAATAGATGATAGTGAAGGACTGTTAGGGGCTGGTAGTTGGATATATTTCTTTCAGAGTTTTGGGCAGACGGGACAGTAAGCTGCAAACCAGGGAAGAACCTGAGACAAGAGGTCTGAGCCAAAGAATGTGCCTTGGAGTCCCAGAGCTAAAAAAGAAAAAAAAATAAAAAAAAGTGGGAGGCATCCAGTATGGGAAAAAAATCCCACAGAATGGAAAATTTTAGGCTGAGGTTAGAGTTTGGCTCTGTTATAAGCAACATAAAACAAGGTCTCTTAAGGGAAAGCGTCAAGCAATTTTGACAACATGGATGCCAAAGAATTCTACAAATTATGGCCTGAGATTCTGGAGGTGCTGAGTAACGACTTACACCAACATTGCCACCAAATTTGCTCTAAGAAGTGAACAAGATTGTCCTGCCTAATTAAAACTGTAGGGTAATTTTAGACAGGCACAATATACTGTAAGCTGCAAACGAGAATCTGGCAAAATCACCAGAACTGAAACACCGTATTTTTTTCAAACTATTGCAATTGGTCTGGACACTTGATTACCAGTTTTGTTCAAAAGAAAATACATGAAAACAAAACTTTCCCTGTAAAGGACTGGAAAAACAAGATGTGTCTGAGGAAGCTATGATTCATTCCAGGTTAGATAACTGCAGAACACGTATGCGGGAGAGAATTGGGCCAAATCCTGTTCTCACTGCCCTGTGCAATCATGCTGACTTAATTGAAACCATGAGCAGAACCTGAACCATTAAAATGCTGGGGTGAAACGTCTTATCATATGGTACTGTTGGTCACTAGAGACATTTAACCTAATTACATTAGATTAACACAGTAGATTTCGTCAAGTTATATTATTATATAACAACACAAGAAAATGAAGTCGAAGAAAGCTGACCCTTTTCCCCAGGTCTCTATGTTATAAACAGAATAGCTACTTGTCTCTATTTATATCGCTTGTTTTCAACCCACTATGGCTCTGTTTGGTGGGACGGACAAATGGAATCCACTGATCTTTTTTTCTTTTTTTTATATTGAATTCCTAGGGTTAATTAATCCTTATTACTTGGAAAATGTTTTGGCCATTGAACAGAATAGCCAAGAGCTAATCTTAAACCTGTCCTTCCTTCATTGGTGGTCAGATTCGGCTCCCTTTCTCTTTCTTTGCTACATGAATAAATTCCATTTAAATCTCAAAGACTAAGAGACGAGCAAGGTCTAAATGTTAAGGCTATTTAGGAATCTAGTTCCCCCTGAGTTTAACAAGAATAAGGTTCCTAAACATTGAAGAATTTATATTTATGGGGAGTTAAGATGGTGAAAAACCAGTGGTATGAGTTACATTATATAGATAGATAATAGATTTTTAAGGCTAACTACAATTTTCAAAAGTGACTGAGGCATTCATGTTGAAGTCCATAGGAAGTCAGTAAAATTTTGGCTGTAAACCATGATGAAATATATTACCTTTGTTAGCTTAAGCACTGCTTCCTTTCAACAAAACTAACATCTTAGGTGCCAAAGTCACTTTTGCAATTGGCATTCAGATACTTCTTACACTTTATTCACTAAGTGGCTTGAGTTAACCTGCTTCAAGAGCCTTCTTAGCAGCAAATTGGGACAGTGATTCTGCTCCATTTTTGCAAAGTGATTTAGGATCTCTCTGATGTAATGCACTACACCAAGGTGAGCAATGTTAGTCCTTTAGCCCCAGACTGGGAAGAAGCAGGCTTGAAGGACTGACAATGAATTCAGATAATCCTAAAATGACTGTTCTTGCCTCAAAGCATTTTCACCCTTTACTGATACGGAACCAGGGAGGGGCACAGATTTATCATGTGTAATATACTCGGTGAATTGGATCTAAGATGCAGAGTCTTGTCTCTCCTCCCCTTCTGGGTGCACTACATCTGCTCAGTATCAAAACTAAAATTTAATCCCAGTGGAAGACAAAGAAAATAATTTACAAGAGAATTCCTCAGTTCAAATGGGGCCAAATGGAGCCAGTGCCACGCTGGGGAGAAAGAGCAGACTCGGCTGAAATTCAGTGGAGCCCTTTAAATGATCTGAGGGGGCAAAGAGGCTGCACTGCATCTCTGACACAGCAGAGACAGATTACAGCAAAATTAAATTGAGGATTTTAGTGGATATAATTGTTGTTTTTATATATTAATGAATAACAATAATACGTGATTCTAAACTGAATACCAGGTTTGACATTTAATCTGAGCGCTTATACCATCCATAAATGTTCATAAACGTCACAAGACCCCTACCCTTTGATTGAATTACAATCTAGTATGCAATTTAGGAACGTGGATTAATCTACATAGATTTATATTTCTGCAGGTTACACAGCTATTTGTTGATTTATACCCTTTCCCCCTAAGTGTCCTTTCTATCGAGAATCCAGGAACATACATGCAAATCTTTAATAGGAGAGGAGTTCAAAACCCAGTGACTAGCAGCAGATGGAAACTTGGTTCAGTGAAATCTATACTAATTATCATCTGCTTTTTGAAGTCACCTCTGCTAATGGCCAGCAAAATCTTAGTCCCTGTGATATCTTCTATTACCTTCACATTACTTGTTACTACAGCCAGCAATCACCTAACATGTTTCTTGGCAATGCTGTGCAATTAAATCGCCTTTCAATCAGCTTGCTGAGGAATCCAGCGATGGAAACTGCTTTAATATTAGGAGTTAATTACAAGAATGCAGAGGAAGGCAGTCAAATATTATGCTAGCATACCAGAAATATGACAACACCTTAGCCACAGATGTCACATGCAAGGTAAGGGGCCACATCAGGAAAAGCAACGTGGCAACATAGAGAGGAAAATGACCTTCAAGTTCTCCCTTTTTATTTTTTTTTTCCTGTGGTCATACTACTTGAAGTGACCACCTCCTTTAGCAGTCAAAATACCTGGAATTTCAGTGACCTGTATTAACAGGCTTCACTGCACAATGGTGTCTGCTCGGGGACTGATAATGACACCCACTCAAGCAGCGTGTCACAGCACAGATATGGTCCAAGAGGCCCATCAAAGAAAAAGCAGTTCAGCAGATCTTGACCCATGCAGAGGCCCAATCCTGCTCCTTTTGAGATCAAGCAAGTCTTTGCGAAGGGCTAACAGGGCACGTTCCTTTTCTTCCTCTGCATCTTCACCTCTGTGTGCCTACCAGAAGAGGAAGCACCACAGCCCAGCCCTTGTCCTCGTGGACCCTTTCATTCACACGAGACTGACGTGAAGGGCTGGCTACCCTGTTTAATAAGACAGGAAATGAACATCACTCAGTTCAGCTAGTGCTCGGAAAGGGATGAACTGAGGAGATGGTTTTATATCTGACAGCTTATTGCAGAGAGGGAGAAAGCTCGTGTGGGAGAGGACACTGCAAATACAGCTTGAGAGCCAGTTATATGGCCATGTATAGACCCTTAGTCTGCAATACTGGAGAATCAAAAGAAAATGGTCTTTAGGAAAGGACATGGAGTTTTTCTATGTACATTAGAATTAACATTTGTCTGCACACATTGTCACACATACATGTGTTTTCGTTATGCGTCATGAAAGAATTTGAAAAAAAATCTACTCAACTATAGGTGCACATGCTCTTTTTTAATGAAATAAACAGCCAAATTGTGGTTCTGTAAAGAATGAAGTAATGACAACAATTTTGAATCAAAAATTATTGATAATATTTCCATCACTCATTTTCCAAAGAGAGCGTTCGTTTAGAAGCTGTAGTTCACCAAAGATAACAGAAAAGGTACCTGACTGTTTCCTCTCTCAAATTTGAAGACAGAATGCCTTGCAGTCTACCTTAACACATACTGTAAAAGGAATTATGACACAGCTCAAGCTTATCTTTTCTTTCACTAGTGTATTTAATGTCACTAGTGTATTTAATATAATTGTTTAATTTGGGCTGCAAAGTGTAGTAAAAGGAGACTTTTTTTTTTTTTTTTGTAATTAAGAGTGGCTAAAATTTTAGCTTTGTCTTTTTCATATTGAGAAATATGTATTGGGAAAACTAGACAAAATGTTTTTATAAAACAGAAAACTTCACTGACCCACAACTAGAAAATACAAAAGAAAAATCTTGATGGAATAGATTTTTCAGCACACTCTGCTTGCCAGGAAGGCTGGATAATATTATGTTTTGATAAGACAAAAGAAATTAATCAAATCCAAATTTAGACTTTCATGTATATGCAAGCTAATACAAAAAGACATCAAGCTGACTCATTCCACAGGTAACTCAGCCCAAAATAAGTCCTAACAGCTGTTCTCAGTGAAAACAATGAGATGAAATAAGAACAGTAATCTCTTGCATCTGCAAACTGAACTCTAATTAACATCCATTGGAGGTCTCTTCCTCCCTAAGAAGAACTTCAGTCAAGGAAAGTCTATACAAAGCACCTCTGAGGAAAACATCTTTAAAAGAAGAGCAGGAGAGTTCCCTGGAAGCAACAGCACATTACAGCTTCAGCAGCAGTTGCTTTAAGGGGCTCAGGGTGAGGGCAGAACTAGCAAAAAGTGAAGAAGAAGAAGAAGGGCTAAATATATTATTGTTTAATAATGTAAATGTAGCATTTTGAGCATGCATTTTGACTTAAAAGATGGCCTGGAATAGCACTTCTTTTATCTTTCTGGAACTCTAACCTCTGACTACATCTTTGAGGGATTTGTTACAGTAAGTGAAGCCAGGGCATTTTGCTGGCAGGTGCTTGGCCAGCACAGCCCCACACAGCTCAGCCCGCTGGCAGAAGGAGGCTGCCCAGCACCACCTCCCAGCGCCACAGCACTGCCCTGCTCCTGCTGACCACCACCACCCTGGCCATGGAGGTCACTGCTAGGGGACTAATTCTGGGAAACAGAATTCCTGGCAAGGCGTGGCCACTGCCAAAATAACTCACAGCACCCACTTCTGACTGCCCAAGGGGGCTGTGCTTCGCTGCTAGCTTCACTGCTTTGGTGGCAGCAGCTGCCTGCTCTTGTCTGTAATCTTTCCAAGGCTCCTGATATCCTTCTCCCTCATTGTGAGGCTATGTGTGCTCCCATCAAGAGAACGTGACGGAGCAAAGATGGCACTAGAAAAATGGTGGTTGCATTGAGACTGGGTTGTTCCCACCCAGCATACATCCTGCTCCCTGCTCACTCTTGGAAAAGAGAGAAAAGAGAAGTCAGCTGTTGACCAGATGAGTTGTCTTCGTAGTCCAGAAGCAATTTGGGCATTTCCATTTTATAAAATATTTTGTGTTGGTTATTCTTGGCACTTAGAACTCAGCTTTGAAACCCTAAACAGAAGAAAACAGAAAACAAATCTACCTAAATATACAAGGATCTATACCTAAAGGTTCTGGCTGCCTTTCAGGATCAGACCTTAAAAATGACGTCTTGGCTCTGATTATACCTGTAGGTGAATTTTCTGTTCTGAGGGAGTGTGGTTGAAGCGGCAGCTCACAAGCTGGATCTGTTGTCTTACACCACAGCCACATCAAGTCATGCTCTCCTCATGGCAAGGTGGATAAGCAATGAAGCATCTTTGCTTCCCTGCTTGGATGTTTGCAGTCCTAGTGCATGTTCCATGTTCCCTACACCCTCGCAAGTACCTGTCCTGAATTTTGCAGTTCCAAAACTGGACTGCACAGCATGAGAAAATACAATCAAATAATACTAGATTATTCAGGCAGAAGACACTTGAGTAACCAAAATGTTAAACTGAGAAAGTAAGGTACTAGGAACTAAATGCATCCTTATTAATAATAGCAATTAGTGAAGTTACTATTAATAAGGAGATAATTGCTATAAAATCTAGTGATACATACAAATAGGCTACTAATGTGAGGAAGTGACCCTGAAAAATGAGTTTAAGTTATTGGTTGGGAGCTTTCTAATGCTAATTATTATTTGCTTTCTGGGTGTTAATGTTCTTCCATCATGATCTGATAAATCCGGTAGTGTTGTGATCACTTCTCTAAATGGTGTGTTTGGATCATATGTGGTCCCAAGAGCCATGACACTCTGCTGTATGTAATTTATTTCCACAGTGAGACGTGCTGACTCTCCATAATATTTCTTTCATTTTAACATCTGACTAACATTCAATTTGGGACATAAGTACTCTGATATATCATTTTCCTCTGGCACTGCAGAGCAGAACTAAAGGGCACTGGGTGAGTGTACAAGTACTGCAATATCTGGAGAACAAGTTGGGCTGGAGTGGGGAACACTGCTAAGGCTGAGCTGCAAGGGGAATGGAGGGCTGTGCAGGGATATGGGGGTCTGCATCATCCATGGCTGCTGGGGGGCAAAGGGTATGAGCAGAGTTCTGGCAAGCCCCAGGATGGGGTTACATTGGACTTCAAAAATCCAGCTTGCTCTCCTTGGTGAGAGCTGCATGCTTTAGGAATTGACTATGAGGGCGTTTGTGAAATCACGAGCGAAGTGGCAGCAAGATTATTATGGAAAAGTGTGAGCATGTCAGATCCACTGCCACAATCATTTAAAGAAACTGTCAGGATGTTTTCTTGACTGCCTATCCATAAAGAAACCACAATCTGACTCTATGAAGACCTATAGAAAAATCTTAACCTGAGAGATACCATAGACAAGACCAGCAAATCCTTGAAAGATAAGAGAGCATATGGCTCGTGCTCCATTTTTAAAAATTTGCGCTGCTTCAAACATGAGCTGTGTTCTTGGGAGAGTACACAATACTTGGAACAAGACTAAAACCATTACAGAAGGATTTCACTTGCCTTTAAACCCCTGCAGACACACTGAAGTCACCAGGGTCATGCAGCTGTACCTCTGCACGCAGTGTTAAGCCCTTGGCATCTACAAAGAAAGGTTAAGTATGTGTTTCTTCCGAGTATTCCAGAAGGAGAACCAACTGTTTTTTCTTACAAGGCAATAATTAATACTTTGGAATTTTTCTTTCACCTTTTCTCCTCACTTTATGCCTATTAAAATAAATCAAAACTACCTTATAAAGCTCCACTAAAATGGTTTCTGGGAACAATACTCTCCATTTCATATTTGGTATGAGAACACCATATTCTGTAGCGTGCTGTTATTTCTGTGATGAGTGCCCTGAAAACTGAGTTTCAGGGCAACTAAATTTTTCATTGCTCTTTTATATGGGGATGAGTGGCTGAAGTGTCAAGAATTCAGCCTCTTACCAGAGAATCTGATCCCTCTTATCACCAAACATAATGTTGTTTTATAGGAACCTGTTCCTATTTCTAAGTTTTACTGCCAATATATCCAAACCCCCTCCTCTCTTGAATCCTTGTTGTATCAGTTGAACTTTGATATGCCTCCCTCCCTGACCCTCACCACCAACGTGATGCTGCAGGGAGTTTAGGTTGTGCAACAGCAGAGTAGCCTAGATGGAATTTTTCACCAACTCTTCTATCTTAACTAGAGTATCCATTTGATAATATAGATAGAGGATGAGACAGGGTAGTTGAATAAAATTACTGCAAGATGTAATTGAAGGGAAAAGTCAGACATAATATAGAAGAAGTCACACTGTAAGTACCTAGCACCTTCTCTAGGAGGACTTAGCTTAGAAGTGACACTCTTGTTCCAGTCCTGAACTTCCTCTCCTGAACAAGCAAAACAACTCGGGCTATCTCAGTCTGGTAATTTAATTTGCTGACCCAGTCAGCAAGTAGAAATAATACTTATGACTGAACTGTGGGACATGTTTCGTGAAAGTTTGAATTATTTCTTGGATTTTCCAAGGTTCCCAGTTTTCCCTAACACAGTACATATCTATTTGTATCTACACACTTATCTCTATCCATACAGATCATCTATACAAGAGCAACTAACGTGCTTTAAAGTTGTGGAGTTCAATATACAGACTCTCAGGAGCTTTATTTGTTAAAAAATCCAAACAAATCTCCAATGAGCTGAACACTACCTTTTGCTTTATTGGGGTAATTCTCCTTATTCCCAATTTACGGAATGAAAAAAGGAAAAAAGAGAAAGCTAAACTGATCTTGAAGCTGATCAGTACTAAGGCAGAACTGCGAAATGAACTCATATCTTTTATGTTCAGATCCAGTTTAGATCCTGTATCACATCAAATGAGAAGAAAAATCCTCACAAAAACCTGAAAAGCCACCTGCATGCTCCTTTCTGTGAAGAAAATCCCTTTGACTGCTGAAGCCCAAACCAAACAGCAGACACCAAGATTTTACAAAGTCTCTTATTGATGAGACGTAGTTTACACTACTTATCAGCTTTCCTGCAAAGCTAAGTGTCCCTTTCAGAAAGACAAAACCAAAACCAAACAACTCCAAGAACTCATCCAAACTCAGTTTACACAGCTCACTGCATCCATTCGCTTCAGAAATGTAAACCGCTCTTCAAGAGTTAGATTTGAATATAATCATTATACCATCTTCCCAGCTGTCTAAAAATGCAACAGCTTACCATGACCAAATAGAGGTCTACAGGTGAGCCAGTTTAAGAAGCAGCACAATGAAATGGCTTTATAGTCTAAGAACATGTCACTTCTATAGGTGGACCCTGTCTCATAAGTGACTGCATAGTTATACTCAGGGTTAGTTTGGGAGATGTGTTGGTGGGGGAGGAAAGACTCAGATCCAATGGGTACTGTGTAGCATGAGAGCAATGCTACCTTTATTTTGCAACCCATTGTTCTCATATGAACATGAATCAGAGAGATAAACTATGCCAATTTCTTCATAGCTGACTTGTTGCAGGATATTGTTTGAGTCTTCACTAATGACTCCTTGAGGTTGGATATTACTGTGATTAGGAGCTGGGAGGATAGAGGTCTGAGACCTTTCAAAGGAAACATTTTGTTCAGAACTGTTACAAAAAAATAAAGTCAGCATTACAGTAACTTTAACAACCCAACCAGGATAATGGTCTGTTCATGTAGACAGTGCTCTTGCTATTTTAAATGAGGGAGATAAAGTTCATGTAAGATGGGAAGCTGAGATATCCAGCTATTCAGTCTCGGGGATCAGAAAGCTGTCAGCTTGAGAAATATGAGTATCTGTGGAAATGCCCTGGACAAAGAAGGAAGGCGAGTTATCAGCAGTTGGAAAAAAAAAAAAAAAAACATTTTAAAATTTACTTTTTGTTTGTGGCACAGATCAATGAATTAATGAATCTGAGATGCTTCGATACCCTTGGAAGCCTACTGAGATAGATTTTGGTTTTACGCTAAAGCAGGCTGTAGGCAATGCTATTATGCACTGACAATTATCCCAGAAAGTCTGGTGGCTGTGCCCATCACTGAGGTTGGCATGAAAAGTTCTACTGGCTTTACTGAGAGTGAAATAAAGAAGTAGCTCTACACCATGTTCATTTGCAGCAAAAGTAGATAAGAAGCATTCCTTGAAGACAAACACAGGTTTTGTGGGATCTGATTCCCCTCCAGGCTCCTATCTGCTTTAGCCACAAAATCTTAAGTTTCCTTATTGCCAAAAACTGATATTAACTCACTTCCTTAGAAAGTACGCTATGAGAGAATGCATTTTAAAATAAAGCATCTTTTTCTTTCACTGTCAGCTCTACCATTTATCAGGTCCAGCTCTAATCACCAGCATCTGGCACTTGCCAGCATGGCAGGATCAGAACCAGCAGTGTTTGCCCAGACCCCCTTAAAAGCTCCAATAGTGAAAGGTTCACCTCAGTCTGGTGACACCTCTATCTGGCAGAGGTGTCACCAGACTGTGGTGAACCTTCACTGGAGGATTGCGAGTAAACCATGTATTTGAGAAAAGCTAGAGAGTTTCCTTATTCAAAGCACTCAACTATTTCCATTTCAGTGCAAGTGCAATGGTAAAAAATACTGAGAAATGTCTTATGTGTTCACAGCTTTCTAACGCACATGTATCAACAGACCAACCTACACACTTTAAGAACCAAGACCATGTCTCTGTCCTAAAAGATCCTTAAAGAAAAGTTAAGGACTAGACCACAGAGAAGACTCATTTACTGTGAGAGGTATACAGAAAATGCCTGTGCTCCCTCAAAATATGTTTTCCTGGGGACAGTGATAGGACATAACATGTAACCTGAGAGATGATCACTGTTTTCTAGCTTCAAAGAAGGGAAAACCATGTGAGCAAACAACCTCCTCCATGCACACCACACAAAAGTGATCTCTGGGAAGGGTTTAATGGAATCAGCTTGTCAAAAATGATGAAGCTGAAAAAGCTTTTACAGATTATGTCCATGACAAAAACTTTAGCATAATGTATATAGTGCAGAGTGGTTTTTGTCGTGGCAAAAAGGAAGGAATATCATTAATTTAGACACTAAGTGTAAGGTTCTGCTGAAAATCTCCATGGGATAAACTGCAGAAATACAGCCTTGACCAGACAAATGGAGCCAGGCAAGTCCCAGTTCTTGTTAGAAGTTATCGAAAGTGCCATTGAGTTTTTAAAGTCTGTCATCTCCGGTAGATGATAAGAAAAGGGTTGGGCTGTTTTCTTCAGATCTACAAGCATCTGGCTACAGTCTTGCTGGGACATATACATGATTGGAATCGAAAATGAGCTCTTTTAAAAGTGCTTCTTAAAGGGACCCTATTCATACACAGTACTTTCTCCCCAAATCTTTTATGGGAAAAAAGCTCATTACGGTCACACAGACAAATGCTGTATAATCTTTCACCCTGTCCACTAGCAACGTGTTCAATCCAATTTACAGCACTTCCCGCTATTCTACTTCTGGACTCCCCACACAGCTCTCCTAAATGCATACCCATCCTGACCCACTGCTCCCCACCTGCCGCTCTTTCAATTTCAGGCTTCCCTGGAGCACTGACTGCCATTCATGCCTAATAGCAAGGTGGAGCAACTTGATTATACAACTCTGAAAAGTGAAATTTCTGAGCCTTTTTTAGACACAGAAACACCGTAATTAAGACACATATTACTGTATGTTGGAATGCTCTGAGATAGGGATGAGAATGGCCTTCGCTTCAGGAAATGTCATTTCGTACCCATGACAATATACATTCATCTGAAAAACAAAACTTTCTGATTGAAGTTCCTTTAAACTCTTTCTCAGCTTGCTGAGAGATTTATCCTTTCTCTTTGCATCCATGTCAGCACTAAGGGAAGTAAGGGCTGGCAATTAGTAGGGAGAAATTTTCAAGGATTCATTTACCTGGCAAATTCATACCCTTATCTGCCTTTGGAAGGTCCACCTGTAGACTGCAATTTTTTTCCAATAAAGCCTATTATTTTCACCTACCCTGGGCAATGCTGCTCACTAAGCACACACAATCTGTTTCAAGTACTTTACATTTGGAGCAGGGGTGCATAGTGGCATCAAGCAGTGCAATGGACCACGTCACACAACTGATGTACAGCATTGTTTTTGCACCGTGACTGCATTAATATTAAACTTTGAGCCCTCAAACCGTGTACTCTAGCCCATGCTTTAATTCAAATGTGGGAATGCAATGGGATTCAAGGATATAATTAAAATTCAACCTTTACTTCAGGATCCATTTAAGAGAAATGGACTTATGCATATATTTAAATGGTCTGCTTTGTAAAGACAGTTATTGAGCTGGAGTAAGAATTCGGAAGAAGAGATGAAGACATCATTATGAGTGGGGTACACACAGGATTAGAGAGGAAAAGAATGCTACTAGGAAATTATAAAAGATGGTGACTCCTTTTAGAAGACAAAAAGCATTTTTGATGCAATTCTAGATTTACTGATACTCTGTAGCTTCCTGATTAGGGATGCAGTTTGATCTCCTCTCACTATTTTTCCTTAAGCTAGTCCATCACCACCACTTGGAGAAGGTCAAGCCAACTCCTAGGTTGATTCCTTTACCTGCACAAGGGAGGTGAGAAGCATGTGCAAAAAGCCATCTCTCACAGCACTTACCACTTAGAGGGTGAGTATGAAAGTGAGCTGATAGTTACCTACCTGAAAGCATAGGAACACCCGATTTTCAAGCCTGCCTGCTTGAATGTTTGTGCAAAGCAAACACACAAAGCGTGTGACAGGAGCCGGAGCAAACTCATTTGGAAAAGTAAGCGAATACTCCTGGACTTTTTGCCTGCGCGTGCATTAATGTCCACACAGTTATTCTTTTATTAGGTATAAGTGGCCTTTCTGGCTGACACTGAGAACCAGAGCATCACTCTCATCCCAAGGAAATATGCACATCTGCCAGCTTCCCTCATCTGTCAACATGCCTGCGCACAGGGTAGGAGCAGGGGTGAATCAGAAGGACTGAGTGGGACCGACAAATAGGGCTTGCATCAAAGGTAGTGTTTCCCCGGCTCTCTGAAATGCAGACATTTCACAAGCCTTTCTCCCTGAAGGAATTAGGATTAGACTTCAAAGCTGCAGAACAAAACAGAGTCATACAGGCACACAATTATTGGACTAAGTCCATGGACAATGATACCAAGGGGTTTAACGTTCATGAGATCTTTTCAGGCTATTGTAGTATCCTTTCTGTTCTGAGAGCTCTCTTGCCAGAGAAAGCCTCCAAGCCCTCTGGTAGCCGCTGCATTCGCTGGCATGACAGCACCGTGTGTCCCCAGCCTCACCGGTGGTATCGTATTCCCACTAGAAAGATTCAGTATGCATCTTTCATGTTTCTTAATAAAGGAAAGGATTACAAGGTACTAAGAGTATCAGACTTAACCCCACCAGTTCCTCTTTCACCCCAATTCTCTTCTTCCAAGCTACTCATTACATCAACTCTAAATTAATTTATCTTAGGTAAACAGCATGGAAATATTATGAACAGAATCAACTCCTCTTCCACTTGCAACACTTTTCTTTTCTTTTACATTCTTTACAAATAGAAGTGGAAAATAATAATATATGTACGTAACAGCAAATGTTCTCTCACTATTTTTCTTTTTTTTCTGTTTTTTTAAACTGTTTTTATCTTATATAAACAGTGGTGATGGAACTATAAACACCATTATTCCACCTCCATGTTAATACTCTTATTATCTTGCATAAACAGAAGTGAACGAATATGTACATGACACCAATCAATCCTCAGGAAAAAAAAAAGGAGAGAGAAGTTTTTATCTTTTATAAACAGCGGAGGAAGAACTTAATGAATTCAAAATGTAGTTTTCCTGTTTATATTATTATGATCCGAAAGTAGAAACCAAATGATGTATATTCAACATCGTGCAAGCAGCCAGTTATGAAATACTTTCTGCTGACTTCAAGAGTAAATGCAGCACCAGTGAAATCTGCAGGTCTGAGGGGTTTGAAAACTGGTGCTCTGACTTGAACCACAGAGCAGGGAATACGCTGTCTTCTCCTGTGATACTTTTCCAAAGTTCTTCAGCCCCTTCCTTGAAGGGCCACCCAAGATAAAATGGAATAAGTCAATTTCTAAGATGAACTCTTAGTACTTGGTCTTCCTGGTGAGATTGCCAGATATAGGGAGGTAATTAATACAGATGGGTTTTGTGTAATGTGGACACCTGCCACTAGAAACTGGGCTCAAACCCCTAAGTCACTTCACAGAGGCCACCCAACAGCTGTTCAACAGTAATGACTTTGGGGCATGATTGACCTAGGTCAGATTTAAACATGTAACTTCAAGCTGATAGGCTCCATATGTCAGTACTAATCCCCATAACCACCCACACCTTCTGCTTTCTTATTTTCGTGTGTGCTTTTTTCTGGCTGATCTTCTAAAGCCCATCTCCAAGCCTGAAAGATTATTCCCTCTACCTCATGCATCAGCCTTAACTGGGATGAAGTGTAGTTGCAATTTTTTCCCCTTTACCATAGTTCTCTATAGTGGATCCTCCCTTCTTTTGCTTTAGCCATGCAGAGTCTACCTCTTTCTTATCCTAAATTGTCAGCAATGGCAGCTGGGTTTCTCATAAAGAATGAGTAGAGGAGATTTTTTTTTTCCAGGGCCTGTCCCTTTTCAAAAAATGGGCTGCTCTTTGGGTTGATGATGCTCTTCTCTGCTGTTATCCTTCGCAAAAGCAACATGCATTTTGTTTCAGCCATTCTGGGCGTAAACACAAGCCAGGGTCTCCGACATCGCTGGGTGCAACTGGCAGACCAGGTGGTCAGCCTTGCATTTCTTTCAAAAGCGTTTATTCTGAGGTTCCAAGACTGAACACAACTTTAACTTGTATCCTGCTTCATCCCTAGCAAAGTTGAGATCTGTGCACACGAAGAGAAGATCACTTGAAAAATTAGGACACAATTCCATAGAACAGATTTTAACAGGATGCATGGTCTGTATCACCTGCTAAAGTGCGAAAACCTCTTCTATGGGTTACTGTATGTACTAAGAAGATCACAAAGGAAAACTTCTGTAAGAAAATTCAGAAAATTCAGGATATTTGGGCCAATCAGGGAATGCAGATCCTCCCTGTTCTGGGAACTAGAAGAAAGACTTGCTTGGCAGCAATCTGCTTTGCTGCACCTCAGACTGTGAAAAAAAAACCCTGAAAATTATAATTGCTCAGATAATCATGATGCACTGATCATGAATACAGAAACAGTGTTGTCCTGCCTTGTTTCCCTCCTTTCTTTTCCTCGTATTCCACTTATTTTCTATATTTGTAGATACTCCGAGACTCAGTTAGTGACCCTTCTGCTTGTTATTAGAGAAGATCCCTGAGATCCACAGCTCCGATCAGCAGGATCTATGATTGAATTTTCCCTCCTCACAGGCATGTTAAGTCTACATTTTGCAGCCTCTATCTAAAAAGGCTTTTTCAAGCACCAAATTAAACACACAGGGAGAAGTAAGGCCTTTCAGAGGAGGGTAGCCAGAAATAGAAGAAAAAACCCCATATTTCACCATTTGTTTTGAAAACACCAAAAATGATTAAAACATATTATAAATGAAACCAAACTAAGAAAAAAAAAAATCTTACCATATGAACAAATTCCCTGCCAAGTTCCATTTTTAAATCAAAGCCATTTTAGGCTCATATGTCGAAGAAGAGAGTCTTAAACTAACAAACTTATGTAATGGATTTTAAAAATCTGCACAGACGTGCTTAACTGAAATTGCCAAATCTGTTCGGACTACATGGGCAGAGAGGAGGAGGAAAGAGAAGGACGTAAAAAGGTTTGGGATTCATCTGTGCAACTGCCCCCAAGTTGAGACTCCCTTTGAAGTTGGTTCCAGCTTTCAAGGAGCCAAGAATGATGACTCACTCCAATTTAGTTTCTCCCCCTGCCCCCTTTCAGTAGACCTCAAAATCTGGGACAAATACAAACAGGTTTCCTCACCCATAGTAAAAATCATGAACTTACAGGTAAATAGCAAAGGGAGAGAAAAGAGAAGGAGGTGAGTGAGTGAGAAGTAAAATACAAATCCACAAAGACGGTCAAACAAGAAGTAACAAAGGTTAGGGAGCTTTTGGGTTTGGCAGAAAAATGTAGACTGCAAACCAGGACAGAAATGAATCGAGTGGTAAGCAAAGCACTGTTAAGTAGCATGAACAGAAAAATGTGAATGACAATTAAATACTTGTATATCTAATCCATCTTTTGGATAGTTCTTTTCACCTAAGAAATACCAGGTTTTGCTTTAATGAAGAGGCTATCACCGCATTTTTCTATGCAAGTTTAAGAAAATATAGATAGTAAGAGAAAGGATTACTCAGCCTCTTGTGTAGCAACTGAAAATCCAAAACTGGAATTCTCACCCTGTCAAGCAAGGACTCCCTGCTTCAAGCACTAAACATCATCTGAAAATTACTGATACTCCAACCCTATGCAACAACACTTACACAACTTCTATGACCTTCCCTCTGTGAAGAAACAAGATGTGAGACCTGCCTTGTACCTGTCCCTTTGAAGTTCTCCAAAGGCCAAATGGAACACCCTCTGATCTACTCCGAGGTGCACCTGCTTCTCTCTTTATGCCAAATTTTGGGTGGCCAGGAAAGCCTGCTTACCCTCTTTTGGACTGCCCAAGTGACCTTCCAAGTTTTCCTAAGAGTCATTTGCATTCCTCCATCTGACATCTGCCAAGGTCAACTACTAGCAGGCCTCTTTCTTTCTCCTTCAACAGATTCCCCAAACAAATTTTGTTCCTTTAGGATTTCAGCGTTAGCAGTAACAACAAAATTACATCTGCATAGATGACTGTATAGCCTTGCTTCCCTGGCACGTTTCTGCACTCGCTTTCCAGTGTTAAGGCAAGATTGTGTCTGGATCCAGGTCTAAAAAGCCTTTCAAAGACCACAGCTCATGAGGTGGTTCAGGGGCAGTGCCCTGATTTAAGCCTCCCTCTGTACTAATCTGACAAGAATGCTGTGAAGACCAAAGGGTAAAGAGTTATAATTGCTTAGTATCATAATCATAGGAGAGCAAAGGGGGTTCTGCCGCTTTTTAAAAATTAAAAATGTGTTTGAGTTCAAGAATGCTTCTCCGTTAAATTTACACAGAAAAATAATCTCAGCTTATAATGATGAACAATGACTTAACAGGAAAAATAAATCACAGCCAGAAGGCAAGTCCCAGGATTGTGCAGTCATTAGAAGATATAAAATATATGAAAAGTTACAATAGGGCCACGATAAAATATCCACATTTGGTGGCCTAAATCACTCTCTCTGTTAACTCCTGTACAACCAAGACATCTGCAGATGTTTCTTCCAGTCACACTTCTGCAACCACAAGGCCCAAGAAACACACTGTGAGTGATGCACTCTCTACTCCACCACGTTCAGTGAAGAGCATGGGTGTAACCCGAGGAGAATTCACCCAGCTGGGATGAGGGAGTTCACAAATCACCTCAGGAATGTCTCATTACAATGGGATTTGCAGACTGTTTATACAGGCACATGCAGCACTCTTCCCTAGATTCCTTGTTCGGATTAAGGTCCTTTCATGTGAGGTGCTGAAGATCTGGGTTCCAGGCAGCCTATCTCTCCCAACAGCACAGAACCACTGCCACTTGCTGCCAAGTGAATGCAAAGGACATGATGTTTTTGGTCTCATTTCCCCAAAAGAAAAGGCTGGATCAAGAGTTTCTTAGAAGGTCCCAACAGTAAGTGGCCACCAGCTCAGACTGAGGAAGGTCTAATTTGAGCTTCAGTTTCGCTTTGTGCCCATAGCTTTAACCTAGTAATTAGCAACTGATATTAAGGTTGGGCTTGATGATCTTGGTGGTCTTTTCCAACCTTAACGATCCTGTGATACGCCTTCATCATCATCCCCAAAGGAAGGAGTTGTACCAGGTGAGTCTGGCCACTGATCCTGACCAAACCTTTAAAACAGACTGGGAATCCCGAGGGAAAGTGGCGGTGAAACAAAATACCCATGCTAAATCAACCTGTTCTCACGGTCTTCCACAGCAGGAAACACATGCTTTGGTAAGTCGTTATTTACTTCTCTAACCTATAAAAACTGAGCATCAGATTAAGCACCTCTGAGATTTGTTCAATAGCAGAAGTACATGGACATTTGAGCTATACTATACAGCAAAATATCAGCAGGACAAGAGACTGAAATATGCCTTCGTTTACACTTCCAGTTGTATAGCTGTATGAAATTTTCTATGTTGCATAGGTAGAGGATGACTTTTGTTTAAAAGGTCTCAGATGGCTGACTGTCGAAGGTCCTAATGCTCTTGGTTTTCACCTGCTTCCAAGAAAGTTGTGAGTGCTCAGCACCTTATCATAATGATATGGAAAGAGTCATGCATATTCAGATCTCCAAACTTTTAGTAAAAAAAATTTAAATTGACACTTTTGTTTAATAAATGAAATAATAACAATAAACTAAAAGTAAAACTCCCCCAGCTTCAGCTCACCTTTTCTCCATGTGTAGAAGTGTCTTTCTGGGTAGAAGACCAAGGCTGTGCTGGGAAAATGATTAATTTTCAGCTGGCGCAATGTAAAAATTAAAAAAATATATAATTTGATCAAGGGAGTGATATCTTTTCCTTTCTCATACCTATATTTGCTGCCAGATATGGGAAAGCTGTGACTCAAATCTGTAAATGCTTCTGAAAACATGATGGCTTGCAATAGAATGTGCAAGCACTTACAACCACCTCTTTAAACAGAAGTAGAGAAGGAAGGATGGTCTAGGGGCTACTGAGGCTTTGCAGAATTATCACAAAATTCCACTGGCCCTGTGGCGAATAGCTACTCCAGAGCAGTTAGCCTGCCACAGCTGTCTGGCACCACTGGCCTGATAGCTCAGTGATGAGCGACAGCAGAAAGAGATCTTTTAAGCCCTCCATCCTGCCAACGACCTGCCAAACCCCAAACTCCCCACATTCCTGCGCCTTAGAGAAAACCAAGGTTATGAAAGACCTGTTTAGAACAAACTGCTAAGAAACAAGAACACCTCGGCAGTATTCTCTGAAATCAGGGTGACCCATAGTGAATCCCAGCTCAAGTAAGTTTGTGTGAACACTTCTGACCAGTTGGAGGAGAACTTGGTTTTCCACAGGGCTAAAAAAGCATGAAAAAGTATAGCAGGAGACAATTAAAATGCATCGCCACACTACAGCGATGCTGTGTTCTTTTAATGGGCCCATTCCTTCAACAGATGTTTGAGCAGTGGGCTGCAGCCTGCTATAGCTGAACCCACAGAAAATGGACATGTGCATTGTTCAGTTTTTGGAAAGTACTCCGTGGCCTTTCAGAGTTGCGGTATAAATGCAAGCCATACCTGATCCCAACTCCCAGGAATAATTAAGAGCTAGTGCCAACATCTATTCCAATTCTGATTTACAGCTCTTGTCAGTATAAATACAACTGTCCTTTTCTGCCATGGGGAAGGGTGAACTGCCTTACAAAAAAATGCAAACCAGCCTGATCTTTTACCCAGAACACTGCTGAGTAACTAATCCTTTAACCATGCCAGTTCGGGGGGGAACAACAAAGGCAACAGGCATTTTCTTCTGGAAAGTGTTGCATATTTGGACTCTGAATCTTCTTCAAACTTTAAAAATGTTGATGGAATTTATGAGCTCTTTATTACTAAATACATACAATGAACTTTTGAAAAGACTTTGTTTAGACATATAATGCATTTTGCTGGGCCTATGACACTAAGTGACAAAAAATATCCTGTTCAACACAGTTCTTAAATAACTTATAGTCCAGTTTTGAAAATATAAGTATTCAAAGGAATTCCTACCATTTTGGATGCTTAGCTAAACTGAATTTCCTGAATTTAAGCCATAAGTACTCAGACAAAGGTGAAATGGACAGAAAACAGATTAAGAGTCTGGAGCTATCTTCAGAAAAGCTGGTCCCATCAGTCAGCTTTGCCTTGGATTTCAAGAAGCCAGCATTAAATGTAGGATTTCATTCTCTACTTTGATACTCACTCCACTGTATGATTTAGTCATTTTCTGCCTCAGTTTTCCCTTGGCACTAGGGAATAAATTCAGTTGTAAAAGAAACTGTTGTTTTAAAATGACGATATGTAACTGTCACAAGAGAAAGACTTGGATCCCTGCAACACAGTTCAAAGAGGGTAGAAGACCCAAGTTCCATCAGCCATAAGAGAGTCAATATCTGAGATACTGAGAGCCTTAGCATAAAGGTTGTGCTTCGAGTGAGTTTTCTTGCAACTTCTGATCATATTTCTGAGAACCAGGAATCCTTTGGAAAAGGAAAAACAGAGAAAAGAAGGGCTCTAAAAGGAGCTTGAAGAAATCTGGTTTGCTGCAGCTCTCCCACTGGCCATCGAAGTTTAAATGTTTTCAGCCAAAACTTTAAAAATACTTATACATTGTGGATCTCCTCAGGGCCGTTTGTCCTTTTTATATCTAATAGCAAGACAGATATACTGCATTAGGTACAGAACACCAGATCAGCATTCTTGCTGAGCAGATGGAGCACAGATGGAGGATGCACCTGACCTCAATGCTAGAGCAAAAAGAATTGGTATGACTTAGAATCAGTCCCAGGCATTGGGATGTCAAATGTTGCTGCCACCCAGCTCTCTATCCACTGCTGCTACAATGCTGCCTGAAATGCTCACAAAGCAGATTTTGAAGTGCTATGCCTCAAAATTCAAGGTAATAAAACAAATCAGAAGTGGTTATGGTTTTCTTGAAAATGTTTGGTAATAAACTGGTACACTTCAGGGATTGTTCCTTCAAAAGAATGTCAGATGTTTGTAGATTTGGGACAGAGCTTGGGCAGCTTGGGCAGGTAACTTTGCTTACCACACCAGTGCCAGCTGTCTGCACTCATGAGTCCAAATATACTCGGCTTTTCTGCCCACCTGAAGTGAATCTCTCCCCTTTTAACCCTAGTGCCATAGCAGAAACTGTACAGCCAGAGAAATCTGGGCTTTTTCACCCCTCTTCCCTCTCCCCCTCCCCTACAAATGGCCCTAGACGCTGGGTTCATTCTCCTCACCTTTTTAGATACTTGCATAGTCCACACTTCTCCATTTTTGCAACAATTATTTTTAAAGTACCCTTTATAAATTAGAGAGATGTATGTACAGGCGGGAAACGGTGGCACAGAAAAATTAAGGCTGAGGTTTGCAATGGTATTTTGATTCCTATTTCCTAGGAATTCAAACCAACTTTATCATCCACTTCACATGCTAAGAAGAGTGGAAGCTCAATTACCTGAATATCATGCAAAAACACTAATAAGTATCTGGCCCGTAAAGGGTTCAGATCATGCAGGCATTTTTCATTGGAATAAACAGGCTGTAAAGGACACAACACAACCTGAGATAGATGGAAATTATTCTGTATCCTAAACCAAAACAAAAATTGCTGAACTTGAAGCTTTAAGCGGTGCTTGGACCCCAATCTGCTTATCCTGAAGTGCAAGCACAGGCCTCAGTGTCATTCCCACTATCACTTTCTTGTTTTCCTCTCCCTGCACCACATACCATACGACGGAACATATCATGAAACTGAGTATCATCTGGGTGCATACAACTAGGACGACTTGAGATTTTTCCAATAGAACATATGGCCATTGGAAGATGCCGATTTATCAAAAGTGAAGCACTGAAAATACAACAATTTCAATGAAATTTTGTTTAGGGAAAAAAATTGAATGATCTGCTACAATCAAGTCAATATTGCGTCTCAATATTGCACCTTCTAGAGGGTTTTTTATTCAGATGGAATTGTGCAACAGAAATTAAAAATAAAAGTAGAAGTCAGAACAAATGTAGGAAGTTTCTAATGGACTATCAATTAATTTTTTGGAGCAAGACCAGGGGCACTTATGCCAGAAAAGGAAGAAAACACACACCAACCCTCCCTCCCCCTGAACCAACCCACAGAATCCTACAGTGCTCTGAAAACCTGAAAATGAATTCTCTCTGTTCACCTCTCATTCTGTGCACATGCTAAAAGAAATAAAAATCAGTTCAGCTTTGTTATGCAAATGAGAGTGGGATACTTGGAGACAGGTCTGTATTTCCTAAATGCCATGGAGCTGCAGTGTTTCAGACCATCTTGGGAGTGGCAAGTGGAGGAAACAACAGGGAGGAAATGCTGTGGCTTACAGGATCTCCTGCCTAAATGCTACATATATAAACTTAAGCACTATCAGTGAAGTCTACTGAAGCCCAAGGGCTACAATGATTTCTGCAGTGGCATCGGTGTGTCTGCGGGCTGGGACAACAAGGCCCCTTGCAGGAGGTGGTAAATGGACTGAGGTTGCACAGTCCCTCTGACCTTTTGCCTGACACCGCAAGATTGGGTCTGGAAAAAGTCTTGTCTGAAGCGCACAATCAGAGGATGGGGCTGTGCCTCCTGATGCTGATTTCAGCAAGGCCCAGGCTGTGATGTGCTGCCCCGGGCCAGGGCCAGCTGGGTCTGTGCTTCCCAAAGCACCGCTACTGAGCCCATGGCTCTATGCTGAGCCAGCGCAAGGATCAAGGTAAGTATTTCCAAGCACGGAAGCACAGCAGATCCCACACAACAATATAACCGGAGGTTAAACTCCCCTAACTAACTCTCAAATCTCCATCCTGATAATGTGCTAAGCCTCCAGCCCTGCATTTGTCTAAGCAGTATGGCTCTCAGAGAAGAAACATTACGTTCTGCTCTGACTCCGTGGGGGACAGAACCACCATTCCCACAGCAATCAGAAAATGAGAGACATACGAGGACATAGTTCAGGCCTGAGAAAACCTTACCCTAATTGCTGATTACTAAAGTACCATAATGTGCTAGAGAAGAAAGGATTCCTGAGAACACCAGGACAGGACATTAGCAGATTAATATTAATCTCTAGAGTTCCAGATTCATTTCCTGTCCATGCTAATGTCCTTTTGATTACTGCAGAAAACAATCACACAAAAAAGTTCAATTACAAACATGGGAAGAGACTTAAAATATTAACATTTTTGAAGCTTTCAACCAAATATGTGTAATTAAATGAAAACCTAGGCTAATGCAATGTTAAAGTTGAGATTTTAATTGTGCAAAGGTCATGGAGTTTAGCATCAAAGTTCATCAGTACATTTAATCATACTGGGCCAAATTCTGCTCTCAGTTACACTGGCATAAACTCACGATACCTTTACTTTAGTAAGTAAAGGTTGCTATATTTTCATGCTACGTCAGTGTGCATAAACGCTAGAACTTCCTCACAATGTATGCAACACACAAAGCATTACATGCGTACTGAAAGGCACACTGGAGACACGAGACAAAGCATAGCTGAATTTAATTACATTGTCTATGCAGAAGTTCAATGAAAAAAACCCCAAGAATTAAAAAAGCACTGCCTTTTCAATTGCACAAGACTTTATCCCTTGTCAAATTACTCCACATTGTCCAGGATAGCATGACAAAAAATTGTATCCCATGCCTGCAAGACAGCAGAAATATATTCACTGTACTGTTGCACAAGCAATATCTGAATCTTCACACTGAGTTAGCATGCACAACTAAAGACCTATATTCAAAAGACGGCCTCATTTTGTCTATCTAACCTTGCACTGTGCAGTCAGACTTGCATATGCAGTGCCAGCTATCCACCAGAACCACAAGGGACTGAGCTGTTGTTTTCCTGCAGAGAACAATGTGCTGAACTCCAAAAGCTTTTGCACCCGTAAACAGTCCTGTTTGTGAGCTCAGCGCAGCAAACAAGTGTGCTTGCCTGCACAAAACTGCATGTGAACAAACCTTGCTTGAAGCCCGTCTAAAAATCTAGTATAAAATGTCCTCATTCTCTTCTAAAAGACAACATAATTTAAAACAGGAGAAAACAGAATAATAATGTACTTTATTGGAATAAGTAGGTCATCAAAAAATAAATGCGCCTACGTTTATTGGAACGTCTAGTCCTCATAAATGGCTTAATGGATTTTTTTCAACCTTACTGAAACATTATTCACCTCTGAGTTTAGAACCAGCTTGAGAAATTTCAGCCAAATAGGTAATTGTTTCAGAAAGTTATAAACCACCAAAGATAGGGGGCTTGCAATAAAAGTGCTGTCTCAACCATAACTCCAATAAATACAGCTAATGAATAAATGTGGTCTGGCAAGAACAAATAAAATATGAAAAGTCTAATGTGGCCAGCACAAAATGCAGGAAGGTAATTGAGTGAGTAAATGCCAAATGAAGGATGATCCTGTCTTCTGAAGAATTCATCTCAGTGCAAGGTTCGGAGAAAGACCTCAGGACCCAAAAGCAAGATAGCTACATTTTGAAATGAAGGAAAACCTCTCCTTGTTTATTAACAGCAGTTGTCCCCAAAGCAATAAGTATGCATCAAAGATCACATATCAGAACTCCCTGCAGCGGTTATGTCTAGCTGAAACACTGACAAGACCCTACCTTCTTTCCCTTCCACAGCTTCCCGTGCTCAGACAGTACCAATCTGCACAAACACCCAGATACTCTTCCCAGTGGCAGCTCCTTCTGTGGCAACCCTATAACCTAACTCCTGTCTTAGTCATCTTGGGTATCTGCGGTACAATTATGTGTACACATCACATCCTTGTGCTCTAGAACTGTACAGACAGGCAGACTCAGGCACTGCTTTCCAACAACTTTATCATCTTTTGATACAGTCACAAGTGCCTGTTTATACAAATGCACGTGCAGTCTCAAAAATCCCTTACAAAAGGGTATGATTATTTTAAATTGGACTTCAACTTCCACTGTAAACAACCAGAAGGTGTGCATTCCCTAGTGCCATCTAGATACCACCAAAATTTTCCTCTACCAATCCTTTTTGAAAAATATAGTGTAGAAATCTTGGGAGAAAAGCTAATCTTACATCACTTGGATTCAAGATATGCAGACAGAAAATTACAAGAAAAGCTTCAATATAACCATTGATTCTGCCTTGAAATCCAGCCACATCTATACTTCAGTGTGACCTTTTTGGTTCAGCTGTGGAATGTGGTACTTCAATTAAAACATCGTTCTCCATGTCCTAAGGCGTCATTTGAGGAGGATTTGGCAACTGAGAGAGGTGTTGTTTATTCCTCAGCTGCCTAGATGTTATAAACTTCTCCACCAAAATAAACTAACAAAATCAAACAAATTCCCAACTGTGATAAACTGTAACAAGTTGCTCAACTTGTGAAATCGTAAGTGAAAAGGAATTAGAATTCCATTTTCACAGCTGATACCTTCCAGGTAGGGAAGTCAAGGGAGAATTTGAATAAGGAAAAGATGGTGGAGTCCTTGTATTATCTTAACCTTCACAAGAAAGATGCTCTTAAGGATGCTGGTCCACTATTTCTTTAGACAATTCTGCTGAACTTCCTATATTGCAGAAAAAGGAAAGAAAGTACATAACAATATAACCCACAATTGCCTTAACGAGTGTTGCACTAGCAAACAGTGCCACAGTTTTTTAAATATTAAAGCTTTAGTTCAGTCAAGGTCTTCCTCAAATCCTACGTGTAAGCAGCCTCTTGCAGGTGTTTTACCAGCTAAAATCTCACAAACGTTTCATTTTGTAATTCACTCTGCCATACACTTTGTATAGAACACCACCTTCATCTCTGAAAAACTTGCATTGGCAGTTGTCAGAGAACTAAACTAACTCTGTCAAACAAAGTCTAGGAAGAAATGTAATTCAATGCTTATGTTGTAAACGTACTTTTTCAATTAAAAGGTTCCCAAAACCTATTTCTTGCTATTTTCAGGAGTTCTGAATTGCCGTTAATCTGATTTAAAGCACAGTGAACTTTGTTGGAATTTCTCTATTAACCCAACATTTTTTTATGTGGTCCTTCTGGAAAATATCAGTAAATAAAAAAGATTTCTATGAAATCATGGTATGTTATTTCATCTTTTAATTATTACTTAAAGCATGCCATCTAAAGCACTTCCAAAACACTTCCCAAATTATGAAAACTCCCAAATTCTTGCAAAATATCAAGTGTGTTGAATTCCTCCTTGTGTAAGTGCAAGTATTCTATTGCTATTTGACAGAACTACTTTGCTGGAAAATCTCTGTATTTTTGCTTCAGTCACTAGAGTACGGGTATCTATGGCTTAGCAATTTGTAGATTCAGGTTTGTCTCAGGGTTTTTTTTAGACATTTTACAATTCAAAAATGCCAAGGAGTGAGACCTGTTACAAGGAGTGACATTTCCATTTGATTTGGTTTAAAAACCTGTGTTTGAAATTTTAGAACATCAACACCCCTATAGAAATAGTTAACCACACACAGGGATAAAGCTCTTACTTTCATGAATTATCACAAACAAAGGGCTGGATTTTTTGCAAGTATAACTTAGCATGTTTCAACTAAGATCTAAATAATCATACTGATTTTACAACATCTAAAAATGTGGCCAGACATTCTTTTGGCTAGTCGATATGCTATTTCAACAGCTTGGTGTTCTATCATTTCCCTCTTGCTTGATACTTAGAGCCATCTTTTCTCTATCAGTGTCACTAAATGTACCATTTGGAAGCACGTAACAGTCAAAACACAGCATAAAGGAGAGCTTTTCTCTCTGCCTGAACTGGTGACGTAGGTATCTTCTTCTGAGATGCTGTTTATCAAGCCAAGCTCTGCTGACTGTTGAATGGCTCAAGTTCACATTGCAGCTGATTTGTCTGCTCAGTATTTCAGTGTGAATGTGAAGCCCCTAGCAAGCCTGCTATCCTTCAAATCCATCTCATCCCTGCTCAGCAAGCACAGCACAATGACAACACTGTGGCTTTCAGTGCAATGCTCATTGTACAGGCTTTCTCCACCCTTTGCAAAGTTGGTTCAGATCTCCCATTTTTCTAGCTCCCTCTTATTTATGCCCTCTTCTCAATACTTTTGTGCTTTTTGGTACTTTGAAAGAAGCAGGCCATATCACATCCTCACATGCTTCATAAGGGAGAAGCCTAGAGGGCACTCACAACTTGGGTGGGCGAGCTGGCAAGCCTTGGAGGTGGCAACAAAGATCTTTAGAGAAATTTTTATAATCAAACATAACAGCAGGCAGTGACCAGAATTTTAAAAGGCACTCGGTGCCAAAGGAACTACCCTAACCTGCTAATGTACTCTTGAAAGTACCTTCAGGCAATCAGTGACATCTTTAAACATCTAAATGCTTTTGATAATCTGGTATCCAACAATTAGATCCCTCCACTGCAGAGTTCCTGGAGATGGGAAAAGTGACAACAGTATGCATGCGTTGCCAAACGCAACACACAAAACCCTGCTGTAAGGGCTGACATTTATGTCTCATCCTGAATATCAAGGTACGATCCAGAGAAGCTACACTGTCCATCATGCAGCAATCCACTGTCTGGTTCTAGGTACCCAATCATCCCTGCATGCTACAGAAATAACTGTAATCTATTTCTTTTCTGTATGAAGTGAGAGTGTTTGTGAAGCTCCAGACATTATTTGCCCAAGGCTAAATTTCCATTTACTTCACGGGTTCAGAAAGTATTGTTCGTTTACTTTAGTATTGTTCATTTGCTTTATTATAAGCATTTGTTCCAGTTTCAAAATATAGCAAATCTAAGAATTAGGAAATATGGCTAGTCAGTCAGATGTCTGGGTATCACCAAAAATCGAGATGGCAGACCCTTCTGAATCTCTGTTTTATGGGAAAAATCACTGTTCAGGAAATTGTTTCCTTCAGCAAATGATGCTTGCAATTCAAAGCAAAAAACAGAACAAAAAAAGGAACAAAGCCTAAAAGCAATGATTAGTTCAGATAAGCAAATGGTTAAACCCAGTCAGAAATTGGGGTTGCTTTCCAGTTTAATTTGATTTTGCTCTCTAAAAAAGAGCACCGAGTTCTTCTCTTACAGAGAGCTAAATACCAGCTATCCCTGAAGCATTATGATAGCGAAGAAAGGATTCAGGAGAGCTTTCTTCTCTGAACCTCTTCATTTATCTGACTGGGAGCAGGTATAACACTGTCATTAGCACTTGCTCAGCTCAGAAGTCCTGGGTGCATCGTGCCCACTGGCATCTCCGGACTCCCAAGGGGGATGACTGTCTGTTGAAGAGCAGTGCCAGCCTCCTCCTATTCCCTCATTCCCGCTGGCACCCCGAGGCAAGCATCTGGGAGTGTATGCTGCCCCTCTCTGAAGCAGGTGCAAAGAATGGTAGTCAGCGTGTTTGCTCCCCATGAGCCTGCTGCAGGCAGACAGAAAAGCCTGGAAATCCCTCCAGTAACCCTCCCGGGGGAGAATGAGAATTTAGCCAAGTGCACTTAAGACCAAAATTGTTGCAGAAAGGAGACACATACACTTGTTAAATCCGTCTGTAACATTCCCTCCCATCCTCCCCTTACTGTGGACCGATCTGGATTTCTAAAGAGTATAATTATGTCTTGCACAATGATTATGAGCTTTGGGAGCTCTCAGAGAAAATTTCCTCACTGCACATGTGGCCATTGGCTGACATACCAAACACATATCACTCTATTTTTTTTTTTTTTTTTNCATTTTGCTGAGAGAAAGAGGCCAAAGAGAAAGGACAGACACCCAAGCCTTGGGCCAGGTTCTGCACTAACCTGATGTGTCCTGAAAGCCAAAGGGAAGAGCCATTAGAATGGCTTTTGTTTCCAAACACTCCCGTTTCTCTGTCTGCCTTCCCACTACCAACAGCAGGATATCTAATCTATCTGTACATTACCAACAGACCCTATACCAAGAATTATTGACAGATTCTTGATCTACCCCACTTATTTTATGTTTTCCTTTAACAGCCATATGAAATAGATTCTGTCTTCTCTAAGGCAGATGCTCAAAATTCACTGTAAGCCCATGCAGTGACATCAAGGTTTACAATCACTGTCAAGCTACCTGGAAGCTTTAAAAAAACCCCACTGACTGGCAAAATGCTAACAGCAAAAATTACTATAATACGCTATCCTCCTCTCTGAATGCATCACTGATGGGCTGCACATGAACTTTGTCAATGGGAGATGTCTTTGTACTGAGTACAATTAATGTTTTTATTAAAAAATATCTTTCCTGAATGAGAGAACACATTGTCCGCTCATGTGAAAATGGCACCACTATTTATCACGAATGATACAGACAGTCAAGAATAAAAGAAATTATTTCACCTGCAAGCTGTGAAAATTTCAAGGCATGGAAGAATAGCATCAGTCAGCTTGTACAGCTGAGGGTAATGGACATCATCTTTTTCCCATCCCAGTCACCATCTTTCCCATTTCCAAAGGGCCTCCAAAGATGAAAATGAACTTGACAATCATTCTGCAAGGCAAACTGATCCTGATTCTTCCAGTCACTTTGTAATTCACTGCAGATGGTAAGAGTGAGATGTTTACTGGCTGGCAGGTAATGAGCCTCGTTGTAGATAATAGTGATGGACGGGCAATCTCGCCTGCTGACAAGGAGGCAACTCAACATGGGCACATGGCATTCATCCATGACTTCATGGAAATGGATAGTTGTGACAATGTACACAGGTTATGAACTACCCTCCTCTGTTAATGTCAGCATGCAGCTACACTTAAGCCTTTCCAGTTCACATTTAAGCAGCATAGAATTGATCCTGATTGTCCATGAAAGTAGAACAGTCAGATTTGTGACCTAATGTTTACTCTTCTATAAGAAGAAACTTGATCTGTTTAAACATCTAGATATTCCCTCTTCCCAGGTAATGCCATTCATCACAGCTGTCAGTGCTTCTTTAAAAGAGAAACGACCCTCAGGCATAGTATAAAACTCTGTGGAAGAACCACGCACACCTTTGCCAAAAGAACAAATAGCTCCTTTTTTTTTTCACTGGGCTTGTATACACTTTGCGAAAGGCCTACATACACTGAATTATAAATCAGTATTTCCACTTCCCCACCCCCATATAGAGCAACTCGTATTAAGACCCACAGACTGCCCTGTTTTTTTTTAATCTCAGACATAAGGGTAGTGGATTTGGACAAGCTCAGCCATTTGATGAGATATACTTAAGCAGCTGGTTCCAAGGGAAAATCAGAGTAATTCAGAAATGCGACAGAAGAGAACAGAAAAGCTCTAACTCTGTTTCTCCTCTCCTTGTAACTTTATGAAGTAAAAATAAAAAATCATACTCTCAACCAAATACAACTGATGTCTTTTGTTTCACCAGAATAGATATAATCTGAAGAAAGTGAGTATGGCTAATATTCATAAAATATATGTTTTAAAAATGTATTTGTTTGTATACATATATGTAAATATACACACATTTAAACACGGATATTGTTATTCCACAAATAGACACTTGGTCTGAGTTTTCCTTTTCTGAATCAAATATCCTTTCCCTACTTCCCTGGTGAAATTTGATCATTTGTACTGTACCCAGGCTTCAAGATGTGATAAACGATCCCAGTGCTATGCAAGTTTCATCCAAAACCTGTCTGTTCATAGATTCACTCCACATATTCTTTCTACTTTAAAGACTCATGTGATCATCGCTTTGATCCGTTCTCCCTCAGCTCTATTAGGGGCACCATCTCTTCAGGGCTTGCAGCTTATAAAAAGACCACCATATTTTGATATGCCTTTGATGTTGTCTTCCAAAGTATCTTTGATTTTTAAGTTCTGTTCAACTCTTTCACCATTAACCTTGATTTCACTTAGGAATTAATAGATCTATAGTTTTATTGGAAGGCTAATTTAGAAATTCTGTTTTCTCTGGCACTATTTTCCCCCTCTTAGCTGGAAAGGTAGGTGAAACAGTACTGAAACAGAAGAAACTGACCAGTGCTTTTAAAAAAAAAAAGAAAAAAAAGAAACTAAAGAAACTATAGATAAGCTAATACCTTTCTTGAGTTTTGAGTTGTGCTTTTTGAGCAAGTCTCTTACTGAATCATTAAGCTGCCAGCAAATGAAGTGGTTCTGCAGGATGATAATGAGCCACACAGACCCAGCACACGGCCACTGGTGACTGAGAGCTGTTACTAAAAGATGACTACTCAGTAGGACTCTGGTCTCAGTCCTGTGCTTGAAGACTGTCTCCTCCACACAGGAAACTTGCTTTTCTCCTTCTTTTGACACTCAGCAAAGATGCTGAAAGTGTAGAGGTCAAAGGAACCATACAATTTGAAGTAAACTAAACATAAAGCAGCAAAACACATTCTCAAGAGGAGAAATTGGCACTGTCTCTCAAGTCTCTCTAGTAGGTATTTTCGATTTTTAGCTTATGATATTTGAGATTTATTCCCCCTCTTCAGGCACCACTAAGTATGACTGAAGATTCATTTTTGCTGGTATAAAGAGACAGATAAAGGCTAAAACCAGGTCAGCCATATACCCACGCACACTCCCCCCACCCCCGGATTTATTTATACACCCTAACTACATTCAGGTGACATTCAGATACATTTCAGGTTCTTGAAAATAAACCAGCACCCGTAGATGGAGCTCTGTATGTCATTGTGCCTTCCCTTCATTTAAAACCATCCTGCTTTTCCTCCATGACACTGTTTATTTCCTATACTTCTGAGGAACAACTTGGTAGACTTTATCCCCTCTCCTCAGTTAAGCAGAACGGCTTCTGATGAAGACAAACACACGAAGTCCTTGCAGCAGCTGGCATGGGCAAACCCATCCTTTTCAGTAACTGCATAGGGCCATCACTGCAGCCTGTTGCCTTTGCTAAGGCACCAGCACACAGATTAAGGGTTCCTTCCCAAGAGCACTCGTAACGCTGCCACAATTATCATTCTGGGCTAACACTCTAACACCTAACCCTTGGGACACACGGAGCTTCTGATAAGACGCTGCGATGAGAGAATCCAAATGCAGCTCATCAGATCCGTGCCCTCTCCAACGATCCTTCCTATCACTCATCGCACTTGCTATCTCAAACATCTTTGGCACAGAAGCACAGGCTGGGCGCTACATGACCTGCTCACAGCGCTTCTCACCCTCCACCGCTGAAGTGCACAGTCTCACGTTGTAGCAAGAGAGTCCCAGCCCGGGCTCTCTGCGTAGCCCCATGGCCCGGCACAGTTCCGACTGTATCACGCCTTTCCCGGAATCTTAGCCCTGCTGGAAAGCATTCAGCATCAAGAGGACCCATCTTTATGCTGATAACACTAAAATATAAAATAATGCCAACAGCTGGTGCTACAAATGGCTTTTAAAAACGATGTTCATTCACTAAAATTCCTCTTGCTACTTTTGACATGAAACACGCAGTCTCTAATTATTCTGATCAAGACGGTGAAATACAAAAACAAACTTTAATTGTGTTTAACAGATATTTAATCAGGACTCACTGAACTACAGATTAAAGCTGAAATTCATAAACCATAATTACCCAATTGTCGCAAGCTTTTTGGTCCACATTCTGCTTCCGTCTGGGCGTCTGGCACTTTGCCCCGAATTTCTTTTAGTGTCTTCTCAGTTTCATTGCTGTTCATGTTTTCCAGCAGAGATTTAGCACAGATTATAAAATATCTGTTCTTGGCAACTTTATTAGCTGTTTTTTCTTAAAAAGGTTATATCCCACCTATCCCCATTCTGAGGCTGAACGGACAGGCATATACCATGGGTTATTTCTTGCCATGAGCTGTCCTTCCCAAATGCCAGGGTAATCACTTGTCCTACTCTGGTCCTGATTCCCTGACCATGGCCCTGCCACCAGAGCATCATCCGGATATCGCTTTGAGTGTGCCATGCAACATAACTATCATGAATTACTCCTTCCTTTCTCCAGAGACAGAACTGGGTGCAATACGGTTTCCTGTTTTGGTAGGGGCTTTCTCATGTGCTTGATGCTCTGTATTTGTATTTAAGAAGACAAGACAAAAGAAATACACTTCCCATGGGAAGCAGGGGGTGGTAAGGTATACAATAACCACCAGTTCCTCAGGGATGTAACTGCACGGGTTCAGACTGCCTCCCAAACAAGTGACAGACTGTCCTTTAGCACAGAGAGAATGATTGTGCCAGAGCAGCCTGGCTGTTGACAGAAGTTTTCTGGGGACCTCCACACATTGTGTGCAGGTTATGTCGGTACCCCGAAAGCAAGGATTCCCTCCCCAGGAAGCATTCTCAGGACCTTGCAAGGGAAGATTACGTGGCCTTTCAGACACAGGAAAAACAGCGTAACAAACTCCAGGTCAAGGTGGTGAAAACAAAGAAACTTCACCTTATAAGAAGGGGGAAGGAGGTTCCACACACCCAGCCTGCTCTGTTGTGGGCAAACACAGAACTCCTGTCAGCCTTAATGCCTCAGAAATTTGTGCCATGAGACAGAATGGAGGGAGATATGGAAAAGAGGACAGTGTGGAAGATGGGATCTCAGCTCTCTGTTGAAGATACAAAAAAGAGTGAGCTTGATTAAAAACCAGGATGACCTTCTATGCGTACCTGCTATTCCTTTTTTTCTTAATAGATGGAGTGTTCTTGAAGAATTCCTAGTCTAGGTGAAGATATATGGAACCACATACTGAAGTTCTGCCAGAGGTATTTGTCCTTCATGGCCATTCATAAAGTTCAAACGATTTCCCAACAATACGTATGAGAACACAGGCTAAACCTTTACCTATTCCTCTGGACCTGATTTGAGCTAATGTGCAAAACATACATGTCTTTTTTTTTTTCTCTTTTGCATTTTCCAGACATTTTTCATCATCAAAAATAATATTCCATACATTTATTTCCATCATGGTCATTATACCCTATCTCCACTTTCACTTCTTTTGAAGAGCCAGGCACTGAACCAGTCACATACCTTCTCCATCAGCTCCTTCAGAGCAAATCCTAAACAAGAAGCAGTATACCACCTTAGCAGTCACTGCTGCATGTATATCAAACTGCTTTTTTGTTTGTTTGCTTCTGAAACCTCCTCTAAGCTTTCATGACTTGATGGTCTCTGCAAGAACCCATATCTCACATTTCACAGCAGTCAGATACCAGCATGTGAACACGGAGAGATAGGGAGAAGTATGCTATTTCTTTTGTTTCTTTTCCTACAGAAGAGAGATTTGATTCTTTCTGTCAGCCACACAGTCTGAAGTCCAGTCACAGTTAGATCTTTGCAGCCTATGCAGAAGTCTGACAAGAACACAGGATGGCTGATGACTTGCCATACATTGCAAGCCTGATTTTTCACAGGCAAATTGTTTTCCAGTTTGGCACAGTTGTTTGTCCAAGGGTTTCAATCTCCGTATTTACACAGTGATGAAGAAATTGCTATCCAGTGTTAGCGTCATTCTTCATTCAGACTGTTCCTCTGAAAACAGCCTACAGCCTTTGAGATGCAAAATGTATCGTTTTAATGCAGTCAAGGTCCCTGCCTGCAACATTGCTAAATCTATTTAGCAGATTCTTCCTGCTATAATCTGTCCCCAGACCTGAAGAAGCTCAGTGATTTTAAGTGTTTTAAGCTAATGATAATGGTTAGTGCTGAGAACAGATGTACCTGGCTGTGGTGTGATCTATTCTATTAGACTGTTAGGAGCTGTGTATTCATATTGACTTAATATTTTATGTCTGTTTTCAAGGTGTGATGGCTGCATGGGGTGCAGTCTGGTTTTTTTTGCCCTCACATATGATGTATTGTCTGTCTGTGCTTTTGATACATGGCGACTGCACGGAGAGATGAAGAACACGTGCCTGTTTGTTCTGATGCCTTCCCAAGATTTTGTATGTCTGTTCTTGCTGTCCATCGGCATGATTATGGGAAGCAATAATGTATACCTGTATTCACACTAGCCCACACCCAGGAAATGGTTGCACAGATTAGATGTGCATGCAGAGAGTTTGATGACTATGCTACGTATTAGAGAAGTTTACTTTTCCTGGTGTGAAGGCATTGTGCATGACTGAATTCCCTATAACTGGTGGTTGCACTGATAACATGCCAAGTAGAAGCTGTTTTACTATTCTTCTCTATCCATAACACAACAGAGTGTAAAACTCCTCAGTTGTGTCAATAAATGGTGCTCCACGTCCCTTCAGCACAATGAAGTGAAATTTCCACTGAGAATGATTTTCCTGATCATATCGGAGGCTTGGTCTTGCCATTCACAAACATCTGCTATTGCCACCCTCTGGGGACAATGCACCATTTTGGGCTGTGATGTAGAGGAGGTTTTGTATCTTAAGATCTCACCACAGTCTTCTAACAAATAAGCAAACCCTTCCTACTTAGATGGACTCTGATCTTCTGTGAGTGGGAGTTACAGTTCAGCTCTTGCAGAATAAATGCAACCTTAACTGTTTCACATTATCATTGTGCAACAGCAGATATGTCCACTGAAAATGAATGCAGCCTCCTCGAACAAATCTCATGCCACCTCTTCCCTGGGAGAATCCAAAAAGCAGACACAAATGGAAACCCATGTGGAGCTCTAGCAGAGGCTGACTAAATGAACGGAACTTTTAAAGGAAGATCCAACAAGGTTAAAATCCAAAACCATTTAAACAACCATAATCATGGATGGGTTGAGAGATATGCAAAGACATGACAAGACACAAGATCTCAAGAGACATTTAAATTACTATCCTGATCTGGAAAGATTAACTGAAGGTGCCAAAGCGCAGCTCTGGACCAGCACACCACCAGTCCAAGTTCTGAACAATACTTTGAGCAGTTCTTGTGCTACAGTGCAGTGCAGTGATGTCCTGCAGTGCTAGAAACAAGAGGTTAAAAGTTAAATTCAGAAGCCTAATTTTCTCTGATAGTTTGGCCAACTTGACTAAAGTAGAGCCCAAATAAATGACAGGCACTGTAAGCTTAATTCTATAGCTTCATGTCTCTCAATCAAAGAATGACAGCAGTATGTAAAATTTAATTTTCATTTCAGTACAAGGAACAGTTATTCATATGTAACTGATATGCATTCTCTCCAATCCCTAAACCATGTTCTGGGCTCTTTGTCTCTTTTAAAGTAGGAATGCATTCTTATGACAATATTACAGGCTAAATACCTAGGATATTGCTTCATAAAGCAGGTAACTTTACTATGAAAAGAAAGAATATAATCTAATTCTGACCTTTGAGGTTCTGCCTATACATGAATTTATCATTTTTTTTTCTCACTACCCCACTTCCTTCCTAAGCCCATCTACCACAGAAGTCAATTTGTCCTGCATAACCCCTCAGAACATGTTCTATAAACATCTTGCCTTTTCCCAAACCCCTCTTTCCCCTGACAGGACTTTATATAGATGTATAGGGAAAAAAGGCCCAGCATCTGACATTTAATAAGAATCTCAAGGAGAATACACATAAAGTGCATTAAGATTTTCTCTCTGGTACTCAAGAGGAGGTGGATGCTGTTAGCCCACTGCTAGGGAACTGGTCTGTATCTGAAACTAGGATCTCTGTTTCTGCAGCCGGTACAGCCATTTCTCTCTTACATTTTACATTCCACCTAATAAGGTTCATATTTTTGGTCCGGGAAGAAAACATCTTTGCTGGAAGTCACGATTGTGGAATTGGGTATTCCTCAATAGAAAAACCCAAAACAGCTTAAATGGCAGTAATCTGGGATCTTACACACCGGGACATGACACTGTATCAGCTATGCTTGGCTCACATTTTAAAGGCATGTTTCTCAGCTATGACGTTGAGAAATTTCTATGGGTTTGGTTTTAAGCGCAAATTGCTGTTGATAGAATTTAAACTGAAGTTCATGATGCCAAACACCATATGAGAGGCTCTAAAAATGCTTCCTCACCTTACGTTATGTCACTCTAGTGATCCTACTCATCTCCCGTTTGTTTCTGATATGCACACGTTACCTGCACGTATTAGACAGCGAGCCTTTGCAAGAGGCAGCCTGGGCTCAGCCAACAGTGCCTTTTAAACATCAAGCAATAATAGTGACTAGAAGCATCACCTGGAAACTGCGAAATTCATGACCATAACCTCTCAGGCAAAGAGAACAGCCCTGCAGGACCACCCTAGGCAAGGGGTGGCACGGGGGCATTTTGGGTAGACCACCACCTAAAGGGACACGTGGGGACAGTGCGAGAGGAGCAAGGAGTTGGAGGGTGCTGCTGAATGACAAGAGGCCTCAAGGAAAAATCAAAAGACACACAGAGAGACCCTGCTACACCTCCCAGCACAGAGCCCCTGCAAGGCAGTGATTTCACCAGCACACACAGGCAAAGGACTGAACTTCTTCTCCTCAAAAGGACCGCAGCCCATAGAGGAGGAGTGAGGAGCACGAGGTGCAACAAGGGCAACAGAAGAGACATGAGATAGACAACAGTTTTCTACCCCAAAGTCTAACATGAGAGGGAAAATACTCAGCTTCTTATAACATCATTAGCCATGAGTTCTCTCCAGCAGGCTGTGAGGCCAGAGCTCCTCACACACTGACGGGGCAAGTGGCAAAGCTGGCACTGCAGCCAGCTGAGCCAGGACCTGGTCACAAACAACAAATAAGTGCTGTGTGGCAGGTAAGGTGTGCCATGGCTTGCAAGATAGCTGAACATCTGCCTTTTGCCACTTCGGGAAGCAGTTGTGCCAATTACCACACTGACGGCAAATTGTGGCCCAGAATAAACTGAACCTGACTGATTCCATGACAGGGAAGGGACCAGGGGCCTGGGGAAGATGGTGTTACACCCACAGTGTAGGACAGGGAGGATGATGATATTCTGTTAAGCAAACAGGAGTTGTTTATGTAACCAAAAAGCAAAAATGTGTAAATGTCCAAAACCTATTTTGACATGAGGGAGAAAGGAAAGCATTCATTAATTTCTAATAACAGTCTTTACTCTTGTAACAAACTTTATAAACTGACCACAGTTCACTTGTAATCTGTTTGTCAACCCAACACTCTGAAGAAACTTCTTATAGGGAGGAGAAAATCCCAAATTATTAAAACTAACCCTAGGCTGTGCTTTCAGGTTTTGGTTTGAATCCAGTACCCGCAAGAGAAACCTTTCAACAGAAGGCACCAAGGAATTCTCATGGAATAGCTACAGGATCAGGACACACATTTCCAGTAAAAGCTGGCCTTTCTCTCCCCTCCTCCCAATCTCTTTATTCCCGAAAGATACCAAGAAAACACAAGATTGCTGGGATTTCTATACGATTTGGCAGGTTTTTCATATTTGTTTAGACTGTAAGACATAATTTGAATTTGGGTCTTGCCTCTCTCTCACTGAGAAGAAGAATGAGTTATTTGTTCTCTGAATAAGTATTTGTTATTAGTGGATCAGACACGGATAAGGTATATTATTACAACCACGTTTGTTAGGTATGATTTACATTGTTTGCTGCATATCATCTTAGACTGACTTTAATTTTGTTATACTTTAGGGGGTTTTTGTTTGGGTTTATGCATTTAGTCACAGTTGGTTGTGTTTTGAACTTTGAAAAAAATTAATACAAAGGAAATTAAAAAAAGAAAAAGAAAATATTTTCAAAATGATGTGGAAATCAAATCTATCCCTGAGTAATTTGATTTGTAGGAAATGGAGAGCAAAGCATTACAAAGCATTACAAACAGAATGCCTTGAAGTGCATCATAATTACTTACATGTGCAAATACATTGTCTAGGTTTAGGAATTCAGTTAATAATAGTCATAATAATTCTATGTCCTTACACCAGGTCTTTCATCCAAGCTTCTCCAGGTTTGTGTAAGCAATCAGTAACGAGTGCCTGGGTACCTGTAAATGCTCTGCTGCCCTTATGGATGGAGAAATAGGGGCAAAAGCTCTCCAGGGTCAAGGACAAACTATGATTTGCTCTACAGGTGGGAGAGAACTGCAGATAATCGTCTTCTAACTAAAGGTGGATCAGAGGTGCAGAAGTTTGTAGCTGATCTGACATTTCTACAACTTCGTGGCTCTCTAAGATTGAAGGAGAGCAACAAATGTACATTTTATACTTCCTGTTCCACAAAGTTTAAAGGTTGAAAATTGACATAAATCAGATCCATGTTCCATCTTTGGTGGAACATTGGTATATACAAAAACATACCAATGTTTTGTATCAAAGCACAAAGATTAACAGATTTGCCTTGTTTGGAGCTGTTTACCAGTGCAAATGGTTTTCATCTGAGGCTCCACAAATGGTTTTCAGACTAGGCATCCTTTGTGGAAATCTAGGCTGAATGTGGAAGGAATCTGGAAAAGGGGTAGCCTATAAAGTTCAGCTGTTATACAAAGTCCCAAACACCAATTTCATGCTTGTAGATTATTCTCACATTGATCTCTTAAGTTTTAAGAGACCTGAAACTCTTAACAAAAATCTGAGCATGCCATATTACCCATAAGCTTTTCCACAACTGCAGGGTGTGAAGAAATGCTGGGTTTTATACTCTTCTACTGTTTAATTCCATGCCACTTCCTACGTGTACACCTACTTTGCTCTCTCTCACAGCTCACGAGAGGAACCCGTGGTTTCCGCAGCCCAAGCCCCCAACATTCCATCCTTATTTTACAAAAATATGTGTTTTCATGCTTCTCTAGATGACCAAAATCCAAGACTGCCAAATATTTCTGCTGTTTCATTTAGCCATGCAATAATTCTAATGCTTTGAACTAGTACCTGCTGAAACAGCAATAAGTTACTGACACACACAGACACTCAACTGCCTGTTTGAGGTGTTTGACATTCACACATCCCTTTTTCTCTTAGCCCACATTTCTGTGCTCCCTGTAGCTGCAACAAGAAAGTGTCTCTCCATACATTTTTATTACCTGTTATGCTTTACATTAATAAAAACGCTGGATATTATTTATTTGTCTGGCTGACTGACAAAGCCAGGCATCAAAGCATCATTCCAGTGTCACATACTTCAACGCTCTAATCTTTCAGAACTTGTAAAGCAATCTCTTACGGCGCTTTGTGGGCTGTGAGATCACCCTGACAAACTGTGATAATGTTGGCAATCTCCAAATGGGTGTTCATTTGCAATCTTACTACAGAGGAATTGCTATGTTTCCAAATTTGAGGGCTTGACATAATCTGTCTTCACAAAGCTATCAGGGTCTGTCATAAGGCTGTCTGTGACCCAGGGATTTTATGGGGTCAATATCTATCCCCAGTGAAACTTTACTGCAAGCAGTGGAATTACCTAGAGTACGACTTTCTCTATCTATTTGCTTTCTTTCTCTTTATTTAAAATACCCCTTCTTTGTATTATATTTTTTGAAGTGCTAGCAGCACCTACTAATAACATCTGAGCCAGGTAGGGGAGACTGCTGCTCCAAATCATGGCCAGTTTCTTACAGTTCATGCCAAACCCTCTGCTCCCTTCATCACACTGAGCGACTGAGAAACAATGCAAATGTCAGGTCAAGCTACAGAGCTATTGCCATCATCTCTTCCCTTCCGTATGCTCCCAGCACTGGCAGTCTCTGGGCTGCAGTCCACAGGATATCCACAATTATGGCCCAGATTGAGGGAGGGGTAGAAAAACGATGGTACTCTGCCAATTATGTCAGAACCTAAACTTGATCCATTTTAAAACTGAAGCTAGGGACTGTGGGATAGCACTGCATTTGCTATAATTCGTGTAAGGAAAAGAAAATAACTTATCATCTCAAAAAAAAAAAAAAAAGAAAAAAAAAGAAAAAAGGCAGAGTTAGTGCAGACCTACAATAAATAACTGTTTTATATTTGCCTCTGAACCTTATCTTTAAGTAAAGACAATGCTATTTGGACACAGAAAGATGATTTTTAAAATGCCATGAGACTGCTAAGCACCTCAAGAAAAAGCGAGACAGGGAGTGTCAGGCTTCGTTATATTCATGAGGGCCACACAACTGCTAGTGAAGTAATTCTGTTTTGAAATTACTTAGGATTCCTTTAGAAAAGCCGGGAACACAGGATGGAAATAGAAAACTAAAAAAAGTGCATCCAGTGTTTCAAAATACTCTCCCTGCACGACACCCTTTCCCTGCTATCATCTCCTGAGGCAAATTTCCCAGGCAGTTCCTCAAACTTACCGAAAGATGCTCCCTCAATGCTGCTCGGGGTGGGGGTGAGCAGCTGGAACCTGGCCATGGTGAGGTCAGAAAGCCCATGCCAGGCAGAGGCACTGGAGCACAGGCTGAGCTTTACACACTGGCTTGGATACTCTGCTGAACTGATGTTGGGATATTTTGCTATGTTCACTATGGTTTTACAAACAAAGTTCTCTTCCTTGGATTATTCTATCTAATCAAAGCAAAAGTTGCTAAAGATGCACCGTACTTTGGTTTTATCCCCATTTAAGCTATTTTCTGCATTTCATTCTCTGTGAAAAGGAAAGTCAGCATCACTATCTAACATTAAGGATCCAGCTGCAATACTACTGGAAAATTTTGGAATCCAAATAAATTCCAAACTTGTATTTTGGCCTGAATTTACAGCAAACTTGCTCCTGCTCTCAAAACGCCTACTGCTTTTACCAAGAACAGCAATTATCCCTCGTGTCTCTTTAATCTTTCAGAAAAGAATGCACAGCCTTGGAAGCCCAAGGTAAATGTTTTAATGTGTGTACTATCTTGCTGAAGTCAGGAGCTTGCATGGATATTAAAAAAAGGTTGCATGAAAAGATAGTACGAAGAACTGCGGGCTTCGAAAGGTTAAGCAGCTTCACTAATACAACCACTGCAGTTGGGACAGTCCTGAACAGAGCAATGCAACTGGTATGTGCTTTTCCTTCCTAAAAATCCTTTCTCAAGAGTGAATGTTTTTATTTTACAGTAAGTAGAAAAGTGTTGAGTAGACTTGTATACTAGGTATTGTTTGACTCTTTTCTACAAAAAAGCTATTTTTAAAGACAAAAAAGTCAAAGCAAAGAGCCCTACCTCTCTGATAGTGCCACTTCCAAAGGTGTTTGCTAGCCACAGCTGAATTACAGCAATGTTTTCCCTTTTTAATTTCCATGGGTTTACTATTTTCAACACTGACAACAAAATTTTCCGAAAAATATAAAAAAAAAGACCAGACTGTCACTGGTAGGTCGGTATTTATAGATGGAAAGAACACAGAAACATATTAAATTTACCCTAAACAAGGGGGCTTATACCATGACAGCAACTTCTAATGTAATTCATTTGTCTTATAAATTACATCCCTGGGGATATCCCTGAAAATTAATCAGGTCAGAGAGGGAAGGAAAACAAATTGAAAAGTTCTCAAAACTCCAGGAAACATTAAGTTTTAAACACAGCAATGTCAAAAATCTCACTATAAAGTTCTTCCCTCCTCTTTCCCTATTCTTCTTTCCAGGAGACCAAGATCCTCAGATGGAGAATAATATTGACCCACCAAGGTCAAGGAAATCATATACATTCAAGTATAGAACAATTCTGAAACTGAAGATTCTGCAAGCAGCTCTGCCTTTCCAAACTGCAGACTCCCTGGAAGAATCCTGAAATATAATTTAGTAAAGCCATTCATTGTGCTAATGTGGCTTTAAACACAAAGCTACAGTCACAAGATGTGGACATGATACATTCATCACACAACAGAGAAAAGCAAATGGGAGGAAGGCAGAAGAAAACCATATGAATTTTAGACAAATTTTAATACTGGCCAAACTCATCCTCAAATCAAAACTCTGATGGTTTGCCTGTTCATTAGTTTATCTAGAGTTTAGGCAAAAAGCAATTTGGTCACGCACTTTTCCTGTAGCGCCCTGTCTCCATTTTGTGCAAGAAATGGCACTTAGGTTTTTTCACTCTTCTCAACACAGTTCACCAGATTGGAAGTGTTGATACACATATACAAAATCCAAGACATTTTCCATTTGTAACATAAATCAAATTTTGTACTTCCTGATGCCTGTGCCACCTTCCAGGACTAAGGGACGGATAGAAAGACCACGAAATGCAGGGAAGTAACTCAGTTGATGGTACTTTATCACTGAAACTCTAACAGTACAGACTTCACCTGGATCATGTGAGAGCACGACATGCCATTTCTGCCAGCCCTTATATATGTTAATGTTAGCAGCGAGGAACAAAAGGTATCAGATAAGGCACAGAGCTTGCTGGTAAAAGTCAACACATGAAAATATATTTTAAAAACTGCATCAGAGAATTTATAATGGATCCGTGCTTTGCATTTTGAGGTGACAGAGTTCTCGATCTGGTAGAAAGTTCCCAAAGCTCAATTTACTACATTGTCAAAATATAGCCTGAGGGGACAATCTGACTTACAGCATCTTTATGACTGGTGATGAAAGAACCTCGCTTGGCTTTTAGATCCCAAGTTTGGCTCAAGATAGTGCAGTAGAGAACAGAACATCTTCTATTTTATGCTGGGTGTTCACAGTGTTCCTCTTCAGCACAGAATTAGGTTTTACTCTATAGAATTCTCACACAGCTCGCCGATGGGTTAGAATTCACACCTTCAGATTTTGGGGATATACTTCACACCCTGCATTGTTACTGCTACTAAAGATACAGATTACACTGTCCTCATGTCATTGTAGCATCTGTAACGGAAATCTTTAGAAAATTCAGGGAAAAACTGCATCTTTTACAAGGCCACAGCATGTCTTATTCAGCCTTGGAGAGACTTCAGAGCGCAGTAACCGCATTAATTGGACATTATATGGACAGCCAAGTAAAGCTCAGTTACTGTGCAGATTTTACTGCCCTTTGTCATGTTGCTTCAAAACACATTTCATGTTTTAACCAGTCATATATACATATGAAAGCATTTTGCAACACTGGACAATGCTACAGATCCACAGGAAATAAATTGTTTCACAAACATGAAGCAATCTGCACAAATATAAATAGAGTGGCCCAAATCTGTTCTAAATTATGCTTGTGCAAACCCATGGAAGTCAACTAGTACCACTAACAGAATAGAATACATAAGAGCGCGTAAAAACATAAAATATGGCTCTACTGTTCAGCTATTCATGGTCCAAACCCTGCCAGCCTGCCATCTCTTACATTCTATTACTTTACCAGCGTGGCTTTACAGGAAATAAGACAAATTCTGGGATTTCTAGTTCTCTCATGCACTGGAGGACACAAGTCCAAGAACATATGGGCTTAAATGTGTCAGCATCCTACATCACTCTTATTTGAAGAATGTTATTAATTTTTGTGGGTGGAGTCCAAAACTGTAATGCCATATCAACACACAGTGGCTGTTTCTGTAATGCGTATGTCACAGGGAGCATATGTGTAGCAGTCCAAGGATAGCATTTTAACTTGATTTCAAGTGATTTTCTGAATTGTAATACCCTCAAAAGATGAAGAACTGATGCTGCTGGCAGGGTATTTCACAACTTTTGTCTTCACAGTTTCATCCAGTCACCTCAATTCTGACCTCTAGGATATCATGCTATTGCAGATCTGGACTCCACACAAAGCTGTTTCAACAAATCTCATTTTGCTCTCTAATACACAGCATGTGACTTCAGGATTGGTATTTTCAATGCTGAAACGAGTTATATGAGTGATGTATGCTACTCCAGGCAAAAAGCAAGACTAATAGCAGAAGATTCTTTGCCATGCTAACTCTAACTGAATTTCAATCCCGATCTCAAATGAATTAGCCTCTTTACCAAACTCGCAGGTACAGACAGATACTGTGGGAATCAGCCATGTAACCGTTCCAACTGGATACAGTGAGGAAAGTATTGCCAAAGGCTTTTCGGCTGTGACTCAACAGGTGGTTTGGCACCAAGATTTCTACCTGTTTGTGGTTTTCATCTCTGGTTTCAAGACAGAAAATGAGATTATACCTTTCAATGCTGCATCTCGAGCAGGCTGTACGCAGAGCAAGGTTTCATTCCAACCAAATCTCTCTCTCTCTCGCAAAGTTGAGGAAAACTGCCAACCACTGCTGCTCTCGACAGCAACATGCGATGCAGATGTCAGGAAAGGGAAAAGAACAGGGAGAGAAGAAAAAAGGAAAATAAAACTGTAAGTTTTACGTAAACAAGAAACTGTACTTAATGACTACATCTGAGGAAAACAAAATAAAAAGTACTGGCTTTAGTATAAGGAAACAAATAAACAAAACCTTAGAACAGCTTAATCTAAGAGGTTGTGGGGGGCTTTTGGTTTTGTGTGGTGGTTTTTTTGTTGTTGTTGTTTTTTTTTTTCCCTAGTTTATTTGATACAGAGAATTTTTGTTTACATTTAATTCCAGGAGATAAAATACCTTTACATGATAAACTTAAAGGGACAACATAAAAGAAACAAATCTATCATAGCATCAAAATGATCTTCTCCATTACTCGGAGAAGAGTCTAAGCACCTTTAACAAATACCCTGAAAAGCAACATAAGCACTCATAACACATGTTCTTGCCTGCAAATAGCCCAGGGTGCAAGAGGTGGGTTTCATTTTTCAGTTTTTAAAGCCTTCTGCATAGGCCTAACTCTGCCTTTGTTGAAGGTAGTGTTAACACACATTGAATGCAGAAGGAACCAAATGTGGGTAACTGCATACTTCGAAAAATCACACCCAATATGTTCAGCTGATGCCATCGTTTCCCGAGGACAAGTGTCGGCTACGGAATACTACAAATAATAGAGAGCAGTAGTCTAAAGCAAGCTTCCCAGAACCAAGAAAGTATATTTCAATACGTTTTCACAGATAATTGGGGATGTGCATCTTCAAAATAGTAGTCAAGAGTAGGTAAATACTGTCAGGAGATGCTTGCTGTGACGAAAGTCTCAGTGCCTTTTCAAAAAATAAGAGTTCTTCAAAGCAACTCTCAACAATCATTAAGAGAACAGTCAGTGGATCTTTCAGATTAAAGCAAGAAAATGAAAGTCAGTGCTCCTCCACAGACTTAGATGTAGCGAGAATGACTTCAGTACATCAGCATTTGAGTCATCAAAATGGGCCCACATTCACCAGTGCACAGAAAAGGGGAATCCTAATGACCAGCAAGAACTTCACTTTGCCCTGATAAAACCATTCCAGGAAGTTGTATATACTCATTTGCCTATGGAAGATGAGAACCTCATAATTAAACTGTATTAAATCATCTATACTAAGAAAGACTGAGCTGAAGAGAAAATGGAACTATCTTATCATGATGATATGATCACTTGAGGGAAAGAGGCCCCAAAATGTTCTATTCTTGAGTTGGAAGAATCAGCCAAGTGGGTCTTTCTTCCTCAGGAGAAGGTCTTTCCACAAAAATACATGTCTCAGATAACCAAAACAGAATTTTTTCTTCAACTATCTGGAAAAAGGAGGGGGAAAAAAAAGAGTAAAGAGTCTTTCAGAACCAGCAGTTGGCAAATATTTATTTGACTTTTCTTGGGTAAAACAGTTATTCCCCAAGAAAATTTTCATTTCAAGTAAAAGAATTTCCACTGAAAAAATCTTTTTGATTGAAAAACTCCTGGCCACGGCTACAGAGGATAAGACCACTGGCCTCAGCTAGGGGAAGGTGAATGCCTAGGCCAGTGGACCAGGTCTGCCATAGTCCTCTTGCAGAATCACGGGCACAGTGCATCCATTTGCCGTGATGTTCGTTCTGCTCCAGCTTTTTTGCCTATGTAGACCCTCCCCTCTTCAAGGCAGGAACCGTCTCTCACTGTATGTTGTGCACAGCCTACTGCAACACGTGTGTTGAACGACTTTCAGCACTACAGTAGCAACAGTGTCTTCTCCTCCTACAGCAGCTACTCCCCAATATCAAGTTGAGGAGAAAAACGCGACCTTATGGCTGCAACACACTGCTAATCAAACACTACTGTACAGCATGGGGATGTGGGGGTATGCCTTTTCACCACAGAACTAGTCAGGGCTTATGCACACAAAATCAGTAAACTATATAGTTCAGTCTTGTGATCTGCATTCCAAGCTGCCAGAAATAAGGCAGGAAAGAGGGGTGGGGAAGGGGGGAAGCATCTTCTGTGTTCATAATGAAAGAAGAGAGATGACTGGACTAAGAGCTGATGAGGTTACAAGGCAACAGCAGTGCCATGAGTTGTTTGGGCTTAAAGCCAGATGTCTTGTATTTCCTTTGATTGTTTCTAAATAATTAATGGTATTAATTTAACCATGTGACCCACCCACCCCCCTTTTAGTATTTGGCTCTGTGTACTAACACTAAATATAAAGGAGGAAAACGGTACTGTCTATAGCATACTGAATATTGATGCCGTGTGTTTGGACTGCAGCAACAGCTGATTCTCATATCCCTAAGATTCTATATTCCACAGCACTCACACAGTGTTTGCATGAAGGAGATTGACTAGTATCCTTCATACTCCACCCATAAACCAACTCAACTATGGCATATGGACACTGCATGTTTGAAGTAGTAAAAGAGAGGGTACATCGCTCCCTCTCCGCCCACACTAAGATGAACCTGCCACTACTATTTCACGTAACGTTTTCTGGCAAGCTCCCAGTTTTCAGTCATGCTGGTTTGCTTGAAAGAAACACTCAGAGGAGACTGCTTGTCTTGCTGTTCGAACAAACAAAATAATCACGCATCTTGAGTTAATGGCCCAAAGCTTAATGAAGATCATAGAAAAGAGGCTGCCTGTGATGGGAGCATTCCCTTCTGACTTAGCCACATAAGCCACTGCTGTTGGCAAAAGGAAATGGATTACGAGGATAATAAGTAACCCTGAGCTCCGGTCTAGACAAACCTTCGCTTGGTACAGTAGCAGTAAGTGAACAGAGAACAGCAACAAGCAGTAAAAATTTCACTTCTCCACAATTTTCTACCCTAGCGCACTGGCAGCATCAGCAGGAGGACCTGTGTTTCTTTCTCATGGGAATATTTGGGTTGAGTGGTAGGACCGCTGGAATCAAACAGCAGAATTCCTGAACAAAGAAAAACTAGTGGAGGCAGATCCCTGTATGCATGATTCTATGATATGTACTCAGGAAAAAATGTCTCCCACCCTCCTACCTACTGCAGCATGCTTTCAGCTCCTCATGTCAAGTCCCCAGTCCCACCCATCTCATCTACCTTTCTTTTTCCTACCACATTCTCACTTATCTTGAACCCCGTGGTACCTACCATAGAATCAGGATCATAGAACTGTCTGAGTTGGAAGGGACCTTCAAAGGTCATCTAGTCCAACCCTCTTGCAATGAGCAGGGACATCTCTCTTCAACCAGATCAGCTTGCTCAGAGCTCTGTCCAACCTGACCTTGAATACTTCTGGGGATGGGGCACCCACCACCTCTCTCAACAACCCGTTTCAGTGCTTTATTCACCATCAGACAGTAATAAATGGGGCAGCTGGGAGGTAATGGAGAAAGAAATGTGACAACTTGTAGCAGACCTTGTTTTGTCCAGTAATTCCCCAGGCTTCTGGAGGTAAGGACAAAGTGATATGAGGCTCTCACAGATGTCAAAAGAAGTTTCCAAAAGTCTGCATAAAGCTAACCTCATTAAAGCATACCTGTGGGGAGTCAGAGAGGGCTTGGTCAAGTCTCATTTCTTAGATTTTATCCATGGCTCCCTAGTTGGATGTCGTTCTGCAGCTAAACTATCAGATCAGGACTGGCAGTGGTGCATTGTACAGTGACAATTCTTCAGTCAAGGGAAGTCAAATCTGAAGAATTCTCCACTAGAAAGCCAGATCCTAATCTTCAAGGACTTGACCCTGAGATTACCTCAGATGGTTAGAGCATAGTGCTAATAATACCAAGATTGTGGGTTTAATCCCTGTATGGCCCATTCACTTAGAAGTTGGACTCGATGACCCTTGTGGGTCAGTCTCAACTCAGAATATTCTGTAACTTCCGTAACTTCTGACTTGGCAGTCGAGGCCTAGCAATCCTAAGGCATATTCCTTCCCCATCAACCCACTACAGGTTCACAGGAAGAAGTCTGTCTCATTACATGAACATCATATGAGAAGTACACCTGAGCCCCTCAGCTGGGACTGGAGCAGCACCAAAACCAGCACTGGCAGTGCACACTGCAGAGAAATCACCTGGAGGGAGCATCACCACTGCCAAATCACAGCACGAGGCGCTGCAGACAGGGTGGCAGAGTGCCCTGGGTGCCAGAGCTCAGGCTGTGGGGCTTTACTGCAAGACAGAAGCAGGATGAATACCACACTGGCCGTGCTGGGAAGAAAACATCTCGCCCTCTCCTATTAGTGCTTCTCTAAAATGGTTATAAGGCTGAATAAAATTATGGGTTTATTGCTCACAGACACATGCAAATGGCGAAAACACTAAATCATACCAGTTAAAGCAAGATGAGGAACAGTAACACACAGCTAAACTTCAAGTGACTCCTTCAGTTCCTACCAGCTACCTTCAGTAGAGTGGCAACACTTACACAAGCAAAAAGCTCATCAGGAATGCCTGATGCCAGATTCCTCCTCTGTGGAAGTCATTCACAGAAAATGGGCTCTGCAGCTTTGAACTGGAACAAGAGCAAACTGCTTCTAGACAGGAACGATCACACAAAAATACAGCTGAACAGTCACAGCACTTTATGAGCAGCCCCTGTACCTAACTGCTTGGTTTTCAGGATTTTGGGAGGTCGTGGTAGAGTGAGAAGACAGCATTTTTCCTATGGTGACAAGGATCTCTGAAAGTGTCTACATGTCAGCCTTGGCTGAGAACGTATCCTTTGTTCCTACTTCTGCAGTATTTCCCTTTAATGATAGCTTTGCAGTGAATCCCATTTGTGAGTTGCTCAAATAAATGCAAATTTTATCTTGTAAGCAATACCCTCCAAAATATAACTACCACTGAAAATAAAATTCTGAAGAGCTAAAAGGCACTGGGTCTTCCCTAGTGCCCCCATCTCACCAGTGCACGAGACTGCCTGCTATTATTATATATGGAGTACCAGGCAGTGTACTTGCTATTATAAATATGTACTGTATTGAAATATATAGCCTGAGTCCCCAGAGCCCAACATTCTAATTAGAACTACAGTAGCGCAAATAACTGATTTATTTGGCTAGCTGACCAAACTGAGAACATGGAAAGGAAAAAAACCCAAACAAAAATCACCTACATGTTTAACAAAATGGGTTAGTCTTTTTGTTTGTGTTCAATATATTTTGAATAAAATTTACTAAGTTTCAAAACAAAATGAGAAATCTTGTTTAGAAATATCAAAACAAAACCAGAAACCTTGTTTAGAAATATCAAGACATAATCTTTTGGCTTTCCAAAACTTTTAATTTTCTTCTTAATTTTTTTTTTTTTTTTGCATAATTTTGGCTAACCCATGTCTGAGGTGAGCAGCTTTCAGCAAATAAAACATTTAACTCAACAGTTTTACCCAGATTTAAATCTAAGGGCTGAATTGTGAGTCAACCAGCTTTTGATTTCATGAAAGAACAGGGAAGCAGGGGAACTACATTTCCTTCTTGATCCAGCCCCCGTCTTTGCACCCAAGGTAAGTTATTACTCAATTTCTTTATGGTTGTCTCTCTGGCCACACTTTGTCTCTGCAGTCTCTGAGCTCGTTGGGGTTACATGCACCTCCTACAGTGTGTCTGTACAGCGCCTAAAACAACAGACTGCTCATCTCAACTGGGGCCTATATGATTTACTAAAATATAAATAACTCCTCCACTGCAGTCAAATCCCTTTTTAATGCCAATAGTTTCACTTGCATATATTTAGCAGCCCATCATGGGAACATCAGCTTCTTTTTTAATTAATTACTTATTAATAGATGTAAAATATGAACGGACAGCAAGCCTAGATTTTTCCTGCTTCATCAATTTCAGCACTCAAAGAAAGCATCTCGTTTACAGCTACCAGGAACCAACAGGGACATGTAATGAATGAAGCCTGAAACCCAAGATCCCCTCAGCACTTTTGTACCCCCATTATTTGGGGACAAATCCTCTCCTCCCTCCAGGGAAAGAAGACTAGCTGGATTGAAAGAGCTGGAAAAAGTGGAAAGGCTCACAGGCAACCTTCAAATTCCCCGTGCAGGGCTTTAGGCACACAATTGTCACCAGCAGGAATGGGAAATGCAAGTTCAGAATCTGCAGAGAGGTGGAAACAGCCTGTGGGACTGCAGGGAAGAGGTCTGCCTGCCCCTCTTTTGAGGACCCCATGCATCTCGCAAGGCCAGCTTACCTAGTTGAAAGACAACTGGAGCTTGTTGAAAAATAAACACCATAGGAACAGAAAGGAATGCAACACTATGAACTCTTCAACTTCCATGTAGAGCACTCGGGGCTGGGGGTGGGGAGGTTTCTCAGAGCATACATGGCTGTCACTGACAATAAAGTCAGTCACGTTTTTAAAACACTGGGGACAGAATTCAAATGCGCCCCATTATGCCTTGAGATGTACTCCGCGGGTACAAAAGGTGCGTGGGTTACGCTAAGCTCGTGCGCTCCTTTGCTGAGAGTGTGAAAGGCAGCGCAAAGCGCAGACTGAGCAAGGAAGGAACTGTGGAGCACACGGGGCGATAATTCCTACCGCAGGGGCCCGATCATGGGTGCCCCCAGTGTCCTGGAGTCCCACGGCAGCTTTAACCTCATGCTGCTTTTCGCCATCCCTGAGGCTGCTGCTCAGCTCTAGGAGACCCCACTGCCATTCCCCAGCCCCGAGGCTGCACCTCAGCCACGGCTCCTGCGAGGGGCTGTGAGAGGGAGCAGGCCGAGCTGCCCGGGGCCAAGGCAGTCCCGCTCTGGCCAAGGGCAGCACCAGCAGGTGGCCATTCCCCTCGAGCATACACGAGCCCCCACACCACGCTAAAGGAGCAATTGTTATAGTTAAAAATAAATAAATCATCCTCCCTGTCGATTGACTGTACTTTATTGGCCATTGCTGCCATCTAGCCAGATGCATCTCTAGCATTCACAGAAGCCTTGAGCCTGTTTATTTTCTCACTGCTGCTCAGTCTGAAGCAGGGATAAATGCATCCCTTGTTACTCACTGCCTCTGCAGAGACATTTGTAAACTTTCACAGGGTTTTCCTTTTTTTCCAACAGGTGACAAAATACTCTATAACTGCAGGTGCTCTGGGACACAAACAGGAAAATGGAGATCAGATGCAGCTGTAGTTGGAGTAAGGGAAAAATCAAGATAAAGGCAGCAGATGAGAGAGCGCTAAAACAAGCAAAGAACTGATTGAGAAATGGTAGTTAGCTATTTTTGTTGCCAACTTACTCTTGCAAGGTAGCTCTAACACAATAATTTTGTCTATTTTGTTATCGTGCCAAATTTTTGCAGGTGCTACCAGGGGAAGTTTGTTGAAAGAAAGGTTTTTGAACATTACTGGAAAAGGATGAAGAAGTTGTCAACTCAAGCTAGCACTGAAGGATGTGCTGGAGGTCACAGCTGGTGTTACTGGACTTGCAAAGTAGGAATGATAAAGAGGTGGTTTCAGAGAGCTTCTGAGTTCAGATTTAGTCGTCTAAGAATTCGGTCCCAAAATAGAGTCAGGAAAATGTTCATAATGGGGGGCTTACTTCGCCCCCATCCCTTCATCTCCTTTTGGTATATATGGCATAAAAGAGGTTGAAAAAGATAGTATTCTAAGGAGACTTAGAAACTGAAAGATTCAAACAGTTTCATGGCCTGATTTCTGTCCACAACTCAGCTCTAAAAAGCCAATGCAAAATTCCAGACACCGTGGCCTTTCACTTCTCTGGACAACCTAGTTTCAGAGCTATATCCAGCAACATAATAAGCAAGAGGTGAAGCACAATGGGTAAAGAGAAAATAAACATGGCTGTATCATAAAACAGAGTGATTGCTCTCTAGCCATAATGTTCCAACCAAACAAAAGGGTGAAGGAGGATATCAATAAACATCTGTGAATTTAAATTTATTTTACTGTACTTCCCATTCTACCACAGAAACGAATAAAATGTTGCATTTTGTGTCCCTGGTTTTCTTAACTCTGACAAGGGAGGTTTCATGGATAATCCAGAGTAATATTCAGCTGTGAATCCAATTTATGCAGTGGGATAGGATTAAAAAAGGAACAGAAGGTCTGGATTCTGAACCTGCTGTAACAGTTTTGATTTGAATAGAACCCAAGTCTTGAAATGGCTTGTTTTCCACTTCTGGTTTGGAGCTGGTTGAAATACTGCCACAGTAGCACTTCCTGTAATATTTTAGTCCAAGATCCTCATTATTTGGAACTGAACTCTAAAGATTTTGGCACCACGAAATCCAAACAAAACTCTGTTCCTGACTCAACTGGCCCAGAAGTCAACCCAAGCTTAATCTGGTTCTGGGTCCAAATCCAGCTTCAGCCCATTTCCATTGTTATATAGATAATGCCATAATACCACCTCTAGCCTCAGGATTTATGATGCCTCCTCGCAGGATGCATATTTGTGTGTAAATACATAAATCACATCAGATAAACAAAGCAGACATGCCAGAAAACGCGAGGGGAGGGAAGAGGAGAGATACCTACCAAGCAGTTTGTCTCTAAAGTGTTGCCAGTTGTGAAAGGACTCGTCGTGCTAATATCCCCTCATTCAGACTCTTACAGACATGCTAAGAGCGTGACGGCTGGGAGGCAGTGCATTTAAGTGCTGTTACTGAGGCCCCCAAATATTGACAGAGTGCCAGACTCTGAGAAACTATTGATGTATGCAGCCGGCCGCTGCTCCAGACACCTCTCAGACAGAGTCTTTAAATGTCACAGATTAATGAATTTTCATGAAACGGAGAATGAGAGAAAGAATTAGAAAAAAAAAAATATATATCCCATAGCACCAACATGAAAGCATCTTTTATCCCTACACAAAATTCTGCCCTCAAGCCTCAAGATTCCTAATAGATTATAACAGATTGTAAATCGGCATGAGAAATGGGACGGAGGAGGCTAGACCCTGTGGATCATGCAGAGCATCCTCAAACAAAGCCAATATGCGAGAGGTTCATTTAAAAAAAAAAAACAAAAAACAATGAGAGTCAAGGACCACTCAGACCTCTGTTTCATTTTAACCTAAACTACAAGTTACAAAGCTTAAGGGGTAGAGTTGGTTAAATATTTTTTTAATCTGAGGTACAAATGGTGCCAAACTGCAAAATTCAGCTGTTGACTTTGAACAACCCTAACTTTAGAGACACTGAGATAGACAGATGTACTTGGATCCTCTCTTAGTATTTGATCTTGTGCTTGATCTTACTTAAGAAATTGCCAAAGTTATGATAGAACATTTTTATGCCATCAGATAAACCAAGTATGCTGATTATTTCTCTTTTTTCATTTATATCAGGAACTCAAATATGTATGCAAGAACTTCAAATATCATTAAAATGTAATAATGCAAAATGCAGTTGGAGTGTAAATGACAAATCTATGCATAACACATCACTTAAAGAGGAAGGAAGTGAAGGGATGATGCAGATGATGTATGCAGAGGTAAAAATGGGTCATTTATACCCAACCATGATAAAAATACAGATTCAGTGAGTCCCTCTGCACAGAGCCACTTGTAGGTGGGGCCCCATGAGCCATTTTCTCCCTCTTTCCCACAGGCACAGATTCCTGCAAGGCTCTACTGCCCCCACTGCTCCTGGGCTGTCCCGCAGGATTTGTCTTCAGTGCAATGACAGCAAGTGGGGTGGGCACCAACACACCCAGCTCCTCGCTGGCTGCCTCCTTCCCCTGCAGAAGCACAGCTGTCTGACACCATTGACTGGGAAATGGAAGCTGGTGCCACCACAACAGTGAGACGTGGTGGAGAGAAAGGCAGGGGAAGCTGAGAGCATCCAGACAAGCAAAGGGAGTGCTCTAAGAAAAGCCAAGCAGCAAGACCCTGTGGTTTTCCACTCTGTTGGAACAAGTCAAGAGGACGGCCATGAGGGTGCTCAGAGGGCTGGAGCACTTCTGTGACAGCAGACTGAGAGGGCTGGGGTTGTTCAGCCCAGAGAAGAGGAAGCTCTGTGGAGACCTCAGAGCAGCCTTCTGGTACCTAAATGGGACTGACAAAAAAGATGGTGAGGGACTTTTTACAAGGGCATAAAGTGATAGGACAAAGGACAATGGCCTTAAACTGAGACCACAGATTTAAATTGGATATAACGAAGAATTCTCTATGATGAGGCTGGTAAGGCACCGGCACAGGTTGCCCAGAGATTTTGTGCATACTCCATCCCTGAAAGCATTCAAAACCAGGCTGGATGGGGCTTTGGGCAACCTGGTCCAGCAGAAGGTGTCCCTGCCCATGGCAAAAGTGTTGGAATTAGGTGATCTAAAGATCCCTTCAAACCCAAACCATTCTGTAATTCTATGATTATTTCTGCAGAGAAGTCAGTATTCTTCCCTGAACACTGTTCTCCTAAGTTCCCTCTCTCTCTGGGCACACTTTGCTCTCCATAGCATCTATAAAATCTTATTATAAGAACAGGAACTAACATGTGCAGTGCTCAGGAAGTGCTTGTTCTCACATCATCTTACCAGTCAGATTATTTGTGGCAACCTTTGCCAAAGCAAAAAAAAAAAAAAAAAATTAAAAAACAAAGCTACCTTTCTGTGTGTGAAGCCAAGTGGAAACAACTGCAAGGACTCTGATGGCAACCTCCAGCTCCTCATGACAGAGGAGTTTTTCGTTTTCCAGACCGAATACACTTCTGTAGGTTGGCACATCTGGCAATTAACTGTATCAGGAACTGCGACAGCCATTTGTGTCATCCACTCTTGTCACCACCCAAAGCATGTCCTCCCTCCCACCATAGATCCCACAACCACCAGAGTTGCAGCAGGGTCTCCAACATCATTATCCATTACCTGCAGCTCTACAAATGATCTGGATGAAGCAGCAAGTAGCCATTCCTTTGCCAACAGCCAGAGAGAAGACAGAGCATGTGTGTGTTGGAGGGACGACACAAATGACTTATTAAGTACAGAAGAAGGCAAAATGTCAAAGCCTTTCTATTCTGAGAACAATTTCTATACAAACAAAGCAAAAGAAAATCAATATAGATTTTCACACAGAGAACTATTTTACATGCCATTGCAAACTTACTTTAAAACACTCAGTACTTTTTCTTCATTACTTTTAAAGAGCCTATCTGACGCTACTGCCTATTCTGGCCTGTTATTTCTCCTCACACAGCCCTTTTCCTTTCTCCCTTCTGCCCCTCTCTCTCTTTTTAAGGAAAACAATAACTGAGGAGCTACCACAAAACCCTAACCCAGCATTTCACTCAGTCCAGTATCACATCTTCAGCAAAGGCCAGCACTGATCAAACTGAAGGAAGATGTAAAAAACCCTCAGCATTTCCCTTTTACAAAAGCCGAAGTCCTTCAGTCCGAAGACTGAAGCTGAGCATTGGTTGGGATGATCCCTGAAGCACACAGAGAGGCCCAAGCTATGAAGTTGCTATGAACTTATGCGACAGCCCTGTCTTCTTTTGCAAACATTAGAATACCTAATAAGCCCTGTGCCTGTTCCCTTTGCATGCCAACATATGAACAGCTGTTCCAGTTCCATAAACTCTGCACCATCCTGAAGACTGGGATAGCAGAGGTGGGCAAAAATTTAGAAGAACTGGAAGCATTAATGATTGCGCAAAAATTATCGTAGAACAGAACAAAGCAGAATACAATATGCACAGAAAATAGCAGTTGCAAAGTAATGAATAGGAACAAATGTGTTACAGAATTAAAATTATTAGGTCTTAAGAGGACCTTGGAAGTTCTTAAGTTCAACCACCTCCACCAGGTTTAGGATAGTACCATAGGCCATCTTCCTTTGTCTCATCTCATCTCTTTGATTGTCACCATAAACTTTCCATCAATTAGTTAATTTCTGGGAGTAATTTCTGATTGTCTGTCTTCTGCCTTTTTCTTTCCTTTCCTCCGTGTGCATGCCTGTGCATACATCACAGATCACAACCAGCTTATACCCCCCTCCTTGTTAAAAGTCCCACCTCTTCTGCTGACTTACTGCACTCTTAATCAAAAGGGCAGGAGGAAGCCGCCAGGATTCATTCTTCCCCCTCTCTCCTCCTCTCTCCCTCCCTTTTTTCAAATGGCATAAATGTCAAACTTTCTAAAAGGATGTTTGGCATAGCTGAGTTCAGTCATGTAACGTACAAAGTCGGTATGATCAAAAGGTTGCAGGGCTGCCCACTGCTAAAGAAGAGAGGGAAAAAAGGAAACGGGGATCTTTTCTACAGTGTGAAAGAATGCATGAGACAACTGTTGCCACTGGAAACACCATGTCTATTAGCAGCAGCGGTGGGTCTGAAACACCAAAACCTAGGTCCAGAGTCCAGAGTCTCTGAAAAACAGGGTTGTTCTGATACAATTTTCCACCCGTGAAGAAACAGGGATAGACGCAGCTATGGAACTGAAGACTTTTTTTTTTTTTTCTATGCGCTTTGCATCATTATATGGAAAATAACTGAATCTATGTGGAAATAACAGCAGTTAGTTTTGTAGCCAAAGTTGCTGAAACTAATCAAATGGAACACAGATTCACATATCAAAAATATGTTGTCTCTCTGGTATTTTTATACTGCTACCTTTCACCACAGTATTTTCATTCTTATTCTAGCCACTGCTGAAAAGGAGAGCAAATTATTCCTCCCTTCTACATATCTAAGATTGTTGTGATTTCGTAAGGCAACTGGTTTGCAATTGTAGAGTACTTCACAATTGCACGCTCGCATCTTCCTCTACATTTCTGATGAAATTCTTCTGGTTTTATTCATCTGTTTCTTTGCTCCACTTTGCTGAGCCCTTGTGAAAATGTTTGCATCTCCTTACCCAACATCAGCATTAGAGAACAGTCCAATTATGCCACCAGCTCCTGCAAAATGTCTACACCCCAGTGGCATGAAAACTGGTGGTCAGAATACTCAGCATGAAGAATCTCTCCAAGAGCTCAGACAGCGTTTCCTTGCCAGAAGATAACCCCAAAAATGTAGATGAAAAAGCTCATTGTCAATATCCATTTAATAGAAAAATCTTAATTATAGATAGCTTTCAGTCCCAGAACAGTAGATGGGAACTTGAGATTTATTCCCCCTATGACAAAGTATGTGAACAATAACCAGAATTTGTAATCAATACCCAGAGGAGAGAGCATCCAAATTGTAACGGGGATTTGGGATTCATTCCCAGAGGATGTAATGTATGATTTGGAACAGGTAGACTGGGATTAATTTTTGATTATGAAATATTTGAACAGCAATTTTCAACTTTTAATGAAGAGAGGATGTGGACACCACGATTAACATAATTTCTAAGTCTCTCCATCATATTTCAGGAGACAGATGATAGATCACAAACAGCTGTTTGGGTCATACACAAGTTAATGTGGGAGTGCCACCTAAAGGAAAGTGCACTAGGATGAGACTCTGGAGAAAGGCAGGCAAAGACCAGAGTTGCACTTTCCCCATTTCTAATAAAACTTGCTTATTGCAAAGTCTGCATTAGAAGTAATTATTCCATGTTTGGTGACTTTACATGGATAATTGTAAGTCAGAATACATCAGTATGGGAACATGCTTTTTCTCCTGCACAGAGAAAATATATAAAGGTGTTCACAGGAGAAATAATTCTCACTCTGAAGGAAAATTTCAAAACAGAAGTGTACGAGGTAAAATATTTAGAACCTCATGTCCTGGGGGGAGAATACAACCCAAATTTCTAAAGTTCCTTGGAATATAATAAAGCAGCTAATTGTTTGCCTAGAACGAAGATAATGAGTGAGCTGCGAATCTTACCCTTTTCTGTTAGTTTCCACAAAATAATTTTCTTTATGCTTTCCTCACATGCCAATAAGTAATTTTAATGATTATGAGCTTCATCTGTAGCCATGTAAGACAAGACAAATTTCGTCTATCTGCATGTCTTGCCATTTATGAATGACTGTAACAAAGTGATTTTTCAGGACACAGGTTTCTTGACACAGGGGTAAGAAAACCTAGCCTCCATGTCCAGCATTCAGTACTGCTCAGTTGGAAGGAAACTATCCACAAGGAAAACGTCTTGCCCTGAAACAACTGATGGTAGTTGCTTCAGAAGCAGGAATAAAGATGAGATGAACCAAAATCCTGTTTCAGCCTGATGCAAACTTTATTCCTAATTTATCTTTTCAACTTTGTAAAGTATTTTAAAAGATGCTTTGAATTCCTGAAATTTAAGATTTACCTCTTCCATTTTATGCCTGCTATGTTAAACTTTTGGGTCTTTCACTGAAAAGAGATGAGACAACTGGGGTTCCCTTTCCTCTTAAATCCTCAGACCCACATCTACCCAAGGATCATTTCCTGAGTCTCCAAAATTATATATAAGTATGCTGTCTCTGCCAGACCCTATTAATCATAAACTTCTTCTCATTTCATTTCAGTATTAAACTCATCTTGTTCAAATCTCTAATTTTCCACACTGACAGAGAAGTTCTCTATACATCATTCAGTTCTATTTCCTAGATACGTTCAGAATTACAAAATTCATTCAAGCCCATCTGATCTCTTCTCACTAAACCTTCTGCCTTGCATTGACTGACAGAGAAGAATTAGCCTTCCTCCTGTCAGGCATACATCTTCTCCCCACAAAAGTATGTGAAAACATCCAAATACACCCAATGACTCAGCTTGCCCTTGTACTTGTGTCTTTGCTCTACAGAGCAGTCATTTTATGGAGCAGCAAGTCCCATTGACATAATATCAGACAGACTACTACTATTTCTAAAGTAAAAACAGCTGTAGTGGCATGGCAGGGTACCACACACCGAAAGCAGCAATAGGGATGAAGTGGTACCACCAGCACCCCTCATTCTAGTGGAAGCAGGAAATCTCACAATGAAGTCATGCTACAGAGTGACAACGCTGAGCCTAATAAATCACAGGTAATTTTAAGTCATTAGAAAGTAAAAGTAAAATTTGCCAACCACAATTTTCCTCAGTGATCCTATCTAATATTAAACCCAGGTGCAGGTCTTAGGGTTGGGAAGAAAACTCATGTCAGATATTTTGTGCTCTTTCCCTGCTGCAGCAATGTCATCTATCTCATTTCTAACCCAGTGCCACAGCTTCTCTGTGCAGCACTATGCCAGCAAAACAAATGATGGTATTGCTCTATAGCAAACAGGAGATGGGACTAGAAGAACACTCAAGCCTCTCTCTGTGGTTTTTTGTTTGGGTTTTCTTTTTTGTTGAGCCAGGCATTCAGCAGAAACGATAATGCCTTCCCCAGAAGATACCTGCAACAGTAAGTTCGGTGCTTCAGAGCTGGGACCAGCCCCTGTTCTCCCCTAGGGCCAGGTACCATTGCTCTGAGAGGCTCTGGTTCCCAACAGCGAGTTGCAACCCACAACACGACTGGGGACCTGCCGAGTCCTGCACTCACACTTCACACACAGGCCACGGCAGCCCTTCTGGTGAGTTAATCACAGCAGCTATAGCAGGCGACTCAGAGTCAGACGGGCTCCATGAGGACGCAGTGTTAGATTAGTCACCTCACCAATTCCTGCCTCAGTATCCCCAAGTGTGAATTAGTTTTTGGCACCTACAAGTTAAGAGGGCGGCAGCTTTAGAAGAACTGTATGTTAGACAGACAGATCGATATTTTATTTTAAAGAACAGTTTCTGTTCTGCTCTACTTTTGCTGATTTGAAAGAAAACAGACTGTTGCAGTATTTTTTGACTAAAAACCTGTAGAAGAAATCGTTACAGTCTTTTACAACCAGAATCTGGAAGGGTGTCCCATTGTAATATTTTCAAAGAGAAGTTGTGCATGCAGTATGTATGTGCATATGGTGTTTATGAATTGTTTTTTAACTTTAGATATTTTATTCATTTTTCCACATGGTACAAGTAGAACACACATCTTTGTTGGACAGACACCAACACAGTAACATAGCTTTAGATTTCAGGCACTCAAGACTCAGCGGGACAATAGGCTACTCTATCTTCATGCCAGGACATCACGTTCTGAAATTAGGACGCATGCCATCAAGCAGTTCATATCTCACTGAAGATACTCAGCCCTCAATACATTCAGTTATACCAAATGAAGGAAACTGTAACCACTTCCAGTTATTTCATACAGAGATAAGGACCATGAGAACTTTGTGTCTTGGCATACAACAACCTATTTTGATTTCACTGTACTGTGGGATTTGCTGTTATCCACAGTTTGTGGACTTCATTTTTTTTCTTACTTGGAGCATGCACACAGCCAGCATAGTAACTTCAGTCGTAACAAGTTTCAGAAGTGTCTAAAGCAAAGGGAAGGGGGTAAGGAATGACATAAAAAGACCTGGCTAGAGCTTCTCAGGACAGCAGCAGAAAGAGCACAGATGCTACTGATACCTGCATCCCTACCCCCAGAGCCAGCAACGTGGAGTTCAAAATTCACTTTTGTTTGCAATGTGTGCATATGTGTAAGCTGCTCTTGCAGACTCATGGAGAACACTGAAAGCATATTCTCCAGGATAACTGCCTATCCAGACTCACTAGTGCCCAAAGTCAGATGAAATGCAAGTATGAACATCTTACCTGCAGACCAGGAAGTCTGCCCTGCTACTGCAGACTGCCATGTCTGATAACTATATAAACCTTGTTTATTTAATTTCAAAGCTCCCGTTTCTGCTAAGCTGTACCATGGTCTCAGGAATCACAACATGGTGGCATTTAAGAAGTAGAGGCAATGATTTAATTGCTTTTCCAGGAAAAAGCTAGGTTCAAAAGCAAAATAAAGTTTCCTGCATAAAGAATGGAAATACTAACATTATAACTGAACGCTTTTTATAATTTAACATTGTAAACCACCATTCTGTTAAATTAAATGTAAGAAGGGACAAATCAGTTCAGAAAAAATACATAAATATCAATTCTGTTCCCACTGGTAATTTAACACCTATCTGCTACCCCAAGGTCTTGAAAACACTGAGTACAAAAAGTAGTTCTTTCCTACTATCTGGAAAAAAAGATGAGGATAAGGGAAACGAAACATTCACACGAACTTGAGATGCATTGGTTTTTTTTTAGACAAACTAAAATGCCTATGCTAGGTATCTGTGGCACACAAAACTAATGATTCTTATCCATTGTCCTACTGAAAGTTTTTTTCCAGTGTCTGGCTTAAATTTGAGGTTTCTTGACAAGCTCTAATGAATGGTTAACCTTGCTTTCCTGATAAGAAGCAAATGCTCCCTGACTTCACTCCTTTCTTGAAACTAGTCCATATGGATGAAATATACCAACTTCTGTCAACGCGACTGCTGCCTGCACATTATTTAGATGCTAAAATAAAAAAGCGGCAATTTTTTTTCCACTCAGGGGCAGCAGGTCCCACCACGGGGAAGTTCAGCCCCGCTCTCCCAGGTGCAGACCTGGGGGAATGCCAAGCCCTCTCCCCTCACCCATCCCCTCTCCTGCTCCCCCAGCAGCGGCGCTGCCCTGGGGCTGCAGGCAGCAATTCCAGCGAGGCCGAGAATAAACAGGAGATGTGCTGTGGCCTTGTGGATCGCAGGTGGCACAGAACATTTATCTTCACACGTGCCAGGGTGGATATCTACAGCTTAGGAGTGGGAAAGGTCAGGTATGTCAGCTATGATGGCAACAAACAGCCTCGCTAGCAGGCACGGCTGCATTCACCTCTCGCTGCTCACGGCCGGCGGGTGCCTCCGGAGCTGGAGCGGAGCGCTGGCTAAGCCCCGACATCTCCCACCTCGGCTTGGGGCTCCCTCTCCTTCCCCTGCCTGCCGGGAACGCGCCGCTGACACAGAGGGTGGCAGATAACACCCGTATTTTGGAAATGCCCTCTTCCGAAGCCACTGAAGAGATTTATTACTTATAGGCAGAGGGATGAAAACATGAAGTGCGTGCATGGGGGCCCGTGGGGGGAGGGCCAGTTGCTGCCAGGCAGTAATTTCACTCTGAAGTTCCTATGACTTAAATAGCCACTTGAGCTCTGCTCTTGCAGTTTATGATGTCAATAGAACCCCTAAATGAAATTACAGCCTTCTGATACGCAGCGGGGTAGCTTTTCTTCACTGTGTAATATACACGGCCAGAAGAAATTGCACTATACACAGAGTTTCACTAAAGCAGAGTTTATCATAAGAATGTTCCCACTAAAATATGATTAGGCTTCTTGTTTGCCGGATAACACTTCTAATGAATCAGGGTATGCGTGATAGTCATGTTTTGTGAACGCAGACATATACCCTGAGGTGAACTGGGCACTCCACTGCCTCAAAGCACCAGCTATTTCATTTCCACCGTAATTTGCACCTGCTTTGTTTTGCCAGCAGCACAGACCCATGCTAGCTCTGGAACTCGCCTCGGTTCCAGGAACTTGAAGCTTGCAAAGATGAAAAAACAAGCAAGGCAGCAGTGGGGGGATCTACATGCTGTATTTACAGGCATTTTTATTTTTTAAGCATGCCTGAGCCTGGCTAAACCTGATCAGTAGCCCTGTAAGGGCAGGCAAAAGAACTCCATTTTTCAGACGGGTAAGTGAGAAATAGACAGAGGTCAGGATCATAATGATGCATCTGGGATACAGATTCAGGTCTCCTAAAGCCTATTCCATTTCTCTCCATTCTCATTATGTTACCCATACACTCCCTTTCTCAGTACAGGACAGGAAGAAAACCCCTTCATCTTACCGTTCATGAACCTTGCTATTTCTTTATCCTTCAGCTGAGGACTGATTGCAGCTGATAATCAGAGATCTGTGGTTAGTGACTGCTTTACCTCAGTAACTTGCAAGCCCTTTTACTTTCCTAACTTTACTCGTCATATGACTTACTCCAAAATCAAGTTTCACTTTCTTTTCTGAATTACAGGAAGGCAAATTAGTGCTGTTTCAATGTCGTTACCCAGGAAAACAAGCTGTTGTTCAACTTCTGGAAAAGAGAGGCTTACAATATAAAATGAGAAAACAAATTGAGAATCCCTTAAAATGGGAAATGTACTCAAAACAAGGCAGTTGCTTTTATGTACTTTTATTGCAAAAATTGTCTCTGGATACTGCTTAAATTCTTGTACTTCTGAAGCATCCCAGTACCTATGAATCTGCCTACCTTTATCATTACATCTTTTTCTGTGCTTTGTTCTTGTCTGATGCAGTTAACACTCACAGAACAACAAGCATATCACGTCAAACAATTGTTGTGCAGAAAACAGTAGTTTTCATTCTACTACATAAATATATATTCTCTTCCCCAAAAGCACAAACTCGTGGTTTGAACATGAGGGAAAGAATACCATTTTCTCCTTGCTTGCATCAGGCAAAGGAAGATAACTTTCCCACTTTATCTATGGGTAAAAGAGAGAGGTTTAACTTGGCAGTGCATGCAGAGCACTTTGAGATTACTAGTTGGAAGGGATGCTAACTAAAATGGCTACTGCTAGAAGCAAACTGTGCACGTATAAAAGAATGACCCTATGTATTAATTTTCATTTTTTTCAAAGCAACTATGATTTACTATTACACAGTAGATAAAGAGGCTACTACTAATGAGACAATTTATCATCTTACCATCCTAAAGTATTTAAACAGACAGTTAGAATATGATTTGAAACTGCAGATTTTCACCCTAATGATTTTAGACCATAGACAAACCATTATAACATTGGCCTACAGTCAATAAGCAGCTTATACCATAATAAGAAAGACTGATGAATTTTTCCACATCGCTATAAATAAATACCAGCAAAGACAAGTTCCTTTGCTACCAGAGAGACTTGGAGAATAAATAAATTAATGAAATAATTTAAACATGGAGACGTTTAGAGCAACACAAAGACTCTTAAAAAAGAGATTAAACATTGTTTTTCCTTCTTGGTGAAAGATGCCAGAGTGACAGCCCTTGACTTCAGTATATCCAGAGAACAAGTGTTATACAGGCAGAAGTCTGAAGTTTCAGACATTTAGCACTGTGCTTTGAGAACTTTCCATTTCAGAAGTACTTATGTCTTTCAGACTTACACTGCCTGGAGGGAGAAAGTAAATCAGAGATAAGCTTCAAAGATCAGACCCAAAAGTGTGTGTGGGCGTTCAGTATAGCCCATTCAGAGAAGAGAAAAAAAAAATCCATTATGTTTCTATCTGTGATGTGAACTGCCTGAAAGTTTGGGATGTTCTGATCTGTCAGCTGCTTTGAGTACACTGCAGAAAGGTGATGCAACAGCCAAGCTGGGATCTTAACATCAATTTAGTAAAAAGCTGGGACCATTTGGATTGAGCCTTTGATGTATGTAAAGGTTATTTCTATGTGTATGTAAGACTCTTTACTGAAGGGATCAGCCAACTTAATTGCGGGTTTTGTTGAGAGCTGGTGATTTAGTTTAAGTTCAGAGAGAGGTCTGCAGCACCAGGGAATGAAGAGAAACAGCTAACCCTTGCTGCTCAGTGCTGAAAAACATCTGAGGTCAGCTTGGGGGTTTGTACATGAAAAAAGAGGAGATCACAGTTCTTTATGGTTCTAATGCAAAACCAGACAGAACTCCGAGGTTTTGTCCGTCTTCCACTTGAAGTTTTCAGGCTTAGTCAAACTTCAGGCTGAAACTGAAGGATGGGGAGGAACTGACAACCCCACATGGACTGAAACCAACAGAAATTTTTGCAAAAATTGCCAGGGAGTAAAGCTACCAAATCCTACATGACTCTACTTATTGGTTTTAAGAAATAGCAAGTACCTTAATATGGGTTGGACGTGACTTGACACTGAGCTCAGTTCTGAAGTCAATGTCAAAGCCTCTGGCAACTTCGGTGAAAGACTGCTCACCACCAGCCTGTATGTACAGTTCTTGGGACTTAGAATGGGCATGAAACCAGCGAAAAGGTGACTGGGCTTCTCTGTATGTCACAGGTGACCAGCAGTAGTCGAAGAGGGGCTGCCTCCCTGGGTGTCACAGAGGCAAGCTTGTTGATAGACCTGCTGAATAAATGCTCCACAAAAGCAAGGCAAGGGTGAGAAGAATGCTGCCTGTTAATATCTTGTGTGAGATATGTTGGTTCCATTAAAGATCTTGGTCTTTTGCCAGGGACATGTTTCAAAGAACAGGATAATAACTCAAAATACAAATATTTTGACTGCTACCCTCTGTTTCTTACATGCCTACTTTGTTAAAAGTAGAAAATGTTAGTCAAGAAATGATTCATTTTTTTCAAGTCAGATAATATGGAAGATGATGAAGGATGAATGGAACAGCCCACGCATTGCCCTGGCCTTCTTAAGCATTACAGCAGAAAAATATTAACAGAAGTGATATGTTCAGCAGGGCAGGAGAGGACAAAAGGAGACAATCTGGGCCTGGAGCTAGAGGTGCTCATCCGACTCCTTTTTTTTTTTTTTTTTNATCACTGCAGCTTTCTAAGCCTTGTCTTCCCTATCCAACAGCTGAAAATAATTCTAAGTACCTTGATGTTGGCTGAGACACTCAGTTCTTTGGCATCCAAGATTTTGTATATGAAGTCCTACAAAGTACATTTTTTTTCCTGATTCGCAGCTCCCCGTACAGACAAAAAGAGAACAGAAGGGAAGCGAGAGAGTTAAAAAAGAGGGGGAAAAAAAAAAAAAATCCAACCTTTCCCGCTCCCTCAAATGGACCATCAGCCTATAAACCAACTAGTTCTTCCTATTCCCAGAGGTG
>VZTF01000391.1:441375-622350 GCA_013397755.1 Cnemophilus loriae
CCCCGGCCGGCTCGCTCCCCCCGCCGCAGCCCGGCCGCGCTGCCCGGCCTGACCCCCGCTGGCGGCCGAGGGGACACCGGGGCGGCGCAGCCCCTCCCCAGCTCCGCCGAGCTGCCCGCACTCGGCTCGGCAGCCGCTGCGCTCCAAGCTTCGTATTCCTTCTGTGCTCGTCGCTGAGTCTGTTTTCACATTAGGGGAAAAAAAAAAAAAAAAAAAAAAAAAAAAAAAAAAAAAAAAAAAAAAAAACAAAAAAAAAAAAACNTATTAAAAAAAAGAAAAAAAAAAAGGCAAAACACAACAAAAAAAGCCCTTTATTTCCTGCTTCGCCGCGGCGGCCCCGAGAATAGAAGCCTTGACACATCAAATTCTGGGAGCTCACCACTCACCAGGGCTGTGGTTCCTGGTCCAAGCAGTGACGAAGGAGAATCACCTCACAGTCTCTGGAGAGTGGCAGGGCTTGGCTGCGAAGCGCGCCCTGCGCCGATGGGCTTTTTGAGTTCGCTCTGTTCCAGAGCGAGTGCCGAGGCAGAGAAATTAGGGAGGGGAGAGGTGGGAAGGAAAATCACTGGAGCCTCTTACGATCAAACTTCCACTAAGCAAGAGGAAATGTCTTATAAATAAACAACAGCAAGAGAAACAAAAAAATCCATCCCGTCCTGCCAGAGGAATGTACATTATTGTCTCTCGACGGAAAACTTTACACCACACCAGAAAGCAAAAAAGCAGCGATTTCTCCTGAAGCTACCCTCCCTTGGGTGGGGAGGAGGAGGGCAATGCAAACTTTAAAAAAAAAAAAAAAAAAAAAAAATGGGAAGNAAAAAAAAAAAAAAAAAAAAAAAATTGGGAAGTTCATGCAATTTCCCAGTAGACAAACAAAACTGTCCAAATTCAACAGATGTCACTATTCCAAGGTTTCACGCAGCACTAAATTTCTTTAGATCTGATGATCATCACTCCACTATTAGAACACGTTCAAGGAGGAAGTTCAAGGCAAGGGGAAGGAGAAGGTCACAACATATATATATATATATGTGAGTGTAGATCCGTATGCGTTTGTGTCTATATTTATTTGTGCATAATAATGACATTTTATGCATTTTATGATTCATATTTATAAGAATATTTGTATATATGTATTAAAAATTTTGAGGTACATGAAATTCTCTTCTCTCGTACCTCCCCATAATTTTTGAGATTTACAGGTCAGAGTTCCAAGGTCTTCATTCTCATCTCACAAGACTGCAACTGTAACTTACTTGAAGCTGACATGTTATTATACTGCAGCTCACAAGTGACACGAGTTTGGAGATTTCAGTACAGTCCCTGGCTTTGCAAAAAAACTATTGCGTGATTTGGCACAACGCACGGCAAATACCAGTCTCTTTATGAGGAACTACAGATGGCAATTGAAAGAGTAATTCAAATAATTTATCAAGCACATTTGGAGACCTAGAATGGGGGATGGCCCGAGTCTACGAGAAACCAGTATGCTACAAGTCATTATTAGCAAGCTTATTAAACCTGCCTCACATGCACAGCAGTAAAAGATCAGAGATTGCTGATGAGAACCGAGGTGCTTGGCAGTGCTGGGTTTTGGGTCATGACTAGGAAAGCAGAGTATGGCAGGTGAGGACCTACTTGAGAGGAGAAGTGGGACAAAAGACTGAAATACCATGAGATAGCTGAAAATGGCTTGGAAATCTCAACCTGCACTTCTGTTCTAGGGTACTTCACCATTTGAGACAGAGATGCCATGCTGAAAGAGCATAGTGCCCACCCCAAAATTCAGCTTACCAAGTCTCAAAAAAATTCCTAATCTGTTGAATTCTTGAGGACTACTGTATTCACAAGACACAAATGAAAACATGTTTTTTAAACTAATTAGTTTTACATCTGTGTGTTCTTGCTGGCAAAGTAATGCTGTCATAGACTTTTGCTAGCAACAGTCAGTCTACAATTCAGGTGGATAAGGCAGAGACAAGCTTAAGTTTGAAGTATGGTTGAAAATAAAAGCCAAGAGCTTTTAATGCAAAATTTATAGTAAATCACAACTTCCTCAGGCTCAGCTCTTTAGGAGAAGAGACTGTTAAAGCATTTGTAGCTCTACAATACTAAGGTGATCTTAATAAAATAAAAGAAGGAGGCATTTTCAAGAGATTTAAGACAGAGCAGTAGAAGTGACATCACTGACACAGCACTGGGGGAGCAGTGGGAAGGACGGGAGTCTCATTGATCTCACCAGATTAACTGGCAAATTGTAAATGTGACCATCCAGCTCATATGAGCTGATACCAAAGAGGTCCTTACCCTGGAAGGGTGCTGGGTGACAGAGAGAAGCTGTCAGCTGATCTGACCGCACTAAGAAATGCTTTGCTCATTTACAAATCAGCTCAGCATTCGCTTCTCTCACTACCTTTATGTTTACCAGCATTGCCAGAAATGCTGAAGAAAACTGAGACAAATGTGAGCTCTTGCAAGTGAAACCTTATTAGTGAGAGGTGTCCAGAGAGCTGAGTGCTCAGAGAGCAGAGAGGCGCACAAAGAATAATGGAACAGAATTTGAAGTAATAATCCCTGTCTGTGACGAGGAAAACTTTTAACATTTCTAAGCAGGAAACACAATTAGGAGGCTGATCAACTGATCTTAGGTTCCCAATACCTTAGCTGCCTTTAGGAGATTTATATAGATGGAAGTGGGGGCAGTTTGGCCCTCTGTTTAGTAAGTCATTCACTAAACAGTCCAGAGATCAATAGCAGACATTAAATTAAGCACTCTGGCATTCTTGTTATTTAGTATCATTAAGCATTACGGATGGCTGTACTGTAAACACAGGGAACAGAGAACCAAATTAAATCTTCTATTTAAAAAAGAAAAGCCTATGAAGTTTCTGAAAATTAGACTAAACAGAAAAACACATGCAGTGAACGGATCACGCAGTTGTGATCAAAATCTCAGCAAATTCCAACTGTCTGCCTGTCAGTGCAGACTATTTCCATTACAGACTTCAGGAGACTGAATTGTGCCATTCTTGCTTCACTAGCATTAACAGTGGCTACAGCCTCAGAACTGCAAAATAATAAGAGCCAGGAGGACAATTATTTTCCTCAGATTTTTTATTTTGACATTTCCCATTTGTGCCCTTTTTCAAAGTTTTAATTTTGTAGAGGCACTTTTCAGCCTTTCTTTTAACAGGTCACTAATAACTTGGGATGCAAAATCTCATATTTCATTTTTTTGCTGCTGCCACCACTAAATATTTCATTTACCTTGAGTACAGCAGACCACTCTGGAAGGTTTCTTTTTTTCTTTTACTTTTCACTAGACTGTTTACAGACTAGTTTTTGTGACTCATTATTTGCATTAGGCTAGTTTGATTCTACCTGTTAAAGTAAATTAATAGACTGCCTATCAAAATACTTTCATTCTTTAAGTAGCTCGGTGAGGCAACTGTATCAACTTTCCTTCTTCTCGGCAATTTCCATATTTCCTATATGGAAATAACTGGGAGTCTTGGAGGTGGTACCTAGTTATAACACAAGCTTCCTCTATAGAATATTTTTTAATATTCTCAACCATGTTACACACACAAATATAAATGTATACATTTGTGGATGTACATCTATACATACACAAATACATATAAACAAAATCATCAGAGTTTTATTTCTTCCCCCTCTCTTGGCTGTTAGTCCTTGAACCAGAAGACCAAATACGTTTTGCAGCAATTGTCCATATGCACGCACAGAGAATACAGGGCTAAACACAATAACCCCTAAGGGTTTCTCTGCCTGCCTTGTATCAGTATAGAGAGGACAAACCTCAAAAACGGTGATGCTTTCCCCATCTCAGCAAAGAAAGAGAGAAGAACCCCAGCAGAGGAAGGAGAGTGCTTGGAGACCCTGACTTTTCTTTCCTCCCCTCCATGCATCCCTCCACGAGCTAAAGCTCTGTGCTCAGAGAAAGGCCATGCTGCAACCAGACACTGGGAGCAGCTGCAGATAAGCACATGGAGGTTAATTCTGCTTTTTGCTCCATTAACCTCTGCTCCACCTCTGTGACACCCTCAAGGAAGAAAGACAGGAAGACAGCACGGCCAGGAGAGCCAGGCACGTGCCGGCAAGCCAGGCAGCGCTGCAGGGGGATCCTACCAGGGCAGGGCTGCCTCTGGATCCTGGGCTTCACAGGCTTTGGAGACCAGTTTGCTTTGCTCCTGCCAGTCCTGCCTCAGCACTGAACACTTGCAGGATGCAAGTATTCCCCTTCTCTGCGAGGCAAGCTTCATGGAAGTGCCCTGCAGCTTTTCCCTCTGCTCTGTGTTCCTCTATACAGAAGGAGACACACAGCCTTTGGCAGTGGGTGCAAACAGATGAGATATGTAGAGATGAAATAAACCTAGTGGAAAAGTCTTCTCCAGCTGTAGTGTCTCTGCCTATAAATAGATATTCTCCTGGTGTCCTCCACATGCAAACACAGAGTTGAGATTTTTTTTCGTTGTTTTCTTGTTTAGTACAAAGCAATTAAAATGTAACAACCTCTCAAAATCTTCCTTTATTTAAAAAAAATAGGTCACGGACACAGAAGCAGTCAGTCATGGTTTGGAGTGGGCAAGCAAACAATTTTCATTTGATTGTGCCCTTGTTTTTGTAACTAGCTTTTCTGCTGTGACCTGCTATACTTACCCTGTCTGCTGTGCTAACCAGAAACATGCCTTTTTAATCTGCCTTCCTGGGGTCTGCATTTGATTACAGCATTCATGTTCTATTTAGATTCTTTTGAATCATGCCCTGTGGTGCTAGCACGAAAGGTGTTATTTATAAAATGAAATTCTGTTGTATTGCAACTTGGATTCAAAGAGGACAAGCAATATTAAATACTTACTTTATTTAATAATATCTTGGATTTATTAACTCAATTTCATTACAAGATTAGAGATGGTAACCTGGAGGGGGTTATTAACTAATAAACAGGCTTCAGGCAACTTTGCCCTATATAAAATAAAATAAAAATACATATATATGCATTTAAACTACTTCTGAGGGCCCAGATACACACCTGTGGCTCACAACTGTGGCTTTCTTGATAAATAGTATTGCAGAGAGCTCTTGGCTGGAATCCACTAAGCTCACGGTCCCTTTAGGACAGTGGGCATCCACATTCAACAGCTACCCCAAGTGACCAACCTTATTTAGTTGGTTGCATCCCATGTGGGATGAAGTCTACCGCTCAGCTGTGACAGAACTGATGCAGGCTACAGTTACTTCAAACCACTGCGGGCAGCACACCAGAAACCATGAAACTGTGCCAACCCATCTGCCCCTCCTTGACTTCCCCAGCACCTCAAGGCTCACGTTTGTGAGCTGTTGCACGGCTCTTTCTCTCCCAGCATCAGTCCTGCAAATTGCAGGACATACTAAAGGAGAAGCTTCCCCAAAGCATCTGGGGAAACTCGCAGGCAATATGCTATATCTCCCCAAAAAAAGCTCCTGAGATATCGAAAGCTTCTCTTTCCAGAAGATGAGGGGACAGAAAATTCCTCACGGTGCACACAGTATGATATAAATCTGTATTCTGATATTTAGCTCTTCATGGTAACTTTAAGAATATTTCAAACCAATACATATTCTGTTCAGCCGGATATGGCACAACTGGCAGCTGAATTGAACTGCAATCTTCACCTGGTAAGTTGCAGCACGTTTGTCAGCACCCCTGCCTAGGGACAAGGGCCAGGTTAGAAAATTCACTGAAGGCTGAAAGCTCCTCAGGAGTACAAGAATACTGAGATGCAATTTTTTCTCCATTTCCTAAATAAAACTAACAAATGCTAATACACTGTTAAATGCCTCCTCTCTGAAACACTTTACGACAAGAAGTAGCTTCTATGACTTTGAACCTGTCAGGTCCACAATAAAGCCTGAGTATGACACGAGAAAATAGCACAGTATCAATGTCACAGATACTACAGGCAGGGAATTCCCACTTGGAAGTGCACGGCTGCTAAAAGCTTTCACCCCACATCTGTTGCACAGTTAGCTGTGAGTCACCTGCAGTCAGCTTCATTAGACCCGAAGTGTCACTCAAATAAGACAAGCTATTGCTAGAACAAGAGAATTCAGACTTTTAAGCATTTGATAGATTAAAAGGAAAGTGTCACGATATGTTAAATGGATATTGAAATACTTCAGGTCTCAGTTTTCATCTGCTTACAGATTATATGCCTTTGCTTAAAGCTCCATGGTAGAGACCATATTTGCCAAAAATAAAGGGTACATTATTTTTTTCACTCATGTGGTGGTGTTCATTGCAATGACTCAGTGAAGGAGAAAATCCAGTGCGTGAAGATCATGAAAAGACAGAAAGACTAATGAATTAAATCTGATCAGAAACAGATTTGAATTCAGAGTGATCTCTAAAATTGAGGGGAGAACACCTAGAGCATGGTGGTGCATGGATATTCCCAAGCAAAACTGCGGTTAAGTAACAGAACTGTACAGAGAAGAGGTTAATTTGGGTCAAAAATGAAGGGAGATTGAGAAACAGATTTATGGTAAAACTTTCAAAGGCAAAAGCAATAATTGCACCCGCAAAAGGCATGTGCATCATTGCTACAAACAAAAACACATGCTTGGACTCTCTACAGGCAATCTGGCATCTGTCTCTCATTCCCTCCCTCCTCCTGACCCTGAGACCTCTCTCTCTGGAATTTTGTTCCATGAATATTCCATAATGCTATGCTCAGCTCCTATTTGCAAGAAAAGTCAGCATTAGCTAATAAGTGGAAGTTCACAGCATTACTGTCAATCAGTGGTTGGTTTCCATGAGAATGGAGACAGAGCTCAACAGAAAAATAGTGAGGTTCAGGCACAAGTGATATTTTGTCTACATATGTTATGTATGTACCACTTTGAAACTACGGAACTAACTTGTTTGGCACTGGATTTATTAGCAGACTCTCAAGGGTATCTACAAAATAAGCCAAGTTTAAACAACATTCGTTTGGGTCATTCTGAAGTGAGGCAGAAACAAAATGTATTATTTGGTAAGTTAGGAATACTGCAATTTATTCTCATTCTCACTCTCCTCACTTCTTTCTATATGCTTAAAACCACCATTAAGAAAAAGACTGAAGCTTTTTCTTTTTTCTAGCTGCTTTTTTTTTTTTTTTTTTAAAATTTCATCCCACCAGGCCTCAAAGTATAACAATTTCTACCCTAAAATAATTAGTGAGAGAAATTTCTAACTGATTCTGTGGAATATAAAGGGAAACTATCTCTGTTTTATTGATAAAAGCATGCTACTGTTTCTGAATTGATACAGTCTGTTTACAATAAATAGACTAGGCAATATGATGCAAGGGCACAGTGTATGCATGGGGTAGAACTTCACAAAGGCACATTTATCTTCTACTATTTTTACCCACTCATCGAAGTTTCTGGCATATTCTTCACTAGAACTAAACAAAGTAAACCGTGTAAGAAAATAAGGAAGTCAGTTATTTCCTTTTTTAGGGAACCAAAACCCAGAAATCCTATAAAATGTAGATACATTTCTAAATTTCAAATATTGTTAAAATTTAGTACAATTGGGTCAATAGCTTTATAAGGAAGTGCTATGAAAATAAGGTAGTTTCGTAACTTTAACATAAAGAAGGATTCAGTTTTAAAATACACTCCAAATTTAAGACTATTTAGATAAAAGCCCTTGGTCTTACTGCTGATTAAATTAATGGAAAATGAGCTCATGGGTGATGAGAGAGAAGCACCAGCAAACCCAAACTAGTTGACGGACACAGTTAAAAAGACTAATTCTATTCAGTTGTTTCAGGGTGACTGATCTCAAGAAGAATGAAGCAGTTCTGCAGGGACAGACAGTCTGAGCAGCGGATGGAAAAACAGGAAGAGACACTGGGGAGAGAATGTCACTTGGGTGAAGCCTGCACAAGCTAGAAATCACTTGGCCTCTCCAAGACCCACCAAGACAGAAGAAGGATAAATGAAATGCCATTTATGTGCATTCTTCCGAGTCTCCACTCTCTCTCCATTCTCCTCAGCCAAGAATCTCTGCATGTATCTACCTAATGAAAAATTTATCTTCTTTTCCTCAGTGACAATCTAAGTTCATGGGACAGACCTGTTTCAAAGGCAAACAAGAATCACACGATGGCCACAGAGTGGGGAAATTTTCTCTCTCTTAGGATGCTCTCTTTTTGACCATGTGAGGTCAGCCTCTGAAGCCCACTCACAAAGCTTTATAATATAATGTAAGAGTTCTTTAATTAACCGGATACTAATATAAAACTGGTACTTGATTTCTATACTGGGATTCAAGTGTGCACTGTAGGAAGCTGAAGGACCTGGGTCCAGCGTAGTTGTAGTCCCATTCCGCAGTATCCAGTGAAACCACAATTGCAAATTTTTATTCTAGCATGTTTTCATTCAGCATTCCGTGGAAGGACTGAGGCCCATTACAGCCACATTACATGGTAGAACAAACCAGTCTGACCCCAGGCAAAGGTTTTATCCTCCCTGTATCTCAGTTTCCCTGAGTGCCAGGCTGGAAGAGTCGTTCTTTTTCACTTAATAGGGATGTCTTAGGAATTACCTACTTAACATACAGATAAAAAAAGGCTCCGAAAGGCAGAGTACTGTGGGGCTGAGAGAGTAGGCTTGCTGCAGTAACATGGCTGTTGCCAGCAGGCAGCAGGTACCACAGATCTCATGAAAGATCACTCGTCAATTTTAAGTTATGTTCATTTTTGTGCCTGTTCCGTAGGCCCCCAGAGATTAAATACAGCTGAGTGCTATTATACAGTTAGCTCCAGCGAATGAAAAATATACTCTTTTAGCAGTTTTATTCCTTTATCAATTACTTCTTTAAGAGACTTGTACTGTATTATTTTATATTGGCCAGTTGTAAAAATAATTTATTCCCTGAAGAGTTTTATTCCTTTAACATTTCAAATTTTTTTGTTCGGTGTTTAGCATGTGACCATTTTTGACAGAGAATGAAAGGAATACTTTATTAAAGGAGCTAATATAGCTCCTTTTCTTATGTACATTTTGACCATTTTTTAAATAAAAGATCTGAATAGGATTTCTAGTTACGCAGAAAATCTAGTAAGATTTTTCTGTTTTCAGGTTTCTTTGCATTTCTGCATTATCACCCTGGGGGAGGCGGGGAAAGATGGAAATCCTGTCCAGATTTCTGGTAAAGTACCAGAGCTACTGAGGACGAAGCCCACTTTCCTCCTTTCTTCTAGGTACGTCTTTTTTTTCTTCAGCTTGCTCCTACTAACGAGTGTACAGAAGAAAGACGAGTTCCTTACAGACTAGAAACCCAGTAGAAGAGCCATTGGGATGAAAATCTGTCAAGTGAGCACAGAGAGCCACTACAGAACTAACAGGAAAGCATGCTCGAACACTATTCAATGACTGACACTGTCAGGTAGCTCCGTAACTTAGTTTTCTCTGTAAGTGGATCAAACCACACTGAAAAGAGCTGTCATGATGAGGAAGAAGCTCAGCTGGATTGAAAGGGCAAACCTCTGTTTCATTTGAGGGCGTGGTATCATGGAGGCAGGAACCCAGCTCAGCCTCCAGCTCAGCAGAGATGTGTGATATCATGGAACACGGTGACATCAGTACACAGACCTCAACTGTGGTCGTACACAGTACAGAATCAAGCAAGGACGAAGCCATCTGAGATAAAGTTCATCTAAGGATGAAGAGCGGAATGCACAGGGTGTGCAACAGAGCAGAGCTGGTGTTTGAGCACTGCTGAAACAGAACTAGGCTTTTGTGGAGACAGTGTTGCACAGCCTCATAAAACCTCTGCTGCTCAGCAGAAGATGTTGATTTCCTTGCCAATTCATAATTCAGATCAGACAATGAAGGATTTCCTGAGGTTTGCAAGCCCTGTTAACGATGGGGAGCCCGGCTCGGAGTAACCCTGAAGCTGTTAAAGTGAAAACATGCTGTATACAAGGTTTTGTACAACTTCAGTGCAAACCCTGGAGGCCCTGAAGGCTCACCTGAGTTTCACTTTAGGCTACTAAACTCAAGCAAACTGTGGGAGAAAAGACTGGCAAAGCTCATAGCCAGCATCTTTCATCGGCAGTTCTCAAAGTAGTTTACAAAGGGATTTTCTATTTTATGAGGGCAAAACCACTACAGTGTGGAGTCCACAACAACCTTGTTCTGGACCATGGAGCACAGCAGCAGCAGAGCAGGGACAGACCTTGAGTTACTTGTGGTCTAGGCCACCATATTTCCCACAAGACACAACTCCTGAAGAAAATGAATACTACAAGTTAGCAGCAAAGTTTTGTACAACTCTAATCAGCAACCAGAGAAAATCAGTCCCCCACAAACATCTGCTCAGTCATATAAGTTTATTCACTGGATATGGATGAAAAGAAGTCCTTCACTAACGGGAATGACTTGTGTCAATCTTTAGCCCTTTCAAACATTGACTAATTTTAGACTTTCTGTGGTTAAATACATTTGTAAACTATTAAAACAGTCTCCTGGTACATGGAAAACATATGGTTTCAACAATCTTATTCCTTCATGAAGGCCTGTTTCTTCAAAGTTTCCTTTAGTTGTACACTAAGCTTGTTTATTGCTCAGAATGCTTATTTTTATAATTATTTTCCCTCCTTTCCACAGCTATTTATTGGAATGATATATATGTGCATGAGTATATATATATTAAAGACACATACCTTTATTGACTGAAGATGTAATGATATGGTGCTAGTCAGAAAAGAGTATAAAAAAATGCACATCCCCAGGAACACATTTCCTCTCATAGCTGATGCACTGCAAGTTTGCAGAGAAGAAATGCTGCTCATTGTGCGGTTTTAATTTCTTACACATTTGGTTAGTACATTAAAAAACAGGGAAGAAGGCAGCCTGCCCAGGCCAAGACCTACACATCCATTCAGAAAGAATCCCTACATTTTACTGAGGCTACAGTAGTATGAAGAATGTCCATTGTTTTCCCACCACTCCCAAAATATTAAGCTATAGTTGCTCTCTGTTTTAACTGTTTTTCCTGGGACTGTTTTCCATGTCTGACTGTAATCACCATGTTAGGCTAGCTCTACAGCCACCCTGCATTTGCCTTCCCTCTCTGGACTGATCCCAGCAAACCTTCGTTGCTCTGATCACCAGTCGGTTTGTGAGCTTGAAGGAGGCCGTGCTTCCCTCGGGTATCTGGCTTGGCACTGCAGACTGCTGTTGGGTAAGCTGTTAATCTTAACCTTATTTTGCACTTTATGGCTGAAAGGGAGAAGTATAGCAAACAAGACCAGGCTAGTGTTACGTGGGAAACAGTCATCCTTAACCAATGCTTGGAGCAGGGTGCAAACCCAGGAACTCTACGAATTCCATTAGCCTTTGGTGGAGAAAAATTAAGTAGGAGGCCATTTCTCAGCAGCCAAGTGGGCTACCCTGAGCACCACTCGTTCAGTTCTGAAGAACAATGGGTCTGGCCTAACACCAGGCCTGAATACACGAGAAGTGGACAAGAACAATATCACTTATATAAGAGCAAAAAGCCTGCGTTAAAGAAATTGAGAGCCGTGTCTCTTGGAGACACGCTAGACCTACAGTCACAAATTAGGGAAAATAGCTGAGAGAAGTGAGTAAACAGGATGGAGCAGAAACAGAATTGGAAAAGGCATGGTGACAGAAATGCAGGATATAAGTTGCGTACTGTATTCTATCGCTGGATGAGGAAAAGCAAAACAAGTCAATAAATTCATTTCGGCTATTAGCTGCATTGCTTAATGAACTTCTGCAACATGCTCATACTATGAGTGCAGAATGATAATCTATAAAATAGATTTTAAAACTTCTTCAAAGGTGTTTTTTTTTTTCCTTGCATTTTACTGCTCTTAAGATCAAATTTCTTTTTTCTGTGTGAATTTATGCTGCCGAGGTCGGGACTGACTGATGTGTATGCGTCTTGTTTGTACAAAGAAATGTGAAATATTGCTCATGCAAAAGTGTGGATGCAACTCCAGAGGTCAGAAGGAAACACTTGTCCACGGAATTAAAATTAATAAATTAATAGATTTATGGCCTAAGTAGCACTGTTTTACCTTCAAGTAATGTAAGCCACAGACTTTCACTTGGCTATGTCTGCATTCAATCCATAAGGCAAGAAGTGTCTTTGAATTGTGAAAACAGAAGGGAAAAAATTGATAAGAGAGAGACCAAGGAAATGAGAACTAGACCTGGCGGGGGAGAATAACAGTCAGTTAAGAAGAGGCAATGAAGGGACAGAAACACTTGAAGGAATAGGTGTCTGTACACTGAGTGGAGGTACTTTCAAAAGATCTAATAACTCTGTAATGCAAATACAGAGAAGGCAGCACTAGGACAGCAAGGGAGTAAGGAAATATAAAGATAAATTCCATTTATGCCTAAAAATGACCAAGGACACAGTAACTATCATACATAGTTTTTAAGTGAGCACATCTGAACTATCATGCTTGAATTCTGACCTTTTGCTTGATGTAAAATTAAGTTTCAAAAAGGGAAAAAGGAGAAACGAACTTGGCCTCCCAATGGGATGCTGAAAGAAGTGCTGCTTGCTTTATTTGTCCATGCAGTTTTTTTGCCACTCCTGCAAGAACAGCGTGAAGGACAATTACTTTAAGTGTAATGAAATGAGTGCCCTAATGTGAACACTTCCCAACAGGAGATCCATGATGTCTTGACAAACTGAAATGCCAGAACCCTCTGCCATGACTGCTCTGTCCGGAAACTGCCCTCAAATATTTGAGACATTCCTGGAATTAATAAATAAGTGCTGATTTGGCCTGGCTGGTTGCTGCCTGGTATCCCTGGCTGGCACTGCCTTACAATGGATGGCATTGTTTTGTTGCAGCAATTCTTTTGCTTTTCTTCTTAAATTTCCCAGTGCCAGCAACAGGAAGACTGATTAATTTCAACTAATGTGACTGTTGAATCAAAGATATGACTCATTTTAAGGAAGCTTTTGTTAGATGCTTAGTCTATCAAACCATGCATACTTTAGATTATTTGGCTCTGTAGACAATATGATCAGGCAGACACAATCATTTTGGTTGAACTCAGGTACACATCATTTTTGTACTGAAAAGCTGGACATGAACAAAAGTTACAGTGCAGCCTCATGTAAAGTCTATAACCCTTCTGTGCTGTCTGGAAAGACATGCATAGTATATAGTGTGTTGAACTTACCAAAAAACGACAAAAAGCAAGTAAAAGGAAGAAAAAAAATGTTTGTCAGCCTCAAGTCAGTGAAGCTGTAGTACTCGGAATTTGCTTTATGCAATATGCATAAATGTCAGGTCACAATGCAAAAACTGGGAAAGGAAAAGAGAGTATTTTCTGTTGTTATGCTTTCATGCCGTTGAGCAACCCTTAACACATCAGTTAACTTGGGGTTCCTTGCTGGACTAAACAGAATAATGCATTTCAAACATTTTAATGAATAAAACTAAATGTAATACTACAGATATTGTCTCTACTTTTTGAAGCTCACATATACAGAGCTAAGTTTCAAGGGAAGTTCATCAGAATGCCTTTGGAAAACACCCGTCTAGGATCATACTGTTTGCTTTTCTATCCGTGCATTTTCATAACCAGCTTTCATTTGCAAAAATACTTCCAAATGTTAGTTATTCAAGACTCACAATGGCTAAAATGGAAAAACAGTGGTAAAGGGCCGTTGTGATCTACTCAAGGCCACAGAAAAACCCCAGAAAACTTTCTTGTATCTGAAACATGCTTTCATTATCATAGAAATAACTGCTCAGATCACCAACACTTCTGTAAGATTAATACAGTCCTGATCCTATTATTCAAAAGTGTTTAGAAAGAACTAATTTGCAAGATGGATATATGTAACATGCATGGTCCTTTTACAGAGAAGAAAGGAGGACTGCTCTGGGTATTCAAATTACCTTCAAGCCTTCACTACCAGGTCATTTGACCTGAAGCTGCTAAATACAGAGCTTACCTTGGGTGCATGTAGGTACACGAAATACTTTCATTTATTTATACATAAACTATGAATGTAATATATCTACGTATGTTTGAGCATGTACACACAATATAAGGTGACTAATGAACGATTCACTGGCATGGTAGCAGAGCTGCATTCTTGGGACTTGCTGCACGAGCAGGCTCAACTTGCAAACAACTGGAAAGCACAAAAGTGGCACTCCTGCTTCTGTGCAGGAAGACTGGCAATTACATGCCCTCCTCTCACATCAGTGTCTCAACAGTCCCATACAGCAGTCTAGTCCCTAGAGTGGCCAAAGGAACACATACAGGGTGTTTCTGAGGGAACTATCCTTTTCCATCTCCTGGCAGGACAGGTGAAGCTGTATACCACAGTGTTCCAAGCAGGAAGGGTGTGTGTGTAGGTAAGAGGAACTGAACTATGACCTGATCATGAACCGAGAGGGTCTGGGTTCTTGATTCATATGTTTCTGCCACCCATGTCATAGGAAAAGTTTCTGTTTCCACTTACCTGTTTATTAGAAAAGGAATGGAAATCGTTATCCACAGCACTTAGGAGATTGAAAGGCTTGACATGTGTATGTGTTTATATTTGTGTACATGCATAAAGTCTCCTGAATAACATGGGAATATATGGGGGCAGATGCTCCATTTAGCCCAGTTCTCCCTCTCCAATGGAGGTCAAGAGTAATCATCTAGAATAAAATGTATAAAACCAGAGCAAGCCTCTTATCATACCTTCCCTTTAGTGATTTAGCTAACAAGGCATTTGGAAATAAAGAGAAACAAACAAATAAAACATTAAAACAGTCCAGAAATATGGAAGATTACCCTACATTAAAACCTGTGTCCATGCCAAGCAATGTCAGCTCAGGGGAAACTCAAGAGGAAAACTCAAATTAGAAATGAAGAAGACCTGTTATTTTTCTGACCACAGCCAAGTGTGGCAATGTTAGGTAGTGTTCAACCCCCTTATTTAAGCTATCTGTGAAATCTGCATGTAGACAAGGACTTGTAAAGAGAAATCTGTCATATCATAATAGGACTACCAAAGGAAGAGAATAATTCACCCTGGAAGGACCAATTTCTCTTAATTTATTTTAGAGAAAAATCTAAAATTCTGACTTTCAGATTTCCAAATTTAGGCAGGAAGGATTTTTACCCTTAGCTGCAACTTTGACCCTGTCAGCTCACAAAATTGCTGTGGGTTAGACCCAAAGGCTGAATTCCTGAACTTCAGAGCTAGGAGGAAGTTTAAATCCCAAATCACACCAAACTTGTCAGACTTTTCCTGTACACACATGCTCCTGTTTTCCTGCAGGGAAGGTGTGTGTTGGGGGAATTCCTCTAGTATTTTTCTGCTGTAAACTGGTACTCTTTTTTTCCTTCTCATCTGATGGCATTCTCAGTATACAGATGGGAAGACTAAAACATTTGCGATCCCTTCCTCTGTATCTACAGAAAGGATTTATATATAAATTCCATTAATATTAGCAGAAGTATTGTGAAGAAATCTGCACTAAGAAGAGAAAATGACCCTGAGCTTAAAAAAAAAATTCAAAGCTGTGACATCTAGGAACCGCTGTCACAAAGACAAACAAAGAAGTAAGGAATGCAGGACAACTTATTTGCTCAACTACAGGACATCTAGTCTGATAAACGTGAGTTGCCTTGATTCAGAAGCAGAAACTGTAACAAGTTAAACATTTTCAAGGTAGTTTCACTTTTGTTTATTATTGGTTTGAATATTCAAAAAACCAAAACTGGAATAACTGACACATATTCATAGAGAAGGGAAAACAACCCAATTCCATTCATTGTTTTAAATACAACAGAAATATTGTTATTCTCACTAGCAGAAATGGATCATGAAGCTACTCTTCAGTTTGTTCAATCTCTGCTGCACTCAAAAGAGAGATACGGAGAGGATCCCTAAGCGTACTTTCCTGTTTTTCTCATTCCACCTGGAAAAGGAGGATGAGCCTGTGCACAAGTTACTCCCAGTACATCCAAAGGCACTGCCTATGGGGTTCTGCAGTGAATTGTCTGCCCACAGGGAAACCTTATGAAAAGCTTTTAACAGATTCCTGCAAGAAGAATTAAGTAGTTCTTCAGAGAACAGATGGAAGGAGAAAAAAAACATTTTTCCATCCCCAGCACCTGCTCTAGCCTCATATAACTAGATGATTATAGCATTCCTGTCTTAAATCATTCTCAAAAGGGGACCAAGTTTAAACTTTACAAACCTCAAACCCTAATTTAACCAAATAAAATACCACTCAACCCCGTCAAATGCTTTATATGAATTCTCAAATAAAGGAGGTAGAGTTCTTCTCGAGTGAGGCATCGTATTTATTTTGACTTTAGACCTAACTCAAATCCTGCAACTCTGTGAATAAGAAAGAAAGAAAAATAAAAGTATTTGAAGTGTGCTTGCCAGATTCTAAACTGGGTAAATACAATTTCCTCATTTCAGTCCGTTTTGCAGTTTCAACAGTCTAAGTTTTCTCCCTCTATACTTTAGGTTAGTAATGCTCTTGTTTCTAATTCCAAAAGGGGTCCTGGTTTTTTGAACCAGATGATAAGATTCCTGTGCAATTCCTTTAAAAATTTAAATCTCTGATTATGAAAACATGCACTCATAGACTTAGCTTACAGCTGGTTAGCTATTCCCCTGAAGTTTTAGTCCTTCAGGACTAGTCACACACTTAAATAAGAAGCAGTTAGAAGTATTCACAAGAGTTTATAAGTTCCATTAGAATTTTTTCAGGTAAACAAACCGACCAAAATTCAAAATACTAATGCCAGGATTTATATTTCTGTCACTGCTCTGAAAATATAACAAATATATATAACATAAAATACACATGTAAGGTAAATATCTCAGTATTTACAAATGCAGTTCCCAGTAGAACTGAGGCGTCTCAAAATCAGTGACAGTCTCAAATGCCAGAAGAAACAACTCTTTCGGAGCCATTACATATTGCAAATTGCAGTGCCCATCATAGAATTTTTATAATTCTTATTGGTAGCGTTTCACGTTGTTACTATTTTTTACATAAAAAAAAAAAAAAGTACTATTGATCAGAACATCTATTTTGTTTTACATCATTTTTAAGCAAGAACATAGACTATTTTCAATAGTACTCAGCTTAGAGGTACCTACATGTACAGCCCAGGCCAGGGCATACAGGTGCCACTGGAAGCATTCCCACTTAGATAAATGGTTTTTGGTGCAGACTTCTTGGGAAAGTTCCTAGAGCTGTAACAATAATTGCACTGAAGCCAATGAAAGTTCTGGGTGTGCCATTAAATCAGAAAAATAGGTCCACATAGGCTTGTACAAATTAGAAATACTCTAAACAGACTGCAAATCTCCTGCTGATATTTTAATTTGGATTTTTAAACCAGAAATTCCTTCATCTGCTTTTCACTTAGCAACATTTTCATTTTCTCCTGCCTTTCACTCAGAAATCTGGTCATATACATGGTCAAGACCAGGAACATAAAAAGCTAGCATTAAATCCTGAAGCACTACTTGCTTCTTTCTTGGTCAAAATTCCCGCTGAGATCTATAAAAGAGTATGGGCTAAAAAAGGCTGCTGAGAATTTATCTAACTCAAAAAACGGATGACACATTACAACATGGTCCTGTGATAGTCCACCCAAACTGGGAGAACTGACACGCAAAAGGATTTCTTCCATGACCTGCCAAATGCACTTTCACCTCTGTTTAGTAATTTCCTTAGGCCTTTTGCTGGATTTCAAAAGCGTTCTAAAGTCCATTGTCAAAAACACAGACACTTTACAGTGCTCCAGTTTTAAATCTCAGGAAGACACCCGTGCACCTAAACCGTTCTGCGCACGCTGCCAAATGCTTTGTCCACTAAAATGATACAAAAGGACTGAATTGACAGCGTTAAGCACTGCATTCTGCTGCTGAGATTAGGTATTCCTAAACATCCATAAATAACATTAAGACTAACCTAAACTCCAGTGCTCATTACTTATTTAATTTTCTTTAAGAAAAGGTATAATTCACAGAAATTATTTTATGTCCTAACAAGCTCTTAAAAAAAGCATTCTCTCTAAAGCTGCGCAGTAAGAATGTCACAACATTTTGTTGATTTGTACACTGCACTCACATTAGATGCCACAGAAAGAGTCCAGGCTGAAAAACACTCATGTAGACAGTGGATCCCAAAAAAACAATTCCATAAACAACAGAAAATCATATTTAAAAGAAATAATTCAGCTGCTACTGGATGAATGATTTTTATATATATATATATATACACACTGGAAAGTCAGATGGCTTGGTCTCCAGTCTGTGATGGAGTATGCATGAAGTGGTTCTAGTGTTTACACACAGGAAGTAAAAAAGCACATTTTGGTCTCTATAGTTTTACATAAATTTCATAATGTCAAAGATAATACATCCTCCTGGCTAAGGGACAGGAAGAGTTGCTGTCGAGGAAAGTTTGTTGAATGACACTCATCTCCTGTCACACAAAGTGCAGGTCTGGAGATGAGAATGATGTCTAATCTGCAAAGGGAAAAGACCTGAAGTAAACAGAAAATTTCTATGTACGGTCTTATTTCTCTGTAGCAGAATGATCTATTAGGCTATGGTAAAGAGTTTCTGGGAACAAAATGTCTCTAAACTATGAAGCAAATTCTCTACAATAAGATAATAAGGTTTCCACTATTTGTCTCCTTGGAACTTTCCTGTACACAGTTAAAAACAAGTCTACCAGGACCTGGAAGCTATGCCACCTGTAGAAAAATTCCATCCCGCAAAAAAATCGTAGAATCATTTAGGTTGGAAAAGACTCTTAAGATCATCGAGTCCAGCTGTTAACCAAGAACAGCCAAGCCCACCGGTAAACCATGTCCCCCAGGGTCAAATCCACATGTCTCTTGACTACATCCAGGGATGGTGACTCCACCACTTCCCTGAGCAGCCCATTCCAATGCTAAACCACTCTCAGACAAGACTGCTGATCCAAGATGGAAAGTGGGCCTGGGAGCACTTCAGCTACTATCTCCACTCAGTAGGCTTGGGTGGATTTCATCTGGCCCCATAGACTTGTGTGTGTCTGAGTGGTGTAGCAGGTTGCTGACTCCATTTCTCCTTGGATTATGGGGCTTCATTCTGCTCACTATCCCTGTCTTCTAGCTCAGGGGGCTGGATATCCAGGGGAACAACAGGTCTTACCATTAAAGACAGAGACAAAGCTCTCAGACTGCATCTTTTGCTTCCATGGGCATCAGCATCTTTTTTTTTGACAGTCTAGAACCCTGAATCACTGTTAGCTGTCTCCTTATCCATTTATATGTGCAGCTGTTATCTGTTTGCTCAGCAGACAGGGCAATGAGAAGAGACCCAACAAATCAATACATATAACATAAATCTCTTAACTCTAACCTCAAATCAGTGCCAGGCCCATGAATCAGTGTATCTCCTTCTGAAAACACCAGCATTCTGGGCAGAAATACCACCTTTCTTTGGAAATCCTAATGCTATAAATACAACCTTACAATAAAAAGCTCACAGCCCTTTTCAGGTCAGTACTATTCTGACCTCGTCCTTTACATAAGCAGCAATAGTCCTGGGGGGCCTGTCACAACTACTATGTTACATCAGACTCTATCAAGTAACAAAAAATATAATGAAGATCTTGTGAATGTTCCCCAGAAAATAAAAAGAAGACACTGCAAGTGAGTCCCTGCTCTCCTGAAGAGTAGGTTTCACGCCTCATCTGAAAATTCCATTGTAACTTCTGGATAAATACAGGATCTGGATGATGATGATGGTGAATGTTGATCTTGTGGAAGTAACTAACTCTGACTTTGAGGATCCTGAACACGATATCTGGAACAAAACAATCAGGAGTTTCCTTCTACGTGGTGCCCCTTTAGTGTGCAATGCTGGGAGTGCTCATGGTGTCTCTCAGCCGCACTGCTGAGCCATGGCAGGAAAAAACCCTCCAGCAACAGTCAGAAACCCACGGAGCACGAGCAAAACCTGTGTTTTAGAAAAATAGGCCTCACTGAACCTGGAAAGTATTACCATATCTCGCTTTCCTGTGTAGGAAGCTCTTCACCTCCATTTTAAGCAAGACAGAGCAAACAAAAGTCTATTCTGTCTCCTCTAACATGGCAGCATGTGACGGCCCAAGTGTTTGCTTGTCTCTCCTTGGAGTGGGTGATGCGGATTAGACATGCCTGTAGGGGAGAAGAGTGGCTCAGAGCTCAGGATTCCTTTCAGGGGTGACCAACAGAAGATGTGAGTTTGCTTATGCACCACGTCACCCCCTTGGTCTGATGAAAGCCTCCACACCTCCCCTCCCTCCCCTCTCCTTTAATCTCTGCATGCTGCTATGCGGAAGGTGCCAACTTGAGAACAGACAGTTCTGAAAAGAAGGCAATTAAAAAAAAAAAAGCACAGTACTTTAGAAATTTAAACAACAAGCCCTGTGATCAAAATAATTCATAAAGGGAAGGATTTTATGAAGTCATTTCACGAGCACACAATGCCTTTTTTTTTTGCTTTGTTTTTTAAATAAATCCGTCAGTACACATGCCAAGGCAACACATCTGAATACAATATCAGTAGACACACCCTGAATCCCTGTGCCTGTGCTCTCCCAAGTTACAGCAAAGGCTAAAAGTTGGGCTTTTTGCCTGAATTTTAACAATTATCAATTTATTTCTTTTCGTTTGGGTGCGTTAGTTAAAGCCTTTTTCTTCCCCTCACTCCCCCTTTCTCCTCCTTTACAAGTGTTTCTTTTTCTCCTCCCTTCACAAAAAAAAAAAAAATTCTGAAAAATGGATTTTTCTCTCACTGACGGTAAGTGTGTCTGTTTAAAAAAAAAACACCTAAAGAGATCTAACTTATAATGAATCCCTCTGGCATAAGAAAGCCTGTTCTAATCTCTCTTTATAGGGCTTGAGTGATAGTTTTGCTCAACGAGTATTGACAGGGCCGTCCTGTTTCTCAGGCTTTCATTTTCCCTGAGTTGGAAAAAAGATACAGTGCATTTTCACATTCTCCAAGTCTGCAGTTGTTTTTATATAAGAAGCAATTTGCTTGGGTCACATCAGGTCAAATGGGAAGCCTGCCCAGCTCTTGGTTTTAAAGGAAAAACATACAGAAAGACACAAAAACACAGCAGTTTCCTTCATTAAATTCCACTCTACCTGCCATGGGCTTGCAGCCACAATGGAATTTCCCACCCTGGCTGACCATAGCTAAACTTCTTTTTTTTTCTTCTCTCAATAAAAAGTCTTATTAGTTTTCTTTCAAGTGAACTTTGAGGTAAGGGTTATTAAAGTCGATGCAATTGTCCATTTTAATAAATAAATAAATTAATAAAGGCCTTCATGGGACTGCGGCCAAATGTTGAAGTCCTTATTGAAGCCCAGATTCTGATCTTTGTTACAATGCTGTAAGTCAAAAGCAACTCTTCTAAAGTTGTTGGAATTCTGCCTGGGTAAAAGATCAGGATCTTGCCTCAGTTTTTAACTCGTTTCTCACTCAGGGAAAACCTCAGCTGACTTCGGTATGAGTTTGCCTGAGTTAAGACTGCCTGTGAAGCACAGCGTGAAGCCTGTCTCTGCAATGTGTTAGGCGTTCTGCTGGGCTCTTCCAAACTCGCACTGCCTTCAACACTTGAAAGGGATGGCACTCAAATAACTGCCTTTCTTATTACTTGGCAATTGCAAAAGTTACCAGAACTAGGAAAGCTTACTCCCGAGGAAAAGGAAAGCAGCCACAGTGCACCCCCAGCCTCCCAAACAATCACTGAAACCTGAGGTGAAACTCTACCCTGAGCTGCAAGAAGATGCTGAGGAAGTGACTCAGTGTGAACACTTTTAAGAACAATAGATCACGAAGATGCTTCATTGATTTCAATGCAGCCCTTAGGAGAACCAGAGCTGCTTGCTTTGCTTTGACTATGATTTTATTGTACACACAAGCAAGGGGGAAAAAAGAGAGAGAGAGAAAAAAAGGATACATCCCGAACCAGAGGTGAGACTGTTTCTTTTAAGATGCTAAAAAGGTGTCTAATTCAAATTTGGATCCATCTAACTATCAAAGCATTTATACCTGGCCTCTCTCTGCTGAACACCCAGTTGTTTCCACTGCTTTGCTACTAGTTTGCATTTAACAGCAAATGCTATAATTAAGTTTGCAGAGCAGTTTCCAGTTGGACTGTTCACCCATAACTTTCTGCAAGGTTCTCCTTTTGGTCTGAAAAACTGGCCTCAAATGAATGATGCAAATCATAAAGCAGATTGGGGGCAGGTGGAAAGAAAGTCGTGGAGGATCTGCTCAGCCTTGACAGGGCACCACAAGTGGGTGGCCCCACCCTTTCTCACAGTTTTCTCCACTGTGAAAAGCTGTTCAGCTTTTTTTTTCTTCTCCCTACAATAAATTAAAAAAAAAAGAAAGAAGGACGAGAAAAAAAAACAAAACAAAAAAAAAAGTTGGCTCAGTGCCCCTGTATCCTCTGTTTTCCAGACACTCATGTGTGAAACAATGGCAGTTTTGCTTGAATCAGGGCTGAGGATTGCTGGACTTGGCCTCTGAAGCATTTTTTGGACTTACTATCGTGACTTTCATCCAGGGATCACAAAGGGGTTTGCTCTATTTATCACACCAGGCAGACCTTTGAAGCAGCCTCAGCCAAATGAGGGCAGAGTCCCTTCTTCCCTTGCAGTGTCCTTTCCCTGGCTGTCTAAGAAACAAATGAGTTTTTAAAAATTTCATATACTCTCTTTGGTTTCAAAGGCTGGCTAGTAAGATACTGCAAAGTTCTGTATTTTGTTTTCTTACGGTCAGATGGTTCTTTTCTTTTTCTTTTCTGCCTGCTCTCTCCGGTGTCTGTTTTTCTAGTTGATTCATCTATTATCCCTCTTTATGTAATTAAATTTCTCTACTCAGTGTGTCATTGTGCTCAGGCTGTATTGTGCTCTGTCACCTCCAATTCCTTTCCTTCAGAAACTCCACATCCCAATTCCTCTTTAAAGTTGCTTGCTGAAGCATTTGTTCTTTCAGCATCCCCATACGTTTATAAACTGGAGATTAGTTCACTTTGTCTGACTTCCAAAGCCATTTGCTGCTTGAGACCATTTCATGAGCTTGTCCATTCATGTGGATAAACAATAACAACAACAACAACAACAACAACAATCATCTATACTGTGAATTAGGAAGAATAAACAGCAGTTGCATGGAACAAATACCAGTGAGGGTGAAATTAGTAACAGTCACAGTTTTTGCTGATGTGGCCTCTGCCTGAACTATTTTACTTTGACATACCTTTAGACAGTAGGATTTCACAAGTTAAAAGGATGATATACTTCTTTAGTAGAACCAAGTGATGTACCATAACATTTAGCTCATGATTCCAGTATTTCTATACTGAAGAGTCCCTAAACTCACAAACTTCTGTCTAGATGATTAATCTGAATACTCTGCAGTTCCCCAACGCAGTCCATTATTTCCCACAAAGCCTTTAAAACTTTCTACTAAATTCAGGATTTTGAAGTGATGTCTGGCTAACAGATGTGCTTGTTCTGACACTTTTAGATATCTTCTCTCAAAACAAGAGTCCTTTCAACAATGCGAATTCAACTCAATGGCAAAATTCCTATTGATTTAAAAAGATACACTCAACTCTTGAAATAAGGAACTGAGCCTGTCAGTCACTTTGTATGTAACATCAGAATAAATACAGAAATTCCAGTCTCCACGTGTATCCATCAAACTGTTTTCATTATCTGCAGTTTAAAAATACGGCAGAAGGTTTAAAAAAAAAAAATAAAGAGTTTTGAAATGGTTTACAGGAGAAATGAAGGCTTAAGTTAGATGTAGCCCAACAAGCTTCCATGAGCAGCAGAAAGACTGCAAGAAGGTCTCCATTCCCTTGAGAATGGGACTTTGAGCACCCTGGTCTAGTGGAAGGTGTCCTTGTCCATGGCAGGTTGTTTGGAATTAGATGATCTTAATTTAAGGACCCTTTCAGGTCAAACAATTCTATGCTTCTATGAGGAAATGTGACATTTATGGCAGTCTCCTCAGCAGATTTCCACTCCTCTGAAATGGTCTCACCCAATTTGCAAGACATCACACACCTCATTTCTCTGCTTTAAACCCCTTGGATGTGCATTTCTGCTCACAGAGATGTACAGTGCTGAAACCTGCCAGGCTTCAGGGTCAATATCCACAGTCTGCAAGACTCAGAGGAAAACTGGATCATCTCTATGCAATCTCAAATGGTATAAAAGCAGATAGAGGTGAGAACCAGAAGTTTTTGTGTCTCTGGTACAAACCTCTATGTGGTAAATGCCTCATCACAGACTAATGATCTGTTGGAGAGAGAACCAGGAGACCAGGTGTACCACTGAAGTCTTAGAGAAACATTTGCCAGCAGAGCTTCAGTTCTGGTCAGGGATACTTAACAGCCTTAAACACCACAACCGACTAAATAAACGTCTTATAATTTTATAAATGACAGCAGGAATGACTGCAATTATGCTTATTAGCAGATAAAAATGTCTCTAAAGGATTGGATTGGGGGGGCTTATACAGCAAAACAGGAAACAGGCTCATTGAATACATCTGTGGTGCATGGTTAATCTAAGCCTTGCATACGTTCATTTTCCATGCCAAGCATGATCAGTATAAGACATGATTATAGTCTATCAGTTTTAGGGGTTAGAGCTTGAAGTACTATAGAAAACTAGCTTAAAATTATAATCATGTTAAGATATTATACTTATTTTCTTAAAGATCTGCTAAGCAATTTTGTATTTTTGACTGCTTCAACAATATTCCCAGAATCAAGCCTTTAAAATTAACTACTTCATTATTTGCTTAGGATTTTTCTGAAGTCAGACTAGGAAAAAAGTTGCAAGTATGTTACAAGTTCTCCTCTAAAAGCTGCTTGTGCTGCATTCAGTTTGGTTGAAATTCCACATAATTTATGATTTTTACGGCCTTCAAGAATGGTAGGAACAGGAAAGAGAAAGTAAGAGATATTAATCAATCATACTTAAACAATTTTCATATTTAGGATAAAATCAGGGACTCAGAAAGAAAATATTTATGATTGATTTCAATATCTCTGAGATTTCAGATTTCTTATTATTTATTTGCTTAAATTGTAGGTAATTTAATTAGCAAAGTACTTAATTGATAAAATAACTGGGCAGAGGTAAAAAAAAAAAAATCACTAATGATAAGTTAGCCACCAACAAAACCAATATTTATCCTTTTAAAAACTCTTACATCAAGAGCAACTAGCCTTCCTGCCTTTAGAGCCAGGCACCATTCCTAATTTCTATACAGTGAAAACCATAAAACACATTCCACAGACAAAGGAAGATATGAGGTACGGGACCTCCAAAAGCAATTCACAAGTTGGAGATCACAAACTCTCTCAAGGATCCTGCTGTTTTACTGCTCAGCTGGGCTGGGCCGAGCTTGCAGCTGGGACCTGGGTGAGTTGCTAATCTTGGCCTCCCTGGTCCTCGCAGCAAGAGGGACGGAAATGATTCAGCGGTGCCCGGTGCCAGCACAGCCCCGCCGCGCATCCCACACCATCCTCCCTCCTCAGCCCTGCGGCCGCCTGGAGCTCGGAGCGCTCCCAGGCCCCGGCACAGCTCAGTGCTAAAACCTTCGCTGGCACTGCTGGGGCTGGCTTGGTCAGGTAGGTGAGGACATCCAGATTTCTAACTTCAATTTCATCCATCACCACAACTGAAATACTTGGATATTTTTATTTCTTTTTAACATTTCAAAACCTGCCAAGATCATGCTTTTTATTAATTTAATATTGTTATCATTACTTTCCCCAAATGTGCAATTCCTGCATCAGAAAGATCTAGGTGGGTACTACGTTTGAGATGCTAAAGCTGCATGAATTCTCTAGAAATATTCAGCATTCACTTGCTCAGAATGGCAAGTTTCAGTGAGATTTTCCTTGCTTTAATCGGTTTGAGCTAGCTCTTTGGCATTGTCTTATAAATAATAGAAGCTACACACTGCACTGTTATAACATCATTCATCTAAGGATCTCATAACTTAATTAAGAGGGACACTGTCAGGTTAAAAATCATATATTTTTCATTAAGTAATTTCCTTATCTATGTTACTAATAACATTTTAGGCTATTAAGCTGGAACAAATTCTTAAAATCTAATTTAACATCTACTACTAGCATGTATATATTATATATACACACACAGCTGGTTTACTGTCTGAGATATTAAAACAGATGTGCTAGCTTTACTTTTGTTTCAAGTTGGTTTCATTTGCGAATTTTCATGTGTGAACAATGTTCTTCCTTCAGAGTGGTATAAACATTCCATAAGAACATTTAAATGCAAACAAAAAACTGTATTAACATCCAAGAAAATAAAACATATGTTTTTGTTAATATAAGACTTGCAAGGATTCAACAATAAAACTTTAATTTTAGAGGAAACTGCCTAACATTGTATGGTGGTTATTTTTGCTTTCTCTAAAGGGAAGGTGACAAGTACTATTTCTGTAGTGCTTAATTATGGGAGAGCACAAATCTGTTTGCTGTGAGGGAATACATCATTAATAAATTCATTCCGCTATATTTGAGCCTCTTCAGATAACCAGAAATGTGCTGTTACTTCACTGAGGCTTAAAGCAAGGCTTGCTTTTTGATGGGAGAAGCTAGCTGTGGGGAAAGTTAGCATAATGAAGTTTCTACCTGTCAAGAGTTTAGCTAAACTCCAAGTTGTTGAAGTCTACGTGGCACTGCTGTAATGGGGGGACAGTCACTAAAGCACTGCGGGGTCCCTGGGAATCTATATAAATAAACTGTAACATCAAAAACCACACTGCGTATTCTTCTAGGCTTCACTTAATACAGGGTAAAACTAAGACACATGATCAAAGTCACACAGTGAGTTGATGATAAAACCAAAACAAAAATCCATAGCCTGCACCATTCATTCCTCACTGAACTACTTAGTTTCTTCCTGACGTTTCAATGTATTTCATATGAAGACCAAAAAAAAAAAAAGAAGCTATTTTTCACTTCTACTCTTATTAGCTAATACAGCAAGAAAGATGGGGTTTTGACTTCCAGTAGGCCATTTTGCTTCTCAAGAGATTCCTCCTCTTTCTTCCCTTCCCTAGGTTCAGTGATCAGCAGAGCAGGTGTTCACTTAGAGATCCAGAGCTCCTGACACAAAAGGAGTTTTATATTTCATTTTGCTTTTCAATGGTCCATTGCTCAGACATCAGTCCCAGAAGACATACTGCCAACCACTAAACTTTTTAAGCAGGTGGGGGCTGAAATGAGAAGCAGGTCATGGAGTCAACAGCAGCGAGTCAGCTCTGTCTACTGTTTAAAAAGAAAACTGCAATAAGACCGGAAAAAACCACAAATAATAAAAATATACAGGCAAAAGGCCTCTCAAGAGCCTGTGAAGAGCCATGGGGGTGTGCTAAAGCCAACCTTGAAGAATGGGGGTACAACCTGATATCCACAGCTAAACACAACACTGTTGTGCACAAGACTCCCTGAAATGAGAAACGCTAGGGTTCTCCAGCTTAAATGAGACTGCCTTCAAACTCAGCTGCAAATGCTACATGCTCAAGGCTAACCCGTTTCACATTGCAGAGACAATATGAAACTAGGCCAAGGACCACCTCCTATGACAGGAATAATTACAGAAACATTATTCTGCCTGAAAATGCATTTTATGCAGTAAATGTGTGAGCTTTCAGAGGTACCCTTCTGCTGGCTGGTTGCAGCAGTGGGACTTCAGTGTATATTTGTTTGCTCATAGCCAGAACATCTGATAACCTCTGCTAAAACTTTCATTATTTCACATGAACATCATTTTATGCTGGGGTCAGATACAACTGCACAAGAGTCATAATTTTCGAAAAGGGCAGGAGAGTGTATCCAGGATGCTACAAAATATGGATCCCAAAGACAGACTTTTCATGTTGCATCTATTCAGAATCCAGGACATAACCACTTAGAACCCACGGCATGGGTCTGAATGGTGGCATTCCTGTATCATCTGCCAACGAGAAAGTTGCTTCGCGGGCTGGGTGAAGTCTTTCAGATTATTGGTGTTTCGTTTTCGCAATTAGTAATGCGTGGGACTTGTCTTGAGGGACAGTGCTTTAGCACTGTGAAGTCCAGCCATCATTCTGTACATCTCAGCCAAGCTAGCCAGGGACAACAGACAGGACAATGCTTTTCAAAACTGTATTTGTATCTTTATGTTGTTGTCTTAAAAGTATGAGGTCTGATTAATCTGGTGTTAATGTGTATAATTGTCTCATTAATCAGCACAGACCTTTTTCAGCTCCATGTATGCTTCAGCAGTGAATAAATTGTAACAGTGATGGTATTTTTTCAAGTAAGACCATTTTTAAATGTCACACACACATCTATATGTCTGCGGATATCTGCCTTCCTCCCTGGCTATTCATTAGACCAGAATATTGAATTTAAAAGGGAGCTTGTTTAATACACCAAAATCAATCCTGAGAGTCAAGCACAGCTATCACCCTTCATGCTCATGCTCACTTTGCTTGTTTTAAAGCTATGTTAATGCCCAGAAAGCAAATTTAGTCCTGTATTTCTATGCTTAGGAAGATTTCTCTTAAAATTTAGAAACAAATTCTTAGTTCATGGATTTAAAAATACTGCTGAAGCCAAAGTAAAAAAGAAAAATTCAACACATAAAAACTTGATACAACTAAAAGTTCATATTTACTGTAATTACCAAGGAAAAACATCACAGCAAACCAGCTGTAGCTATTTATAAAGGAATTTAAGACTGACTCTGGGGTTTGATATCCTTTTCTTGTGGACAGGCTGAGCACACAGGGAAGATGTTCACAGTATAGTACTCTTAAACTGCTAAAATGATTAGCCAGAGCAACCATGGGCCAATGGCCTCAACCTTTCCCACATAAAGGCTAACAAATTCAAGTTGGCCATTACCCTAAAATGATCCTGGTAGGCCAAAACATGATGATATTCATTACATGTGTCCAGTTCAAAGGTGTTGCAAAACACAGGTAGAGAACTTGGTTTTTCAGAGCTGAGCATTAGCAACAAAATACTTAGGTTTTCAGTGCTGATTACACAGGAAACCAAATGAGTTTCTATGTTCGAGTAGCTGTAAGAAAGTATGATTGTATTCCACACCTCTCTCTCCTTTGCCCATTCCTGGGCTTGCATATGCACTAATTCTCCCCCTCATACACACACTGGCTCATTTACTGTCTTCCTCCCTCTTGCATTCCTCCAGCCTCTGTGTCCACAACCAGCTACCCACTCATGGTTTTACAAAGTGTTCATGTTCTCCTTTCCCTCTTTAGCCATAGCATGAACCTGCGGAAGGGCTTTCTCCCCCCAGCCACCATCCTGACAGGTTGTGTCGAGCCCAGTAAGCCAGTAGCTGCTGCAGAAATGCCCTGCTGGGAATAAGTCCCTCTAGGGTTCATGCAAAGGACTAAAATGGAGTCTTTTGGTCTATGTTTGACTATCATCAGACAGTACAGCCACTAATTATATCTTTGTCTTGTCCCTCACCTCTCCCTGAACCAGTTTCCTCTCTTCCCTGTGAGAAGAGTTAGAGACAGTGGAGTACATCCTTTGGGTGTGTAAGGAAGGCCTCCTTCATTAAATGCTATGAAGTGCTTTGCTATCCTCAGAAGCGTGGTGTTATTTAAGTGCTAATCACTCTAGTCTTCAGTATGTCCAAAATTATTTCACTTGTTACCAAAAAGCTCCATTGTCACACATTACATTGCTGTTGCACTGAAAAATAATTAACAGCCTACATTTTGGGGTCCATTATTTCAGCTGTCTGCCTGATTAGGGAATTATCCAGCATTCCCAAGTTTTCAACAGAGAAATTAGAAAACATTAAAAAGGTAGGCCAGGGAACAGCTCTATGAAACAACTCATACAAAGAATGAGAAAAGAGACCATTCCTTCCAAACACTAAGACAAAGCAGTAGCTAAAAGTCAAGGCAATCTGACGTAACAACCAATCTATATGATAATTTAAGAAGATAATCTTTTAGATAGAGTCCCAAAGATTATCAAACTCAAGTATTCAGTAAACCATTCTTAACCAGAAATCCTAAAAGTTATGAAGAACAGCACGTAATGCTCAAAACAGAAAGTGTAACATATGGTGATCCAATTTTCAATTTCAAGCAACATATAAAACAGGATGTATACAAGAGAAACAATCCCTAGTACTTGGAGCACTAGCAAATGAGGAATTTGCTCTCTCTTGCTTGTTCAGAACTTCTTCAATTCCTTGCCTCTCTAGATGCAACCAACTCCATCATCTTGAAGTCTAGCTAATACACTGGTATAAGTCAGAGAAACAATTTCCTTGACCAACCCCAACAAAACCAGGTGTGGCTGAAACTGCGTCCAAACAGACCTCAGACTTCAGTGGCCACCAGGGTAAGACCTGCATCACTTCTTCATTCTTCAGAGCTTCCATATTCAGTTAGCTAACACTGGGCAAATACTTGGATTACCAAGAAAAAAACCCATCAAGCCACCCTTCCCCCTAAAAAACCCCAAACACCACAACAACAAACCCAAACCACAAAAAAACCCAGGTGAAGTACCAGTGATACAGAAAATCCAATAAATAAATAAATAAACCAACCTCCAAAGCTTTCAACAGATATATAAGTAAGCTGCAAATTTGCACAAGAACAAATCTTTAGTTGGAGGAAGAGGACCAAATGTCCTAGAAGGCAGTACAGGTATTTTAAGAACCTGAATCTCAAGATCAAACTCAACCTCTGAGACACAGCAGTCGGGGAAGGGGCATCTTTCAAAGACTCTTTCCCTACATTCCAAACTGGTGGTTTGGGTTTTTTTTCTTCCCCCGACTGTCTCAAAGCCATAGAAAATCATCTTTCTTTTCTTTCCAGCTCCAGCTCCTGACTTCCAACACTGCCAGCCAGGCCAGCACCCAGTGCACTCTGCCTCCAGCCACTGTGGAATTTCTCACCCTGGCATCACATGCCCAGCTGTGCTCATGGAAGTGGAAAATCTGACAGCATTGTCAAAGACACAGCTTGGGATAATTGTTCCTCATAGTTCCTCTGTCAGTGAATATTCTCATATTCCTCTCACAGGAAAGCCACTATACCTTTCATATCCCTCTGCTCGCAGCCACAGAATTCCTCTTTGCCATTAAAGCAGCAGTTAAATATGTTATAATGTGAGGAAAGGTTTAAAAATCTTGTGCAGATTAAAGCCAACAACACCATAACTGTATCTGGTTTAATAAGTTTTTTGTGCAGCATAAACATGTGAAGAAAAGGAAAAAGAAACCAAAATGTATCTATGTTTATGTAACACAGATGGATGTGCTTCATGCCTGTAAAATCCTTATTTTATAAATCCAATAAATAGCTTACACTTGTGTTAATGCAAGAAAGAAAAATCACTATTACACTACAAACACTTTGGTGTAAATTTTAAACAAAACATAGAAAGAAAAGCTGTGCAGTAACTCACAGCCAGGCAGAGATCTGGCACTCACACAACAGATCCCAGTATGAGGAACCATTTTCACTTCAGATTCACAATTTCCACCTTAGGATCAATCCAACTTCAGTATCTATCTAACCTCATTGGAAGGCCACTGTTGCCATTGTGCCTGAGCTCTCCTTGATGTCCAGTGCCTCCATCCCACAGTCCCTGGGAGGCAGAACATGCTGCTTCCCCAGGCTCCTCTGGGAGAGCAGTGCTGAAGTATGGACAGCCCAGGGCTGAGGTGTTTCAGGCTGGTACAGTGTTCAGTTTTCCTCTTTAAGTGCATGTTACATGGTTTTGGGATTTTTTTAGAGACACAGAACTGAAAAAAAGATGCCAACAAAAATCTTGCTCACTCCAAGGGGACAAGGGCTGCACTTTCTAATGTTCTCCACTGATTTTCCTCTGTTTTCCCCTGTCCCCTGCCACAACCAGTGATGTTGTACCTGGTTACTTGCAAGTCATCTTTTTTTTAAATTTTAATGCTATCCCATGCTTAAAGTGTCAAAACCAAAGTCATGACTGGAGGGACATTCTCTCTGCTGCTTCGTTTTGTTCCTTTTGCTGCAGGTAAAGTGCCATTGCTATTGGAAGCGGAATAAACAACACTCTTACTCTACCCAGAGAACTTGAATGACAGTTTTTCTGAGCAATTTTCCACCCTCATATCTGTGCACGCTCCTGTAAAGGCAAGCCTTGTGCTGATCTCAACAGTTTTAGGTGAAAGCTTATGTTAATAGAGCAAATTAAGCTATGCAGTTTCACACCACCTCTAGCTGGTTCCAGACCAGGCCTGATCTCCCATCAGAAACAGAGATGACTTGAAACCGAAATAATTTAACCAAAGCCACTCAGGTATTACACTGGTATCTCAGAGTAGCTTTGGTGATCCAGAAAACATAAATAAATAGCTGCTACTCAGTGTGGGAAGCAATGCAGTTGGTAATTGCATTAAGTGATAGTCTTTCTTTTGATTACATAGAACAATGCTCATAGTCTCCACCTCTCCTAGTAACCCCAACAAGGGTCCCCTCCTTTTGGTTCTACACAGAAGCAGATGTACCCTACTCACAAATCAGTGTGTCTCTTCCAAAAATTAGTCATGACGTGAGGTGATTAAGAAATACCTTAATGACTAAATGGAGGTGCAGAAAATCCTTAGGCACTCAACGAAATTTAGGCCAAAAAATATAAACCGTGCATAAATAATAAATGTATTTAGTGCAATGAATGACTTTTCCTATATATTTCGAATGTTATGAATTGAAAGAAAAGAAAAAAACATGAAGTAGATACAAATACATGCACACACAGAGAGAAAATTATGTGGCCCTTTCTAGCATGAAAAGGAAATTATTAAAAGTTGGATAAACAACAACGAAGGATATGACAGGGGCAGCTGGAGAACCACACTGGGGGACAGAACTTCTAAGTGAATCCACACAAAAAAATGTCTCCCCTGACAATCCGTTGTTCTTCAAAGAGAATAATGATTCTGGAGATGAGTTTGCATTTGTCTTCGGATGTCACAATAAATGCTAAGAAAGCAGCTGAATGAGAGTTATTATTTCCTCTGAGCAACGAAGGATTTGGGTAGACTGTCAGAACACCAGCACCCGTAATCTGAGGGCAGATACAAAGCAACAGCAAGCTAGCAGGGAGCTCAGAATCTGTCCAGGGCCCTGGGAAAGGAAGATGAAAGAGGCCATGGGGTAAACTGGAGATCTAAGAAAGGTAGATCTAAGGACCACAACTGCAAGGCAGCTGTTAAATCATGAGGGAAATAGGAACACTGTTTGAGAAAGCGATCACAGGAGGCATAATGTTTTCCAAGACCAACAGAACACAAATGCACGCGGATTGGCGAGAATGTGCTCCGCAGAGGTCTATGCTACTTTGTTGGAATAACTAAGACAGTTTGGGGGTAGTGGGGCTGCATCCAAGTCCTTACCCTATTTACACATGTGCTGCTCTGAGCACAGCAGAAGGACTTGTAACCCCTCAGTGCTCAAGAGTATCACAGCTATATTATGGGCTATCTAATCCTCCCTCTCTAATTGAGCATGCTGGGCACAACATAAATCCAGCCCTACCTCTCAGTAACAAGATGCTTTTCCAACCGGCCTGATGGAGTATTTGGCCTGATGACGACTTTCACAGTCAGATGTGCAATCTACCCTCTGGCTCCCTGTTGGTTTGGACTCATTGCCTATATACTCTAATACCCAAGACTGTAAGAGATAAAAGAGAGACTCCTGTTTGACTGTATAAGACAGTATGTTACAGACAATAGGTGAGCCATGTCCTTGGCACCTGCTGTTGGCAGAACTGGCCCTTTCCACTGCACACTCTTGCCTGCAGTGCTCCTGTATGGAAGAACACAACTGTAAATGATATGAAATGATCTTTCAAGACACTTTAAGGCAGCTGGAAAAACATCACAAACTGACCTAACAAAGTAGGGTGCAACCTCTCACTTGGTCAGGCTGCTTTGGAGTGTTGGTGTCACAATACTGAGGAACCTGTTTCACTATTTGCTAACTTCCACAGCACATCTGAATATCTTTGTTTAATCAGAACTAAGTCTCAAATGGACTATGGATTGTGTTATGAAAGCATAAAAATATTTTTTAAATCCACAGCCCTGCCCCACACCCCCATACCATTCTATCAAAACATACACGGGAAAATGTTTACAAGTTAAAAGTCTTCCAGCTAAGCTTAGTTTCCTGTATATATTTCAAATGCAATGTCTCAAGAACACACACATACAAAAATCTAAAAATGCAGGTGGGGGCTGCACAGTGCTGAGCTTCAAATTTTAGATTTGAACCATGTTATGTTCTTATCCCTTGGCTTCAGTCTTTCAGTTTTCTCCACTACAGCTGGGTTACAGGATGAAGTTCAGACTACAGCTGAACAAAGGGGAATGTTGCCTTTTCTGTATGTCAGGGTGCTCACAATTAAGGGGAACTCAGAATTACAGTTTAATTTGGTATTTTCAAAGCTGAGATTTCTTCATTTCAAAGACTGAGCTAAGTCTGTAAATTTCGAAATATCTAGCACACCATCAAAAACGAGAGAACAGAGCAATCACCAGAAGAGAATCAAGTGCTTTAAACTAGGGCAAAGAAATAACTGACATGGATATTGGGTTTGCATACCAAGGCTTTGGTAGCAAGGGGGCTACAGAGATGGCTTCTTTGAGAATCTGCCAGAAGCTTCCTCTATATCCAACATATCCAGGGCCAGACGGCTCCAAGACAGCTCCAAGGCTAAGGCTAAGCCCATCAGTGACTGTGACAGCTCCTCTGGGACAACGTGCTTGAAAAGGGGGATAAAAAACTGCAAAATAGCAGCAGTAGAAAGGAGCTAGAGTATGTGAGAGAAACAACTTTGCAGGCATCAAGGTCAGTGGAGAAGGAGGGGCAGGAGGTGCTCCAGGCATTGGAGCAGAGATTCCCCTGCAGCCCCTGGTGCAGACCATGGTGAGGCAGGATGTGCCCCTGCAGCCCATGGATGTCCATGGTGGAGCAGAGATCCACCTGCAGCCCGTGGAAGGCACCACAGCAGTGCAAATGGATTCCTGAAGAAGACTACATCCCTTTGGGAGGCCCACGCTGGAGCAGACTCCTGGCATGACCTGTGACCCCAGGGACAGAGGAGTCCACTCTGAAGCAGGTTTGCTGGCAGGACTCGTGACCCTGTGGGAGATCCACACTGGAGCAGCCTGTTCCTGAAGGACTGCACCCTGTGGAAGGGACCCATGCTGGAGCAGCTTGTGAAGAACTGTAGCTTGTGGGAAGGACTCACGTTGGAGAAGTTCACGGAGGGAAAGAGTGTGAGGAGTCCTCCCCCTAAGGAGGAAGGATTGGCAGAGACAACTGTGATGATCTGACCTCAGCCCCCATTTCCGATCCCCCTGTGTCATTGCAGGGAGGAGTTAGAGAAAATCAGGAATGAAGAGAAACTCAAGAAGAAAGGAGGGTGGCGGGAAGGTGTTTTTAATATTTGGTTTTATCTCTCATTATCCTACTTTGATTTGACTTGTAATAAATTATATTAATTTTCCCCAAGCTGAGTTTGTTTTGCCCGTGACAGTAATCGTTGAGTGATCTCTCCCTGTCCTTATCTCAACCCAAGAGTTATATTTTCTGTCCCCTGTCCAGGTGAGGAGGGGAGTGATGGAGTAGCTTTGGTGGGACCCTACAGATCAGCCAGGGTCAGCTCATCAGACATGGAACTGGGCTTTTCCTCATTTCACTCTCACAATCCTGTGGTAAACCATTTCACTTCATCTTTGGTTTAATTAAGGAAAAATTTATTGAAAACTCTCATGCTCAGAATGAGAACGTATTAATCTTTTGTTCTGAGTAATAAGGTGCAGAGAAATGTAGTCCTGGCAGGATACTAATTTTTGATGTTGTCAATTAAAAAACTTCTCCTGGTGTTTTGAATGGAAAAATCTCTCAGAAAGTGTTTTTATCGAAGCACCCAGTTCCAAGTCCTGGATTATTAGGTTAAGCTCCGTCAGCAGAGAGACCAATATAAATGCTTTTCATACCATCTGCCTTGATGCCTTGACAAAAAAATAAAGAAGAGAAAATACATAAGCCCAAAATTCTCTGATTTTAACCTGTTTCCCTTTAATGCAAAGCTGGAAAATTCAGGTCCTAAAAATATAAAATGAAAAACATGTGATTACTTTTTTCTTTTTATCTTTCCTCAGAACCTTACAGAACATCCCAAGTCACCCAGTGTTTCCAGGACCTGATTTCTTTTTATACTTTGAAATCAGAAAAGCAGCTTTAAGTAAGTATAGGCACTAGCAAATCATTTGCTCCACTCCCTTTTGCTGTTCTGAAGAGCGCTTATTACAGTGCATGCATTTTACCTGGTGTTTATTAGGAGGCTCTATACAATTACCAGGCTTTTGATTTTCCTGTTTAAAAACAAATCAGGGTGGTGTGCAGGGCCTTGCAATATTAGGCAGCAACTCCAACAGCTAATGATGGAGGACAGTGCCTTGGTGAAGGTGTTAGCAATCCATCTGGCCAATTAAAAGAGTAACTTAGGCAGAGCCCGATACTATTTCTCAGTTATGGCGGCTGCGACATCAAGACTTGAGAAGCAGCGAGATTTGGTGTGAAACAATAAAGTGAATTCATACAGAGAAAAATCAGGGAAGAGCTGCTGTAATCCCACAGCGGAGAGGAAAGGGAAAACGCTAGCTGCCAGAGATGTACCTTGACTTATCAACACAAAAGAGGGCTGGACTTCACAAAAACCAAAACAGCTCAGACATGAAACAGATACTGATAAAGTCTGTCTTCCTACAGATTTGCAATCAGAGCCTGTGAGCAGCAGACAAGAGGAGTACAATTGTCTTCGGTCTCCTCTCCCAGAACAAAGATAATGTTCTCGGTGAGCAGAAGACAGCCTGTGCTGTGCAGGCCAGCCAACTGTCCTCTGCCAAACATGCTTAGCTGATAAGTTCTGCTTGTTTTTCCCTCAGCAGGGGCACTACTCTGTGTTTTTCTCCTCTCCTTAGATAATCATTTTGTAGAAAGCGAATCATCTCTTCAGTTCTTTCCGACTCAGCTGAATGATACTAGCACGCTCAACGGCTATGTATGGGTGTGACAGACGGGCATAGGGACAGTCAGTCCCACAAACCAGATGAGATAGCTTGGTAACCAGTACTCCAGAAATCTGAGGTGTTTAAAATCTGAAAGCAGATCCAACCTTTATCTTAAGCCATGCCCAAGGTAAAGAGAGACTAAGGCCTTGTTCTGTTTGTGCCTTTCCATTTGGACCTCCATGAGGCCTGAACAGGGACTCTTTTCTCTCATGGGTTATTTCTTGTGACTGCAGAAGCAGGCCAGCAGGATTGCCCACCGCTTAATTTGGACATGGATACTGCACAGGACTACACGTATTTCATATCACAGGCTGTTCTGAAACTTTTTTCTTATTTTTTCTTGTCTTGCAGCTTAAAAGCATCTCACTTGAACTCAGAAGTTAACAAAAACATTTCTTCCTGTCCTTTCCCACCTGAGAGATGACTTCTGCCCTCACTTTGAGGAGGTTAGCACAACCCTTCTTTCTCATAGCCAGTCTCCCATATCAGCTTTTATTCCTTTCTCTCATCTTTCAGCCATGACAGGAGAAGGAGTTAAAAATCTCGTGCTGTTTTCTGGCCAGTACCTTCTTAAGTATGTCACCCCTCCCCACGCACACAGGAGTTGCACTGCCCTCTCCCTGGATGGTTCCACATATCTGTTCTCTGAAGTTACAGAGATGGGAATGATTTTCCTCAACATGAAATGCTGTATAAAGAGTGTGGGTGGGAAATATGCAGTGTAATGGAACTGAAACCCCATAAGGGAAATCAACGCAGGCAGCTGCTGATACACTATTTACTTGGATAAATCATCCATTTTTCTCCCGGGCCAGATGACTTGAGGTATCACCTACCCAGGATGGCAAGTGCAAATATAAATAATAAATAAAACTAACTGAGGAAGAATTCTCACTGTAATGGGGTTTTGTAGAGAACTAAGTTTCAGTTAAACTTAATCCTTGCTGTCTTCTGTGTCTCCAGCAGCAGAAACATCTGGTCGGTTTTAGATTCCCCTTGGATTCCCAACTTCAAAGGGAGTTATAAAGAATAACAAATACATGTACTGGCACTGAAAAAAAAAAAATTAGAGCAGCAGGAGAGAATGGTAAAATTGTCCTTATTTGACTGCTAGTGACAGGCGCCACAGGCAGAACTGTGAGAAAAAAATCTTAACAGCTCAGGCAAATAAGCCTTTTTTTTTTTTTTTTTTTAATGACTGGCTCTCTGCACTAATGACGCAGAAAATCTATGGGATCTGCCCCATAATGGCAAGAAGCACATGTGCCAACGAATATGCACGCAAGGGTATGCAGAAAATAGATTTCAAATCAGATATGTACTAAATAATAGGCAGGAAACAAGGAACTAAATTTTGTTCCCAGCCTTTTCACTGATGCGAACTGCTGGCTAAATAATGCAGGTCCAAATTTTGGCTCTTTAAAGTCAGTAGGCCATTGTAAAGTATGGCCAGAAACAATGACTGTCACATGCACTTTTCAAATCCTACTTCAAAACCTCCAAGAACAGGGGTAGGTAAGAAAACACAGTAACAGATGTCTGCAGCTCTCTGTCTTTCCTTTACTCTCTGGTGGCTGGAAAGTGAATGCTATGCTGCTTTCATGAATGCAGCACACCAGCAACTACTTATGACATGCTTCTGCCCTTACGTGCAGTGAAAAGAAGCATCTAGCTTCACCCTGAGCTTCTGAATCAGTGCACTCATGAAATAATCACACCCCATTCCTCACTCCATCCATGCAACATCTGGACCTCCTTTTTCCATTTACTGTTTACCACTTCAGCCACAGGGTTAATAAAATAAATGTAATTTGAAGGATGTGTGAGGATTCAGAAACCTGTGTGAAGCCTCTTATCTGCTAAACATTAACTTATGCTGTATGAACATTAACTCTTGTATGAAAGCTGAACTTGTTACCCTCTTTCATCAAAACTATAGACTCCTAAACGCCTGGCATCATGTAATGCAAATTTATAAGATGGATGCCAGAGAGGAAAATTACAGAATAGGCTTTTGCAAATAGTATTAAAACCACAGCCATCCTTCTTTCACCTCCCTTTACAGAGAGTCCATAGAATATAAGTTTTGAAAGCAGTCATCGAATAAATTCCAACGATTCCTGAATCAAAGAGACTGATCAACTCGTGTATATTTGATGGGACAAGAAAAGCTGTATTTGGCAAATAAATTATTTGTTACAAATAACTCATTCAGTTCTGTTGCTGGAGCTGCAACCACGACTTTTTTCGTGACCTTATTTTGCCTTATTATGTCATGAGGTAAGCAGCTTCCCATTGTTTCATCTTTGAAGATATTTCAGGATTTCTTAAATGCCTCACATAACAGCAAGATGATATCAAGATTTCCCCACAAGTACAGCAATCTTATATTTATATGAAACTTTCAGAAGTTTCAGTTGCAAAAATCTGAAGTTCTTGTACAATGCAATGAGCAAAGGACTTACACACTTCTGCAACAGGCACCTTACTGGAGGACCCTATTCCCAAATTTATTTCTCACTGAATATTAAAAACCTGTAAGTGAAGACGCTTTACAAACTGCTATAGAAATAAGAATCAAAGAATATATTGTGAAATTTGTCATGCCTGAGACAGAAATCAGCAATTTCTGAAGCCGCTGCCGTATCTCTGTTAAGCAGTTGAGTCTGAAAAGGGAATCCAGAACTAACCTGAATGCACGCAGTCAGGAAGAAAGTTCTGTGGATGGTGTACTGCTAATAGCTTTGTGGGAGCCAGTGGGATAAACTCATTTCTTTTGCCCAAATTAACTTTTGGGAAAGTCTCTGACTTCTTGACCTGAAGACCGTTGATTCTTGAAAGGGAGCCTGCCTTCTTAGTGGGGCTTCATTACCTGTGTTGCTAAAATGCTCCTACTAGGAGCCCTTTTGGAATTATGCTTACAATAGCCACTTGCCAGCAAAATGGCCCATTTACCTCTATAAGGAAAGATTGAAAAAGATCAGGAGATCTCAGGGTTCCCCAAACTCAGACTCCCAGAGGTGATTCCATCAAGTAACACTTAAAACCACGCTAACATCAGACATTTTCTAACTTCTGCATTAGCAGTCAGGAGAGCTATTCTGCCAGTGCTGATTTGGGGCTGAAAGCAGCACAGGCTGGAATAGCTTGAACAAGAGTCGTGGGTTCTGACTGCATCCAGCAGTGTGAATTGAGAATTCCCAACACAAACTTGATCCCCAGCCTGCTAAAGCCAAGGAGAGGACTTAGATGAAGCTCAATACACGTTTCAAAGGAACTTCATCTGTTTTCTACAAGAAATGCGGGGACATCCACTTCAGTTACGTGCCAGGACTTCTCCAAACATCTTTCCAAAAGTTTCTTTACATGCTGTTTATGGCCCATTACATTCTCCTGTGACTGGGGCTGGTAGACCAGCTCCTACATGGTCTAATAGTTTCTCAAGTACCTTTCTTGTGCTCTTACATATCTGCAGGCATCCAGGCACAATGCAGCAATTGAATATAACCGTTATAAACACAGTTCAGTTCCTGCCCAACCCTCAGCATGCACATATACATTTGCAAAGCATTAAGGGCCTGGTAAGCTGAAAACAACCATCCCAATAATATCAGCCAGCTAGGCAAGACCTACAGATGCTTTTTGTTTGCTTGGGGTATTTTACTGCTTATATTATTATCTTTGTGATGTGTGCTGCTCCACCAGCATTCAGGAAATATTGTGAGCGTGTCCACAACACAAACTGTTTTATTTATTTATTTACTGAGCTCTGAGGTGAAGGACCTTTTATTTTTATACTTTTTAAGGCCTAAATACAATAATATCCCAACCCTTCATGTCTAAGACCGGTGCAAAATATATTCTTCAGATTAAATCAGTCTTCTTAAGACTAAATTTAATTTATATTGATATAGTAGGTTACGTGATTAATTGTGTAAAAAAAAATGCTGGTGAATACAGACGACAGCTGTTGGACAAAAAATACCTTTCTGTCTGTCTTGTTACAGGCCTGTTTACTGAGAAATACTGAACCAACAACACTATTGCACTATTGCCCCGATATATATTTACTTAAAACAGCTTTTCTGTATCACAAAATATCCCTTTTCTGGTCTGAAAAACAGAAACAATAGGTTCGGTGGTCAAATGAATGGAAAAATTTTCCAACTGGCATTACTTTGTCACCTTCTGTTTACCTCCAATGGGAATGAGAACTCCAAAGTTTGAAGAACCACGACTTCCATCGAATGGGTGATCAGACGTTCACTGATCTATCCCAAACTTACAAAAGTTGCAGTGCTGATATTCTCAAGGAATATGAGATTGTTGTATCTATCCAAGCTCAAGACAGACAGACCTGAATAACCAAGGCATCACATGAGTGGGTTATGTAGCTCAGTCCTTCAAAAAATAAGGATCATCACACTGTTCAGACAAGGTCAGATGCTTTACATTTTCCAGCAATAGAGCAATTCTTAACTATGTTCTTTGCTTTTAATCTTCACCCTTGCCCTATTTGTCTAACATGCCCTCCTTATATTCATGTTTTTCTTTTGTAGAGTGCTCTCACTGAACAGATTTAGGCCAATCCTGAAGAATTTAAACTGAGACGAAGCAGTAATCTATAAAGTAAAATGCCCCCAAGGCATCTGCCACATTGTGGCCCTTGACAAGACTGCTGCCAGAAGGATTTCACTATTTAAGTATATAGATTCTACATGAGGAAGAAAAAGAGATAATGTGTTATGGGTGTTATACAGGACAAGGAAAGATGCAAAGCAATAACCAGAATGTGTTTTTCTAATGGAAGGTACCTTTTAAATCAGATCTAGGAAGTAACAAATAAAGTGAATACACTAATATTAACTGTATGAGCTTGAGACTCACACTATCATTACCTTCAACTGTTTGCTCCCCTTGCAAGCAGCCAGACTCAGGTAAGCACCCAGAATTTGATTCATAAACAACCCACGGAGATGGAAGTCAGGAGAGCTGAAATGGTATCACAGGCTTCCCAATTTGCTGAGCAGAAACACAGAATACATTTCCAGGGGAGATCTACATACAGTTGCAGAGATGGATTCTGATCAACTGTTACAGAGATAGAAAGTCCCATTATAACATCAATACACAAAGATTTCAGAGTACTCTAAGGGTCATAGAATTATTTAGGTGGGAAAAGACCTCCAAGATCATTGAGTCCAACCTTTGACTGAACACCACCCAACTAAACCACAGCATTAAACGCCACATCCAGTTGTTTCTTGAATGCTTCCAGGGATGGTGGCTCCACCACTTCCCTGGCCAGCCCATTGCAATGCTTTACAACCTTTTCAGTGAAAAAAATCTTCCTGAGGTCCAACTTGAACCTGCCCTGGCACAGCTTGAGGCCGCCTTCCTCTTATCCTGTCAGGTCCTCACACTTCTTTTTTTTTTTTTTTTTTTTTTTTTGTTAAACAGATTCAATAGAATTCCGATGAAGCTCTCCCTTAAGCACCACCCAGAAGAGTCCAAACACAACCCAACATTTTTGCTTCACAGGATAGCTAGACTTTGAAATTTGCTTTTGTTTCACAGTTGAATTAAACACTGCATTGCAAAGTTACCCATGAAACAAAAATAAAAAATCATTTCAATCAATTGAATGTTGTTTTGACAAAATAATTTTGTTTTGATTGCTACTTTCAGTTTTGATTTAAATTTTATATTAGAACATTAAATACATTTTTGAAATAAAAGTTTGAAACAAATGCATTTCTGTTCCACAAATGCCAAAAAGCTTTATCTGGAAATATGAATAGAAAAAAACAAATAAGAGTCTTGGAAGTATTTTTTTTCTTTTTAATGAACCACTATTTCCACAAGAAGAGAATACCAGTACGTATTTTTTTAGTGCTTCTAGTCCCGACCTTCAGTACACTTTAGTGAGCCTCAGAAACTTGTAATACCTCTGCAATACTACCAATATATCAGTGACAATCTAATTATTATTAAGAATCCAGCTGATATGCCGTTCTTGTTCCAAGAACTGGTGGAGCTTACCAATGTATGGAAGGTAAGAGGCTTTTTCAGACAGCCAGTTATGTAACAACTAACGCACATCTTGTTGGGTCAAGTACCATTAATTACCACTGCCATTTGGGGAAGTATCAGAACCAGTTCTGAGCAGGATAAAGCAGCAGACTGAGAGTCACAGAGAGTCCTACTCCTAGAGAAGAATCTGAAGTGAGGAGAAATGAGGGGAATGGCAGTTGTTTCCGCTCTGCCCTTTAACCTTAAACTTAACTGGTAGAAAAATGTAAGAGCAGTTGCGATTAGTAAGATATTTAACATCTAAAATTCCTTTTTCTTTAACTGTTTGCTTCACCTGCTAAGAAAGCTCTTGATCACTGCTCATACATTTACAAATTACTAAAATGCAAAATACCATGAAGTCATGTGAAGCTTGACTGAAACTATAAGACAAATCTTGGCCTAACCAGGGAAGAACTGAGGGCTTTCACCCAGATCAGGTAGCAGCAGGAGTGCCAATGCATGAAACTGTTCATTTAGGAAGACCAGACGGAGAGCTGAAGCACAGCTAGGCCTTTAACCACGACAGCACATCATTCCTGGTCATCCCTAACTGTTTCAGCATTGAGATGCTTATGGGAAGTGGTTGTCTCCCATGCCATTTGGTGAGGGGTTTTTGTAACATGGTCAGAATCTCAGTAAGAACCAAAAAATTTTTGTTTCTTATAAAGTGAATTTCTGAATGCAGTGCTTGCAGAAGAAGTATTCAAACAACTGTACTGCTTAGTCCCCCATTAAAGCATTTTTAACCAGAACTTGAACCTGCCTACTACAACATCAGATGCCACACTTGGCAAGGCTGAGATGGGCGAAACCTTGGGGAAAACGGTTGGGATTACCTCGCTTGTGGAGTTTTTTAGGTATTAGATTTGGGGAGAGGTATTTGGGAGGAGATAAGAGTGGCTAAAATAAAAGGAGTTTGGCTTGCATATCCTCACCAATAGGTTATTAGCACAGGAGAGAAATACAAAGGCTTGTTCAAAAGCCTGAACTACAATTACCTCTAACAGATCTTTTCTTGCTGCACACCAAGCAGATTGTTGCATTTGTGTTCTGCATACTGGACCCATGTGCCGACACTTTCTACAATCTGAAAGGAGCTGAAAACTCTACCCTTGATCTTGTGTGTGCCTGCAGCAAAGGCTGCCTGTAACCCTTTCCTAACAGTAAGATTTCAGAGGAACTGCCAGAGGAAGATGACTGAATCCTCACCCTGCACAAAATAAAAACACAGATTTAGAGATCAGAGAAAACAGGAAATACCCAAATGCATGTCCATGCCTCAGCATCCTCATCACTAGCAGTCAGTGGTCCTCAGGCTTCGATCCACATCAAGTGAAAAAGGTTCCCCTTACAAAACAGTGCCTCTTCTGAACGAAGGACTTTCAATCCTTTCACCAGCAGCTTCCCTCTCCCTTAGCTGGTCTTAGTCATTAAAACAAACAAACAAACAAGAAAACCCCTCCCTCTGCTAAGCATCCGTCCACTCTTCTCTTTTAACTTTCCTTGTGTCTCCCTTCACACCTCTCTGGGTTTGTTGTTTTTAAGTCCATGCACTAACCTACTCTCTTTGTTCATTTTTTTTTTTTTCCATTCTGTTTGCTTAAAGCTCCCAGCCCCAAAAGCAAATTTGGAGAAAACTGGCTTTCTCCAGTTATCCCATTGTTCTTCTCAGGCAAGATCTATTTCAGATGTTTCTATTTCAAATATTTAATGACAGACCTATTCATACAAAGACATGCCAACACCACTCCCCTGTCTCTTTGGCATGATGCAAAGCACAGAAAAAGATTGTCACAAGATACAAGGACTCTATTAGTCAATAAAATCAAGTTCTAACTCATAAACAGTATGTAGCAAATTCCATACATTGCCACACTTCCCTGAAGTGTGACAAGCCTGACAAAAAGCAGTTTCAAGGGGGACCCCATGGACCAGGCTCATCCTTTTAGCACCACCACAGTGGACCTTGGCTGGCTTCCCTTCCAAGAGGACCTGTAGAGAAGCCAAAGACTGTACTGAGCCTTGGAGAGTTAACTTATTTTTGGGGTCTTGTCTTCACTGCAATGTTGTTTGTAAGTACAATGCTAATGCTGCCCCCAGCACGACTCCCACCCACAACAGAAGCCTCTTGCTCAAACTAAGTGCTATTTTAACTTGACTCTTTGGCCTAAAAACAGATTAGAAGTGGCAGCCCATGTGTTGTAGTTACCAGTGTCAGTAACACAGTGGGAACTCATCGGTTCTCTAGTTATGAGTTTAAAGCGCTGATCTAAGATCCTGCCTTGTAACTGGGGTCTGGACTAAAACCACGGAACCCTTATTCCCAGTTAGATGCATTAAGCTCAGGCGGGTAGAGGTGATGGTTTGATGTTAATAATCTGCTTCTCCTCTCCTTAGTCTCGCTGTACATTCTGACAAAGGAACACTCCAAATTTGCAGAAGAAACCGCACGTCCACAAATCAGTGTCGGATAGAGAACCCTTACAAACACCGGTCTGTAACGCTGCTGTAACAAACTGAGTCAACACAGCTAAAACAATAATGGCGTTAATCACTTTTCCCCGCTACCTCTGCCTACCCAGGCTATTGTTTGGAGCGAGGACGGCTTTCTGCAAGTCCCTCAGAGTCACCATCTGTGAAGCACAGCACAGCTGCACCAACAGGCAACATGAGCACAGATTTTAGCTTTGTGTGAATTGCAGGTCTTACACATATGGTGAAAAGCACTTTAAGGCACACGTGGCATGTGAGAGCAAGCTAAGGTGTCCATATAGTCAGTTGCTGTGTGGCAACTCCAGCCTCTTGCATATTGGCTGCTACCTACATGATCCTTCTCTTCACTCTAAGAAATTGGCATGAGATGAGCAAATCTAAGTACTGGCAGCTAATACAAATCACCACAAAAGTGGCCATATTATCATCTGAACATCTCATGCTCTACTTTATTTACAGTCTCCAAGGCTGTAATCCCAGCTGGTAGTTTTAATTAGTAGTGAATGTACTTTCACAACAAATTGGACCTTCTCCTTCTTGGGCATCAGAGATCCCTTCCACAGATGACTGTGGATTATGAAGAGACAAATTTTGGGGATGTTGGGCAGACAGTTTTCTCATATCACATATCTGAAAAGCTAGCATCACTCTCTGGCTCACAAGAGGACTTGGCAGCAAGTCAGACTATGACTATTCAGAAAACTCTTCCCTCAGTGTCAGAGTAGTAAGACACATAATGGAAACTTGCAACAAAGCATAAATAATTCTATTTAGAAGTCAACACAAAATTGTGGACTACAAGGCCAGCTGTAGGGGCCATCTTTTTCTTGTGAGTTTTGAGTCAGAACATGGGATAACATGGCAAGAACCATCAGAGTATGTAAATATCTACTCTTTTGCTTTTCCGAGTCTGCAGCCGTTAGCGAATGCCTGACTACAAAACTGCAAGTGCAGTAAGGTTTTAACAGCCTTTTTCCTCTCCTTGCTCTGGGATTTTTCCTTTCTTGGCTGTAACTAGCTGCAACCAGTTGTGAATAAGTTGTTATCCCTCTGTGCAGCTCACAGCAACTAAAAGAAACCAGTGTCATTATGCAATTTTCAAAAAAAACAAAAAGAAAAAGAAAAAAGAAAAAAAAGTTTTGTTTTATGGTTAATTATCCATGGTCTATTTACAAAATAAATCAACCCATTGTGCACCACCAGGATTTGTGGCCTCATTTGAACTTTGCTTTTCATTAATCACTTTAAAAATAAAAGCTAACTAGTTTTTTTTTTCCTTCTTTTTGGTTTATTACTTGCATCTGGGTATAAATCGTAAAAATGGTGAAAGAACAAAGTATGGATTATTCACCCTCAGTTTCATGACTTACATGATCTCAGTCTTGTCTTTCTCCACGTGCCTAAACAGATGCACAGTCCAAAAATTCCAACATTCTGTAAGAAATGTAATCACAAGAAGATTGAAATATTTTTTATGCTCAAACTTTGAGTTATTAAAAAAAAATGCAAAAAGCTTGCCTTAAGAAACAAAAAGGTGGGCAGGCATCTACAAACATATTTAAGCTACTGAAGGAGGCAAATGAAATTACTCATGTAGACTTGTAAGTAATACACAAATGTTTGTGACAGCTGAGTACAAGACTATTTTGTTTAGACAAAACCTACTTGCAGGCAGGCTGGAGAAGGCAGAAAATGGATATCTGATTTCTTTATGGTGCTTATAATTTATACAAGAAACCGGAAATATTTTTTTTTTCTGAAAATGGTTTAATTATATAAGAAGTTTAGATCTTGTCCCTGTGAGATGACAGAGAACTACTGAATTTCTGAAAACTAGCCAATGGAGAGGCAGGCAAAGGACATTTTTAGCTGCTCTGTTAATAAAACCCAACTAACTGTATTAACACATTTCATTTCGACAGGAAATAAAATATATACTAGCATGACACTGAAATTCTTAACTAAGAAGGACTGAACAATTTATTTGTCTCCACTATGAACTCTTCAAGTAAAACTGAAAAATAAGAAAGGCTGATAAACAAACATGATAAAAGTATATACAATGACAGTATATGAAAATGTCACTCCTCCTTTTTTAAAAAAATTTTCTTTTTATTTACCAGTCACCCTTGAGTGTCCTTTGCCTTTACTATGACAAACAGAAAGTCACAGTGCTCCACTTAATCCCTAATGAAATGCTACGAATAAAGTTGTGCTGTCTGGAGGTCAAAAAATGTGATTTTGCTGCACTCACGACTACAACTTTTCATTTCTAAACTCCTGAATTGGATGCAAGTATAAAGATGACTAAACTTACCCAACAGGTATATTTTAGAAACTAAGATAAAGAATTGAAGCTAAGAAATTAGATCATTAATACTACATATTATTACTAATAGGAGCTCTGAAAGATAATTTTTGCTTGCCTGTTGGTGTGAAAAAGAATTGCAGAGATTTGAAAAGTTAAAGAAACCCACTGCCTCCTCCTCCACTTTGCAGATGGCTGAGATGCTTTAACTTTCATTTCCAAACGTAAATTAGCTCCTACTTAAATGAAAGTAAAAATTTAAAGCTGCCTCCACCTGATTGCAAAGCACAGCGGCCGGGCTGGGAGAATGGATAGGCCTTCAAAGAAAATAAAAGCCTTTTTAAGCGACTCCTCATATGAACGCCTGCCCTTGCAGCAGCAAGCTGTGGCCCTACAGCCGCTTTCCATTATAAATGCTAAATTGGGAAATGTTTAACATTCTTTGTTTAATCTTTGCAGTATAAAGAAAAAACAGCTGATTCTCAGAAACATGACAGCCTGAGCAACCATTAGTGATCTGCCTCCCCCTTCCTCAAAGCAGAACAGGCCATTTCCAGCCTCAGCGGCGACTGACACTTTCTAATCAGGAATGTATATTTAGATGGAACCTAGAAGATGGGATTGAAACTTTGTCATTTTTTTGTTCCAGTGGTATAAGGGGCCGAAGGCAACCAGGATATTTAGTAAAAAATGTGAATAGAAAAACAGTTTAAGAAATATATGTAGCGGAAACTGTGGACAAAGGTAGTTTAAGATGCTGTCTGCACTGTTTTCTGTTAATATCTTTTCACAGTTCTTCCATGAAGAAGAGCGTTATTATTTATTTTGATTTAAAACATTATCAACCGAGTGTATTTTTCTGTTGTTCACAGTACAGTCAAAGCAGTGAGTCCATCTATTCTGCTGCAACCAGTCACATATAAATCAGCACGAAGTTGGGAGCGAGCAATCCTCTCTGCTGCTTACACAGACAAACTCTCTTTGTATCTCGTCTCTGCAAGAACTTCCCTAAAGGGGTGAGTTTCATCACGCGTCCGAAAAGTCACACAAGTCAGAGGTTTCTTCAGTTGAAATTATGAAGTAATATCTCAAATCGAGTCCCCACAGAAACTGAACTAACTGAAATAGTTAGGTTTTTAAACAAGATTTTACCCTGGAGCACACTTTCCAGATCATCGAGTCCAGTTCCCTGCTCTCTTCTACTACAGATATTAAAGGTCACTTCTTAAAGAGTTCTTTTTAAGCCTCTGCATCAACAAGGTAACGAGAGCTTAAATGTCCTTCCCACCCCCGTCACCAGCATTCAGTAGCTGCAGTGACAGACATCCAGGGAACAAAGCCACGAGCAAGCGAGGATGTTCTCCTTCCCCACAGGGGTTCTGACAGGCAGCACGGAACATCCTCTCGTGGGGCTCACTGACGGAGGCACTCAGTCTAAACAGAGCCCTTGCTTCGTTTAGTGACAACACGAAAACATTAACCACGGTAGAGAGGAGAGAGCAAGGAGCATCCAGGTGCCGACCCTGCTCGAAGCACCGCACTCATCCCCACAACTCCTCCACACCGCTGGACTTCAGTGACCCTTCCCTGCAGGTGTCACGGCCCACCTGCACACACGGGTTAAACAGCGAGGGCAAGAATACGCAGGTTCTCCGCGGGAGAAATGAACCAGCAGCGTTGTTTGCTGTGAATGTGGCAGATAATAGCTTTGAAAAGGAGGACTGCAGGAACATTCAGTGCAGCTAGGCCTGATACTTTTGTTACAATTACTCCAAAAACATTGCTTCTTGCATCATTTCCTAGGGACTTCTGCAAGGCTAAAAAGACCAGTGAAACTACTGCAGGCCCTAGCAATGAATTACTGCTAGTGAAGGACACAAAATTGTCATAAACTTCAACCAAAGTGTGAGAGTTGCAAAAATGACTGTTCAGAGGAAGGGAGGGAGAGAGGGAGGAAACCTTGCAGAATAATTGTTAGATAAAAAGCCTACCATAGCTAATTCAGCACATTGCTGGATACAGCAAAATAATTTAGCTAGCTATTTTTCAAATATACCCAACCCCAAGTATGTGTCAGGGAAGAGAAATAATGAAATTTTAAAATAAAAATTAATGTAGAGCTCTTTTCATTTTTGTTGTTGTTTTTAAATCTTTAGGGTTCATATTTAACCTTTTCTCTAAAATAACAAACTTGAATTTAAGAAAACTAAGGCACAGATCTTCACAGAGACAGGACTCAAACAGCTTATGTTTAAAAATAAAATAGCAGAGTCTTTTTAAGTTGTGAAGTGAAGACTTATTCATTAAAACTGAATATTAACATCTCATTTCAGAAACTGTTCAAACCATCCCTTTTGCCTATTTTGCCTATGAATTTAGGCAGACAGAAGTTTCACAGGTTGCATGTCTAGCATCTGGTCAAGTCAAATCACCCTCTCCTCCATAAATTAAAATTAGATTTCCATTCTGCAGAACACACAAAATTCCCTCGTTCTGGTTGCCGTTCAACCGTGCATATATAACCAGAGTTTTAGCAGCAGGCATTTACTAGGGTTCTTCCCTTTTTCAATTAGAAAATACTCAGGAAATAATTAAATGTTTGTTTGACCATTAAGGAAGGTTAGTGACTTGATAGTAGTCCACCCAAGCACACAAAGCAGAGCCGGGGACTGAAGACTTGGGAAGTCAGGGGTAACCTAGTGACACGCAGAGAAATGTCTCAGTAACTGAAGAGCAGGCAGATGCCTTTAAGAGGGGAAATTGCTTGTCTGCCACTGAAAGTTATCAGGTTTTGTACACCTATTCCAAATTATTCTCCCATTGCAATCAGTGCCGACAAAAAACTTACAGACTAAGACTGAAAAGACAAGCAGAAAGTAATTTTCACTCAAAGACAAATGATCACTCTTTTGATTAAGTCAAACACTGGACTCATTATTGAGCATGTTCTCTGTAAAATTACACCATTTACATCTTCCAAGCATTTTATAAAGGTCTGACAGCTATGAGGGACACCAGGATAAGGGATTTCGAGGAGGTTACTCTCCTCCATTGCATGCAACTATGTCATAAACTGCTATTGATATGTTGATTAAGCCACACCTTATAATTACATAGGTTTTCAGGCCCTATAATTCCTACAGGATAGTCTTCCAGAATTTAATCATCTGATGACCACGGTTATTTTGATTTGTATATTATCATTACATTATATAGGCTTATTAAATCTCATATATGGTTGGCGTCCACAGTTTGGTCTGTGTGGCAACACCGGCCTGAAATTTAAATAATTTTTTAACCTTTACAAATTATTTCAATGCCTTCTCCCTTTGTATCTGAATTGATTTTATAAACATTAATAAAACAGACTGAGAATATTTCTGCAGGGCACAATAAAACAGTATCTGCCAGTATAATCCCTAAGTGATTCTTTACTGAGGCACAAATGGAGGCAGAAGAAGTTTTCATTGCCCAGAGCCAAAGCAAGGGCTGGTTTCAGAATCCAGGTGTTCCAATACATTTTTGAATGTATGTGTACTCCCCAGCAGTTTGGTGAAATATACTTACACAGCTTAAAACATACTTACAGAGCTTAAAATATTCCACTTCCTGTTTTCACAAAACCCTGTTTCATTTAAAGTTTGTCTCAGGGATCACTGTCGAAAGATGTCAGCTTCAATTTTTTTTTCTATTATGCCTAAAGTGGGCATAATTCACACGCAGACTCATTTTATGGCTCTTCTCTAATGCCAGAAAAACACTTTAAAATAACTGAGGATTGAGCCCTATAACTTTACAATTGACCTAATCGACTCCTGACATCATATCAACAGAATTAGTAGCATTACACTGGGGAAGAATCTGTCCAAGAATGTGCACGCAGACAAGAACGATTTGTAAAGGTCAAAAGAAAACAAACCCTGACACAATGCTCGGAACCACAAACAGGTCAGATCCTCAGAGGATATGAATAGGAATAAATTGGTTGCAATAGCTACAGGAATAATTTCCTCCTGTAGGATGAACAAAAAAAAAAAAAGCATGAACTTTTCTTTATTACTGACCCCCTTCTTGCCTTTCTTGAAGCCTAAGAATGCCTCTTTTTTTTTTTTTTTTAAATTACTATTTTAGCAGGGCTATATGTACTTTTTCTTGCATTTGACAGAAGTAAATTAAAATATCCCAATCAATCCTAATTAGAAGAATCTCTTGATCTTTACGGACATCAATCACTTAAAATAGAAATGAATAAATAAACTTCAACACAATCTAAAATTTCACTGTTCTTCTGCACTTGCTGCTGTTACACAGAGCCTGACCTGACACTTGGATTAAGGTCAGGAGAGGAAAGGGAAAAAGCTTTCTTTGTATACATCCAAAAGTTGGAGGGAGGGGTAGAAGAGAGAGGAGGAGAGAGGCAGAAACACTGTGCAGAAGCCAGGGATGTTCCAGAGCACACTGTGACAAGAAAATACTCAATAAGAATTCCTCCAGCCAAAACCAGATCTTAAATAGATCCATTGTCTTCCAGCCTGAAGCCCTTAAAAAGGCTCAAAATTAAAGTCTGTGCTGTGGGCACCCAGTCGTTCTTTTCCTTTCATCAGGATTTGCAGGTTTTAATACAATCTGTCGTCAGGAAAAACAGTAGAGCTGTACAGTCCAGAGAGGTAACAAAAGCGAAAGGCAGGCGAGAGTTACATAACTGGCTTTTTACATAAATATTACATTGAGAGATATTTTGCTTTTCAGAAAGGAAAAAAGATTAAAAAAAAAAAAAAGCTCAAACTAACGTCAGAGAATTCAATCCAACTTCACTTACTCCTCATCTCTCTTTCACTTTGCAACATGTATCGAATAGTTGAAGTGAGGTGTTTCTTTTTCTTTTTTCATTACTACTAAACAAATAACCAATTCAGCCTTAAACACTTCGTAACAGATTGTCTTGTATTACCTGAGAAGCGGACCACATCATGGAAGCTGGAAAAAAGTCCTATTTTCAAGCATAAGCAAGCCTGCCTTGCTTATCTGCAGCACGGGGCAATTAGAAATGACCATGGATGTTAAACAAGCTCGCCTCTGTACAGTCTGAGAAAAGGGAAAAAAAACCCTGCAAGTCTCCCCATCTGTTATTTCCCTTTTTTTTTTTTTTTTTTTTTTGGCTGTAGAAAAGCAAAATTATGCAAGAGCTTTTGAATGTAAAGCCTGTGTGTGCTTTTTCCCTTTTTGTCTCTGTGTACACGGTATGCGCTATTGCGTAACCGAGCACGGAGTGGGCGGCGAGCAGTTACTATTGATTTACACTACTCCTCACGTTGAATCCAGAGCTGCGAGGGAGACACGCACGCAGAGCAGCGCGGAGAGGTGAGACGGACGCGGATTTAAGGCGTGTGCCAGGGAGAGAGGGAAGCAGAGCATGTAAAAACAGAACTGCGCCTTTCTGGACTAAATGCAGTTTCCCCAGCCTTTTAGGTTTTATGCCCTTTGCTAGAACAGCGGATGCTTAACAAAATCCACAAACCCCTCTGTCCAAAAGTAAGGTTTCCCTCCCACACACTCATGCCCAAATCCTACTAGAAACTACAAAAACCTACCAATTAATGCCACAATTGTGACACTTCTTGTGCGAGGTATAGAGATGCCTAGCAAGCTCTTACTGACCATGAGAGTCATTAAGGTTACAAAGAGAATTCTTTTTTTAGTAATACTATACATGAACCTTTTAGTAATTTCTTTAGGACCTACAGGCTTGCAGGAGCACAGAAATCATAGACACTATGCACAGTATGCAATACAAAGCCTTGTATTTTTTAAGATGATTGGGTGACATGGAAACATGAGAATTAGAGACCAGAAACAAGGGAAGTTCAACCTATTTTGTTCACTTATTAAGCCTGCCAAAATATTCATGTTGTTCTCTCTTTTCCACACACCCAGAGGCATCAGTTTAGACAGACAGGCCTCTAGCTCATTAATGAGAGCAATTTTGAGTCAGTAAGGAGAACTGTCTCGTTCCCACAGGTGAATGCCCATCACATTGCTGAATCCTTTGCCCTCAAGGTGAGACGTGTCCAAATTCTGCCTGCTCCCACTTGACACTAAGTCCTACAAAGCAAGGGGACACCACCAGGCTGGCACAACACTGGACTTCTGGGCATCCATTTATTTATTGGGTGGGAGATTTATCTAATAAAGTCAGTGGGATTCCAAAGCATGTTACCAGACTTTCTAAAGGATGCTGAAAGACTGAAGACTAAAAGGAGGTTTATTACAAGCCACAGCAGACACTGAGCCTCGTACCAGAAATGAAACTGAGTGTACTGATTAAAAAAAAAAATAAAAAAAAATCAAAAAATCAAGTATCAGTGCTCTTAAAACTTCTTTTGCATTATCTTTACTGGAAGGTGCATGTTCCCCATATTACTTTCTTCAAATTGTGTTTAATGGTCAACATGTTTTTTCTTCACAGATCTGACCTCGGACATTTTTACAGGTCCTAAAATAGCACAGTGAGCAAAAAACTCCATGTTATAAGAAAGGCAAACCCTATTTTAAGGAAATTACACAGATATGCAATGTTTCTGACTGTTCTGTTTATTTTTTTCTCTTTTACCCAGGTCCACATCTACTAACATTAACTATGGTACTACCAGCCAGCATGCAGTCAGGATCTCTGTCAGGCTGTTAGGAAAAGCAAACATTCATTCACTGTCTTGCACATGCTTATTCATTTTGTTTGCACATAACTGGAATTGCATTGAAATCACCCAGAAAAGTTTTACACAAAAAGTCACATGCAGCCTAACTAGTCTGATTTGTCTTAAAATGAAACTGACCCTTAAAGGAAAAGAGTAAGTTCTTCATTAAAGAGGGACCTAGTCCTGCAACCTGAATTAAGCACTTACTAATACAGATGGGGCCTACTCAAAGCATGCTCAGGCACATTTCCTTTGCTCACCAGGGGGATGCTGGGGAAAAGAAATGAGTCCCAGAATACAAACTCTACTCCCCTGTCATGCAGCCACTAGAAACGATGCTCCACAAGCAAACTTTGAATGATGCTATGCAAGGTGAGTGTCTCACGAAGGCTGAACCAGAGGACCAGCACATCAAACAATGAAAACCTGCACTCTTCTGGCAAGACTGCGTGTGAAGAAGAACAGATTTTTCAGCACCATTTATACACTTCAAGTTAGTCTGGATGTTTAGCATATCCTCATCTTATGGGATGCAGCTTACAAGCACAAAATGCTTTACAGGACGTTACATAAAATAGATAGAGAAAGAAACTAAAGAAATAACGGCTAAGGGAAGATGACAAGCTCAGATATTGGTAAGGGCGGCTCCAATGCTGCTGTGCTTGCTTTATCATTGTCCAGAGTACACATATTATTAAGTCCTTGTTAGCATGCCAGATTCTAAGCAACTAGCTGTAGGTTCTACATATCATGTTCAAACAGAGATCTGAATCACCTAAAAATATGAGGATACAAATAAGGGAGTTCAGATCTATATAGGGATATTCTGTTCTTGAGGGCTATCAAGTGAAGCTGACAAAATTTTCCATTATAATTCACTTGCCTTCAATTACTCAAAAATGTTGGAAACTTCACTATGTAAATTTTCTGTTCCTAATGTTTACCTAATCTTAAATTTCATGAAAACTTGAATAAACAAAAGTTCATCTGTTTTGCATATAGAGAATGAGAAAAAAACATCCAGAGATTTAAGAGAAAGGGAAAATGAGAGAGATAAAATTATCTATAGAAAAAGCACAGAAGACAACAGAAAATACGAATGAACTCATAGCTTATAAAGTCAATACTGACTAGATTTGTGTTTCAAGAAAAAGCTTTCCACTCTGATGAAAATGCTGAAGGTTTTAAAAGTCCACACACCTACAAATTCCTACCAGACCTTTCATGAATACCATCTTGGATACACATTTAGGTCAGAAAATCCTAAAAGAACCCCTATGTGTGTGCTAAAAAACCTTGTATTTGTATCTAACTGTATATTACATTTTTTAATGTCTCTGATAGACGTTCTCCCTACAAGAGAACATAACTACAAAGTAACATTATTTTTCACTATGTTAGACAGCTGCTTTGGATAGATTTTTTGGGATTTGATTAGTGAAACACATTAATAGCAGATGCCTTTTGCACGTATCAAAGATTCTATAGCTCTGTATTTGCAGAAAAACGATGTGACTTCTTATTAAAGACTATCATAAGGGAGAAACTAAGGTTATAAACAAGTTATTACTCTAGGATTTCATGATTTTGCATGTAAGCTTAATGTTTCTCAATACAGATTCCGTCTTTTTAATGACTGTAGGAGGAGACAAGCACAGTGCTAGGTTGCCATGGGCTTTTAATGGCAAATTGAATAATAAAAAAATATTAAAATGATAGAAACAAAACTTAAATATACTAGAGATGCTTGCCAACTGTTCCTGCTAGTTAAAGAATCAATAAACCTTTGCAGACCTTGTGCAATGTGACTTTACTTGCAATAAAAGTAATTCACAACAAGTATGCTTTTCTTGGCAATTTACCTTTACTTTTCTCCTACCAACTTCTCTTTCACATGAACCTTGTGGACTCCACTGTTTTGGAATGACCATGACACAGCAGAAGTCGCTAAACTTTCCCCACCCCTCAGCTAACCTATTAAACATGTGTAATGGTGTTATTTCCTAATGGTTCCTACAGACTGATATATTTCCAAGACGGTTTTAGTCAAAATGAATGGCAGTAAAACTGGCAAAGACTCAGAAAGCGAAGTCCAAGGAGACTAGCAAAGAACTCAGACAGAAAAAATGGTCTCTGGATATTTTTGCCATGTCTGCCAGAACCAAAAGAATAGAGGTTATGTCAGTGTTTCCATAATAAACATCAGTTTTCAAGATTATAACTCAGCTGCAAAGATCTGATCCAGACTGACATCAACACGTGTGGTTTTAGATCAAGAGCAATTTTTTTCTTTAAACATATATTTCCCCTGCTGCAAAAGCAATCTAATGCTATAATTTAATCTGGTAAGTAATTACTAATTTATCAGAATTAGGGAGAGGAAGCAGAAAACAAAATTCAGAATTCACAGTAAATGCTTTCTGGGATTGCATAACTTTCCTTCCAGATATTCCCTATGAGATTTTGAAAAGACTGTATTTCTAAAGTAATTTTTGGATCAGTATAATCCCCGTCCCACAAACCTTAATATCTGTTTTGCTCCCTAAAAGCAACATCTTGTTTTGAAGCAAGTGTGACTTTTATACTGTGCAGCAGATGCAAGAAAAGACTAGGAGGAATTCAGAAGAATTTACATGATAGGCCAGTTAATTTTTGAAGTACTGCAATTTATCACATTAATTCCCATTATTCCTCTCAAATACCACTCTTAAAACACACAGGTTTTATCCCGAGGGAGCCTGAATAACTCAAGGATATTCAGACAACGGGTAGATCACACACCTGAGGCACCCCTGAAGTGCAGAGGGCACGGTGAGGTGTGGGAGCTGTGCCCGGAGCCGAGAACATCCTCCAGCCCAGAGGCTGGAGCTGCTGCTGCCAAAGCCACCACGAGCTGCAGCACCTGAACCAAGCCTGCAGCTCCCTGTTTCATAAAGCTTTGTCACTAGCTCAGGGACAAAAGGAAGTGCCAACACCTCCTGTATCAGTTAGGGATTCTCACAGCTTCTTACTGTTCATATACACAGGACTTCGAACTCCTCTGTGAGTTTAATTCAAGTATCTCAACAGATACAGTAAAAACAGGCACCTTCACAGGACACTTCATGTGGCTCGAAAATCAAATTTTCAGGAAGCATCTAGGTGATAGGAAACTCTGGTGTAAACTGAGTATGTTAAAATATACCTGGAAGAGCTGATTTTCAGGTATCAAAATAAGAAAGCTGAGTGAAAAATGGCTTGCACCAAACCAAGTAACTCATTCAGGAGCAAAACTCAGATGTTCTGAGCTGCCTCTTCTCTTTTTATGTGCAGAGGAAAATTATTTTAGACTAGATACTTCAGGAAAACCTGCATTACATGAGCTAAATACCACAGTCAGCCTTTCACCACTTGACATTTTAATTTTCTGTCTTTGCTTCTGTTTTGTCACACTGAGTATGGCTGGTCTGCATATGAATATACACATGCTGGTGCTTGCCTTTCTTCTGCTTTGCTGCAAGTTCCTCAGAATACTTAAACTTGACAATACTCATCAGCTAATGGCATATTTTGAACACAAATAAATTAAAAACAAGTGAATTGTTTGTAACACAACACAAAATATCATCAGCAGCATTTTCTACTGTTATCCCTTCATTTTTCCTCAGGACTGTCAGAGCACTGTGTACAGAGAGATACACTCTTATGAACACCCTGCCCTGTGAGTAGTTCCAGTGGAATCATGACACCGATTAACAAAACAAGGTATTATTCAATTACTCAACTCTGACATATTTACTATTAATTCTATTCACAAATGGAAAAACAAGTTCATGGATTTTAAATAATTTGTGCAAGATCTCACTCTAAGCAAGTGGTCAAGCTGGAAACAGAATGCCAAACTCTCAGCTGCCAGCCTCCTACTGTAAACTTCTCAATACCACCCCTATTACACAAAGAAAAATAAAACACAGCATTGACAAGTTTCAGGCATTTTCCAGCAACCTTGATTTAGCTGAACATCCTCATCAAAGCGCTATAGAATAAGAAAAAATTGACTTTTCATCACCCTCTGAATAGCTGTAAAGTTTTCTTTATGTCTAGTAAGGTTAAGGCCTTTCTGATTTTAACTACCTATATTACAGCTATGGATTAGCCAAAGCTATATTGCTACAACAGAGAGGAAGATGAGTGTTAAAACAGGCATCAGAGATTTACAAACAGAAGGCTAAGACACACATAGATGTGCACACACTCAACATTATTTCTGAAAGTTAATTTTGCACTTAAATGCTTTCCTCAATACTCTACCACCCAAGTTCATCTGGAGGGACTATAGCACCTGAAGCGAAGAAGATTTGTTGCACAGCAGAAGCAGAAAGTTGACAAGCACAGTGAGTGAGGCTTATTGTAAAATAGAAACTAGAAATAGCACTTTTTCAGACAGTGGGTCAGGATTTTTATTTTATATACTTATTTTAAGGTAAAATTACAAATGTCATGCTTTGACTTCAGAAGAAACTGCACAATGACTTGTATTCAGCAAATGATTAGAGATAGTAAATCTTCTGTCACAATTGCTGCTCATATTGGAAGGAAGTTTCCTTACCTTTTTACTTTGTTTGCTGAGAGCCAGCAGTGTCATCCCCTCAGTCATTTCAGTGTCAGCTACTCTTTTATTATACAGAAGGCAAGTAATAGCGAAACTGTGCTGATCTGCCTGCTTTCACTCTATATAGTGCCTATATTTATAGTTTTCTGCTTCTATCTGAATCTATATTTATCTGCTTTATCTGCCTACAGTGCATCTGCTTCTCGTACGCACAGACATATATACACACACACGTGTGCGTGCACACAAATACACAGACACATATAAACACGCATACGGGCATACCCAGAATATGGGTGCTTACAGCAGGCTTCTGTTCTGCAGAATAAATACAAACATATGCAGCGTACACAATATAAACCGAGGCATGCACAAAGAAAATCATCAGCTATTGCATGAATATGCCTTGCTGGCTTCGGGAAGGTTTATTATTCAGCAGGCTGCCTAGTCAAGACGATTGTATACAATTAGTTTCCTTTACATTACTCTGCTGTTGTAGCTTTGCAAGCAGTAGCAATTTATGCTGTTATTTTGCTGGGAGTTTTTTTTCCGTGTAAACATAGTTGGCACAGTCATGAAATCACTGCCATCCTGTCGGGAGATGGATTCCCTGTTGGTACCACTAACAGTCTCCCTCAGGCTAGTCATTAAAAGGCAAGAGTTAGGCCACCCTATGCCAGTTCAGGAGAGCATTCCCTAGAGGGAAGGAAGAACGTACAACCCCAGATCCAGGTTGATCTGGCAATTTGAAGACCAATCATTCCTTAGGCCTTAAAAATAAACAACATTTTCTCAGATTAACAGAGAATAAATGGAGGTATTCATCTTCACATGAGGAGAAACCATCAGGCCACACTTCCCTGTACCAGCAGACAGAGTTGCAGGTATTCTGTGCTATTACTTAGCCTGGAGCTATCTCTTGCCTCAACCTTTTGTCTTGCTGGGGACGCTTCTGTTAAGACAATGAGACCTGCCAGGGAGATGACACAAGTGGAGTATGTGACAGTAAAGATCTCTGTGCTACCATAATGTGATAAAGCTTCCATCAAGCCAGTTATCTAAGCAGATCATAGCATGTTTCTGCTGGACAACCTTAATTCGATACTTGATTCATTCACATCCCACCATCTCCAAGGAGGAGGAGGAGCTTCCACAATATAAGAGCAAAGCCAGGCAAGAAGTCACCGGGGATTTCTTTCTGTCCCCCTCATTGCAGAGGCTGCATTTTGGCTTCCCAGTAGTTCATAAGGCAGCAAAAATGAACTGCTGATTTAATACATGACCTCTGGACTCTTTTGAAAGGGGCAGGAATCCCTAAGCCAAAAACTACTGGATATATAGGCTAAAGTAATAAGATACAAAGAACTCTCTGGGTATCGAGGGCAGCTGAAGAAGACAGTCTTACCCATAACCCTTTTTAAATCCTGCAAAATTTCAAATAGGGCCAAACAACACATCCTGGCATTTTTCAGGAGTAAAAAGCTGTACTTAATTATAAAAATCCAGTCTCCTCTGCAAACCAGGTAATAAGTACATTAACTAGTAAGATAATGAATAAACAAATTATCATTAGGATGTGTTTAAAAACCCCCTAAAAGTTCTGTAACTCAAAATCAGAAAAAAACCCAAACAAACCCTTAAGAAGACTTTTTATGTCAAGATCATGTTTGATAACTAAACCAGAAATACTACTACAAAATCAAAGACTTTTGGATAATTCTTTCATTCACTTGATCACACTGAAGAACAGCTCCTGTAGTAATTTTATGCTTATCCGGTATTAAGTGGTCCATTTGAAAGGGTTTTCAGAAAATCTACAGACAAGATGGTATTGAAATATAATATATATACTTTTCATACAGATTTTCTATGTATCTTTATTTAATTTCTTTTAGTCTTAATATTCCCATTTCTCAATCATTACACTGAACTGCAGGTACTGAACAAAACTCTGTTCATGCTTTCCTCACTGTTAAAAGTTATCCTTACCCCGATCGCTGACACAGCCATCTCAAAATTTTTTAAAAATGTAATTCTATCCTCTTAACTTAGTGGTTTTTTAACTGCCCAGCTCAACTTACTTAGTAACAGGGGATCCACTGTACTTGAAAAGTTTTGCTGTTTTGCCGTCTACAAATAAAATACCAATTTGAAAGAAAAGAGAAAGGATTTTTGGTTAGCTCCTGCTTTATCTGAGCACCATCAGTCTGGTAGGATCTGTTATGAAAATACTAACATACTGCTAAAAACGACAGTTTGTGATTACTGTAATGACTCGACATTTATGATATCTTTAGCAGTGACCATTTAGCAACTAGTCCATTAATTTTTTTCTCAGCAGGATATTTTATAGTTTTAGTGTGTTTAAGAGCATTTCTAAATTGGAAAACATTATTTAATTATTCACGTGGTGGTAGATTGATTACAGAACATAGTTTCTCTTTGAGGGTGCCCTACAATGTACCTTTATACATATAAGAAAGTATTCAAGCATTTCTTTGATGCGCAAATGTACAAACTCCTACCTCATTTGTTCAGCATTCTTTGAAATTTTGTAGCTAGAACATAAAAGGAACCTGTTTAATGCAAACTCTCTCCTTTCTTATGACAAAGAAAGTGAATATTACTGGAGTTCAAGAAATGTACCCTTCTCTCTGTATACATTGCATTGAAAAAATACAAATGGGACAAATGTCTAATACATCTTACACTGCTTGAACAAACTTAACATCTGACGTGCATCTATCCCTCCTTAGGAATCCTTCTATTAGATTTGCTAACTGATAGCTAGGATCTTAAACACACGATATTGTTACTTGGAGCAGCTTTAATGGTATGTTAAAATTGAAATTAGTTACAGTAACACTTTATTTCCAAATAAATTAAAATATACAAATTTAAGCTCTATCCTTCCTTCCCTCAAAAAAGGACTTATGTGATTTTATACTGATGCAACTCTATGGGTTTATAACTCAGTCTTACATTAGTATAATTATAAACATGCATGAAGTTTATCTGGTTTAATTACTTTAGTAAAAATATCAATCCTTTCAAATAGAGCAATTATATTAGCTAAAATCTCTGCACATATTGGGCCTTTGTAGATGTCTGAGACCTTCTAAGACAAAATGGTAGAGACCAGCTGTCCACTCCAATGTTCACATTCCTGAATAATCTCAAAAAAGCTGAAACTGCCCAAAATATGTCAGCTTAAAAGTAAATAAATTACATGGGCCATGCACTAATGTGTTGAATCAGAATTTCAGGGACCAACATTAAGCACTTAAATATTAGAAGAAAATATTTGTCCAATTTATCAACAGACAAACAGCAATGAGAAATTATAAAAGAGAATTCTTTCAATTAGTTCAGTGAGACAAATTCAAAGAATGACATGGACACTGCAAAGCAACCAAGTCTGTTTAGCAGCTCTGCATAGAACGGGCTGAAACCTCATCAGGAAGGACTGATCAACGCCGCTTTCTAACAAAAAAAAGTCTTAAGCCTCAGATACACAGGTGCAACTTGGCACCATCATCATCTCTTTATGCAGCAGAAGCTTTCACCTGGCCAGCAACACTTAAAAGATGGGAACAGGGTAGGCAATGTGGTTTCTGAAACACATTACTCCATAACTATCTCAACTATTTTACCCACAACTGTAATCAAAGACTGAAAGTGTCACTTTGAAAAGACAGTAACAGAAACAGTGGAGATGTACTAAAATTTGAACACTGCAGGAATGCCTAGCTTAGCACAATGCATGGTTTTTCTTTCTTTTTTCTTTTTTAAAGCACCCAAGTAATATAGATGACTTAAGAAGAAAATGCACTCTTGAAACTGTGATATCAACAGATGAATTTTAAAAGATTATAAAGAGACTTCCCAAATGGAAGTGTTTCAGCGCTTTAGCACTGAGTTTGATATATCTTTTCAGGAGCTCCTGGTTCTTTATAACTCTTAAATACTCTGTGGTTCTCACAACACAGAAAACAGCCTTATTCCTCCTTAGAAGCCAGCAGAAAAAAGTTCTTGAGAAACAAAGGAAAACAAAAAGAAAAGAAAAAATTGTTTAACTCCGTAGATCATCTTGACCAAAATAATGAATTACCTCAACAAATGCTGACAAAAACTTAAGGAACTGGCTATCTTAATCCTATCACTGTTAACTTGAATTCATCATCCCACCTTTCCTGCAGAACTGTTGCAAATTATTTGTGTCCTAACACAACGGAAGAAAAGTATCCTACTCCCTGCTGTAAGCAGTGAAAATCTATTGAGTAAGATTTTTTTGTAGATAATTATCTCAGCACATTTTCTTGAAGGCTTGGGGGGAGCCTAAGCAAATACCTGATGTGAGGGAGTAAAGAAGTCCATGGAAGGACAAGAGGATGGGCACAAGTGGAAATATATGAAATTCTATTTAAACATGAAAAAAAAAATGGTGTTGAGGGTACTCAAACATTGGAATTGCTACTCAGAGAGGCTGTGGAATCTCCATCCTTGGAGATACTCAAAAACTAACTCGACATGGCACTGAGCAATGTGCTCCAAGTGAAGCTGCTTTGAGCTGAAGGATTAGACTAGACCTCAGTGGTTCTTTGAAATCTTTGCAGATGGGAATTTAGAAGCTATACCAAAACAAATTAAAATCTTTTCCCATATATGGCTTTATTTGACTTGGTCCTGCTCAGAAGCTTGACTCCAGGCTGTACGGGTTAACAGAGTGATGGTGGAAGTATCAGTATGCTTTTATAATACCTTTGGTAGCAGCAAAGGCACATCCTTCACCACGTATTTTGCTTGTGATAGCTGCTGGAGACTGACAGAGAGTCAGGTCACCACCATCTATACACTATCAGATCTCCCTATCTCTGAATGACACCTTGCTTTAAGAGATCAGATCTTTGTTCTGTGTCTCCACAAAGCCTAAAGACTCTTTGATCCATCTGATGCAGGTATGTTCAAGAAAGAAGCAACGATTCTCTGTACACATTCAACCAGATGCATTTTTCTAGGCTAATAGAGAACTTCTGCAAATCCAACCTGTGAATGAACAGACCTGACACACCTGATTTACGTCATTGAAACTAATATGCAAGTTCTCAGCTACCCTAAATTCAGTTTCCAAAAAGTATCATTATTTACAAGCCAAGATGAAACAGTGATAAAACTCCTAAAAGTCTTAAAAGTATTTCCATTTTTTTTTTTTTTAATTTGGTACAGCTAAGAACTAGAGACACAGCAACTGCAGCATAAAAAGAGATGAAGCAGTAATCAATCAATTGAAGTTTCAAGGCCAGAAAGATAGGCAAATACCAACCATCATGACTAGAAAACCTAAATCTGGAGAGCCACAATTGGATGTATACAGAGCTACCCATATTCTTAAGAATAAAATCCAGTCATGGCCAAAGCAATGAAAAGAAATTTAGCAAAGGCCAGTTTCTTCTCTTAATCTTGACCTCCAGTGCTCTCATCTCCTCAGAAATATGGAGAAAAGTAATAAATGGTAAATATAATAATACAGTCAGAATCCTTTGGCCATTCTACCAGTCTGAAAGATTTAATTATAAAAGACCGTGTTCTGAGGCATATCAATCTTTAAAAGCTTTTACTAGAGCATGGCCCTACTGAATTTTCATCTGCTCAGGATTAAAATTAATTTACCTTCTTATGATTTCTGTAAGTATCTACAAGTGAGAATTTTTTCAGATGTGATTGATAAAAGATGTGATAACGCTCTACAACAACCAATTAGAAGAAATGCTTATACAGCAGTGTAACTTAAAAAGAGTTTTTATCGTTATTGTCCAATTCTATTTTAGGAAGAATTTGTGTTTGGACTGTCCATCTTTTACTCTCCAATCAGAACATATAGATTTCTTACATAGCCAGTAGGTCATACTTTTAAGAAGGCTACTTCTGAAGGTTTAGAAAATGATTAATAAAGGCTTCAATAAATGCTTATTAGCTTTTATAAAGGATGGAGTGGAAGAAGCCAATTGATGTTTATAATAACCTACAGATAGATCTGTGATGTGCTTACAAAACATGTAATACTTACTATCCATCTCAAAAATGTTCTTAGAATGCTGATAAATCAACTATAAACGTCTATGAATTGTTTATAAAGTGTGTCATCAATATAAGTGTAGCTGGATAAACAGTGCAAGAAAAAACTTGCAAGGAAGCTATTTACTGTAGCTGTAAACACACATAATACTTCATTGTGCAAAGACTTGAGTAACAGTCTTCTGCTTTCACATGGATTAATCCTTCTCATCCCTCAGCTGGTGATCCAAATCTTATCCCCCCCTCCTGCATAGTACCTGCAGGTACCTCAGACATCCAGGAAAACTGAGCAAATTGTACCCACAGAGACATACGGGCCAGAAACTCCCAGAGCATCAGTAGGGAGCATGGCTTCAGATTTTCAAAACCTTGGAGAAAATTCCACCCTAAGGAACACCAGGGAGTATATATGGAGGGGGGATATGTGAATCTCCTTAAGGAACCTATCCAGTGAATGGATTAATACTATGAACACATGCAAGTGTTACCTATGTAACAATTTTTTTCCCTTTATCCCCGTGTAATCATAAATTATGCATTCTGCTGTTAAATCAGTAAAAATCCTTTCATATCAGTCAAATGACCTCACATTTCATTGAAAGCAGAACCTGTCCTGAATGTCACATCACTGAGAACACAACAAAATGGAATTCTCTTGTGAGAAGCCAGTGCAGAATTTCATGGCATATTAATGAATCTTTTCTGATTGTGGCAAGGCTTTCACTTATTGACACATGCTAAATGGCACAGACAACTATCAGTCCTTACTGTCTTTTTTTAAAAAAAGAAATTTCCTGGTGACAAAAAAGGCCCATCCAGGAAGTTACATACCGTCAGGAAGTTTGCAGGAGGGAAATAAACATACTGTGTATTACCTCTTGAAAAAATATTAAAAAATGAGGGTAGAGTTGCTAACAATGGGATTTCACCAACAGTGGCACTAGAGTTTAATCTTCAGCAATGCCATTCCTCATTCATGTTTCTGCATAAATCATAGCTGTGCTTTAACAGTAATATCATATATTGACTGTTTTCAGTAGAAAGTATCGAGAGTGTCATGCTCCAAGTATTCTATGTTTGCAGTTTTATGAAGAGAACAAGATTATCCATTTTTCATTGCTTATCCCCTAATTCTATTATTTTAGGCAGCTAAGTGAACTATAATGTCTGAAATTCAAGCACAACTTCCTATCTACCACCACTGACCGAACCAGTGTGCTTCCACAGGTTTTCCCAGAAGCACAGCTACAAAAGAGTGCCATGGTTACGCTCAAGAAAATACCGATAACGTATTGGTTTGGGAAACACTGTCAGGTGAATACATCGCTCCACGTCAGCTCCGATCGTGTCAGAGAGCACGTCAGAAACACATTATAGTTCTGATGGGAGGGTAAGTGAATACAGGAATGTACTGCATTGGGTACAGGAAAAATCTCAGGGCATCGTAGAAAATCTGGAGAGAGTGATTATATAAGCTTGGGGGGATAGCAGCAATTATGAAAAGGACATTGCTAGCCACAACTGAAAAGCAAAGAACAAAGCCAACAATATGGTATTAATCACATGCTCTGTCCATGTATGATGCCAAACTACTCAAAGCACAGAATGTTCTTTATTCACCTCACTTTAAATTGCTTGAATGAACCTAGCACTTTTGAAAATGAGAGATTAAAAACATTGATATCAACCAACCTTTGAGCCAAATCTTACTTATCTTATTGATGCAAGTAGTTCCACTGATTTTAATGGATGCAATTACAATTGACTTCAACAGAGCTACTCACAGAGTCAGGAGAGCAGGATGTGGCTCATTGCATAACCAAGCTTCCCTTACTACCATGAATGGTGCCAACTCATCATTTCTGATGCAATGTCCCCACTTTTCTGGTAATGGATCCCTTAAGCAGAAACAACTGTACACACCAAATTCTGTGATACTTTTTATGTGAGCACAACAACAATCTGACTGAAACAAACCATTTTACTCTCTTCTTCAGAAGCAACAGACAGAACTCCCTGACACCTAGAACTTCGTAGCATGGTTTTATTGTTAATTTCTCCAATATCTTATGAATGAAACATCTGTGTGGGGCTGGAATTACACTTCTGCAAGGACTGCCTACTCTCTGATGATTATTGTGTATTTGAAAAAGACAGTACAAACTAAACTGATTTACAGTCAGCCTCCTGGGCACAGGAATAGATTGCTTCCAGTAGTGGGTTTCTAGCAGTAGATAGCCCTTCTGAAGGAGATTAGACTTCTCCCATTCTTCCTGCTTTCAGACTGAAATGCAGAGTCTCACAACCTCTTATGACCACACCAATTTTCTTCTGCAGTATCGCTTAGAACCATGGCAGAATGGAGGAGATTTGAGGGACAAAAACATAGAATGCAAAAAACAACATGACTGAGAGAAAAAGAAGGGAATCACAGTTTCTGACATCTTAGGAGTGATGTTATGGATACTATAGTTTAGAGGCTTGGTCCTCGTTCCTCAGTCATACTGCTTCAATGCCAGAGGTGGGAACTATTAAATGTGTGAGATGGCACGACAGACATGCAAAACTCAGGAAGACAGAAGCCTGGAATTCTTATTTTGAGGACTTGAACAGGCAGCAAACCAGTGTTTTACAGCAGTTAAATCCACTGGAATATACTATAAGACAAGAATGTCTGTCTTCAACCCCAGCTTTCCACAATCCACTTCCTACAGCATATTCTGAATGGCTATTTATGGTAGGCACCAATTCTAGTGTCTTTCTTATTTCATTACAAAATTTATCTCCATCAATCTTAAATTCCTTTGTGGGCAGCTGAGATAAGAACCAGTCTGAAGATGTTCTCCTGCACTAGTTCTTACTCATCTTGGTGAGAGATTCATTGCCCTCTGAAATTCCTCACTGGTTCCTGAAGGTAGTTACAGATTCAAAGATGACACAGATCTATATATTTAAGGACACAGAGTCTAGATACTTTAAGAAAAAAGTGATCTTTTCTTACAGAGCAAAGCTCTGCATGCAGGACATTATGAAATTCTTCCTTTTTAGAAATAATACAACTAGGCTTAGGTCCTGTTATGTGCACACTTTTTAAATGATTATTATCTCAAGCACACAGAATAATGGTTAATATTTCAGATTTTAAAATACAGTGGAGCCTCAATTATCCAAATTCAGTGAACCCAGACAAGGTTTTGCCCCTTGTCATTTATTAATTAAATGGTAAATTGCTTCTATTACTAATTATTTCCACAGATCCATGGGCATGCAGGGCATTCTGGTTACTGGTAAACGCGATTATCAAGCCCTTTTCAGTGCTCTTCCCATGTTCTTTAGATAATTGAGATTTTGATGTACTCTGAAACCCATTTAAAATATTTTTTACAATGTATTACTGGGAGGGCTTCCAGGTCTTCTAGGTCCTCCAGGATAGAGGCATCCTCAAGACTGTGGGAGACAGGAATCTTGACAAGCCAAAAGACAGGGAGATGTGTCAGCCAATATGCAACACAAAAGCAAAACTACTTTGTGAGCTCAATCTGACAAATTTCTAATCCCAGAACTGTGTTTGTTTGAATGTGACTGGCTGAATAGGATGCTAGCAAGACAGATATTGCATTAAACTTGCTCTTTTTGGAGGCTGGTCTTTATTTAAGAGAAGTTGAGCTTAAGAATCCTTTAGATGTGAGGGATCCTACAAAGGAGAAATGCTTCTAACTAGAGAAGGTGGAGCAGATTTAAAATACTGTCTGAGAGACATTAAGGGCAGAGGTACAGAACTGTACAGAGACCAGAAAAATGTATCAACTGTGGGTGAAACCATGAGAACTCTGTATCAAAAGAACATAAGCTGATAAAATTCAGATACCAAATACAGCAAAGAACTGCCTCAACAGTCAAAACAAGTCTGCTGTCACTCTGAGTAGAGTATCTTAAACAGCCAGGACAACTGCATAAGCACCTCAATACAAAAATTAAGGACCAAGAGGACTGCAAAATTTATTTTAAAAAAAGAAAAAAAAAGACATATAAGACAGGTTCAGCAGCTGGAGAAGATGTTTTACATTGCAATGCTAGGGTGCACGTCGTAATAATCAGAGCAGAATGCACAGATGAGGGATTGTTGCTGTAAATTAAAGTATATATAAATAAAAGGAATAAGTAAAAATTAAAAAGTAACAAAAATCTCCATGTGTTTTAATTCTATGCCTAAAAAGAAAGAGAATGGTGTTAGAAACATACCATGCACCATCCTACTAAAATGCTAATAGTGACTATGGAAAGCAAAATGGAAGCCTTCAGAGGCAGAAAACCTATGGAAGAAGGAACAACTTTGTTTTAGTGCTAAGATAACTAAGCCTACTTTAATATGTGCATATTAAAGAACCACTTTGTAATAATGAACATAATGCAAGTAAATTCAGTTCTCTGTAGGACTGAAAAAATAACAACAAAATCCGCTACAGCAATATACAATTTCAGGAAGAAAATCCTATTTAAAATAAGGAAAAAGGAAATTTAAAAAAGCAGCTAAGGGTAAAATGTTTTAACATGCTACTGTTAGAAGATATGTTATCAGAGATTCATGTCTCTTACAAGTAGCAGGAAAGCCTTTCCTTAGAATAGCTGTAATAATCCTGACCCCCAGTTGTCTGCCTCAATCATTTTGAGGAACATCTCAGCAGTTTGTCTGGCAGACACAGCAAATTACAGCCTGAGGTACTAAAGAGATCCCTAAACAGTTCTGATTTACCTGAATGTGCTGGGTTGTAAACTGTCATAATTTGGTTGCCACTTTAGATGAAAATCCTTTGCAAGAGGGCAAAAATCTCCAGGAGAAATACATATGGTTCCTTTAAATGCAAGAACGTTGGCAGTTGTCCTGCAGTAATTCATTTCTACTCAGTACTCACAAAACAAATGTATAGCCACATGTGAAAACAAGAAAATAATAGGATTTTTTAAAGCAAGCCAAGTGAAGGGATTTACTAGAAGTAAAAAGACACCATTCAAAAAGAGAAAGTTATATTGAAACACAGAAAGCAGAAAAAAGTGTGTATTTTGTTGATTTTTTAAAAAGAAAATGTTGAACAAGGCAAGCCATGAGAATCTTGAGGAACAACTGTTTAAAGCCATAAATAACCTTTCTGAACACCTTACATAAAATCTGTTTCTGCCAACAGATGAGGTGCAAAAGGGGTGTTCAAAGAACAAAAATCCCAAATAAATTCCTTGCAGTTGTGTTCACTACAGAGTAGTTTTAAAAGGTTTGCAAGTGAAATCCTTTCTCTGGAAGGTTAAATCTGAGAAAATGTGCAATGGAAAGAATAAATGGTTCCCATCTTACAGTTATAAAAGAAACTGTTATAAAGAAACTCAGTCATGAAAGAGCTTAACTAATAACTCTTGCACAACAAAAGAACAGAAAGTGATTTAGTGCCAATAGTAAAAAAGGGCTTTAGGAAGATCCACATAGATCACTTGGTCTGTAGTCTATGCCATAGAAACTGGTAGAAATTATAATAAATAACAACAGACACTTGAGTAGATAAAACAGGGAAGATGCAACATGAATTTTTGCAGACGGAAATTTTGATTCACAAATCCATAGAGTTCTCAGAAGGAGGCAATGGGTATAAGCTGCTAAAAATTAAAAAAAGATTAAAACTCTCACCAAAGTTATTTTCTGAAAGAAAGTTATCATGACGTAAGAGAAAAAAAATACTAAATATTCATACAACAAAATAGGATTTAATTTAGCTATTGCTACACTGGAAAGACAGCACAGAATCCTTGTCGATATATCTATGAAAGAACCACCTCAAGATTCAGAACTGATGACAGAGGAGGAAAAAAACCCTTAAAAAAATCCCTTGGGAATTATTAAGAAAGAGACAGAAAATAAAACTAAAATCATAATGATATCCTTCTAATAAAATCCATCATAGACTCACATACTGAACATTCTGTGTGGGTTTCAACTCTCAAGACAAAAGAGGACATAAGCAGCCAGAAAGACGCAGGAAAGGGCACGAAGATGTTCAAAGCACAAAACAACTTCTGTGCAAGGACAGATTAAAAAGAGTTGGGTTCTTTGCCCTGGAAAATAAATGATTGAGAGAAATATAAAGGAGCTTGATAAAATCATAACAAACAAGGACAAGGTGAACTGTTAATAATTGCTCCCTATTTCTCATTACATATTTCTAGAAAGCATCCAAAGAAGTTATCAAGCACCAGGTTTAAAGCAAACAAAAGGAAGTATGTTTTCACACAGTCTGTAATTAAATTGTGGAAGTCATCGGCACAGGATGCTTTTGATGCCAAAAGGAAAAATGGTTTCGAAAATCAACCAGGCAAAATCAGAAAATACAGCTTAGGCTTTAACAGCCCTCTCCATCAGGGCTATTTAACACAACGATGCAAAAGCAGAAAACACTACTCCACACTAAGAAATGCACATTTCTGAAGAGCAGAATGAACCAATCTGACGTGTATCAGACAGCAGCTAAGCTTCAACATGGCTAACACATAGATCACAGAGATTCCGGCTTCAAAATGAATTTATGGAGCACATGGATTATGGCTGCAACTGATGATTTACTATTGCACTGTCAACCTACTGGATGCTGATTAATATCCTTCCCCAGGTACAACCATAGTTAAAGTGTATGTTAAGGACAAAATGTTAAGAGTGAAACAGAGAAATGTCTGGAGAACAAGATATTCTTTTGGGAGACTTGTGATATAAGAGATACAACATATTTTCCTAACTGGATGAGATTCCAATAAGTGATATTTGTTTCTGAGATGAAAACCAAACTTATGAAATTACCAGTGATGATACCCCCTTTGGTTCTAATGGCTGTTCAGCATTCACACTATGGAGTGATTTCTGTGGGAGCTGCACTTAGTCTATTGTGCATGTTACGCTCAAAAATGCCTTTTAAAACCAAGCAAAAACATTCAGGTCACAGAGCAAAGCACGCAAAAGTATGAAAATATCAAAATGAAGTCTGTCACAACAGCTGTAGTGTTACAATACAATCTTCCATGTTATGATTGTATATTTTGTGTTCTGTATGATGGATAGCATCCAGGGAATGAGACTAATTCAAATACTCTTTTTTTTATCCTCTCTGTTCAATGTGTGGCCCCAAGCCTTGTTTACTGAGTGGCATCCAAGTCTTGCATGAAATAAGATGGGGTTTTGTTTCTGGATTTTCTGTGGTCCCCATCAATATAGCATCTGAATGTCTCAACAATCCTGGTGAATTAATCCTCACAATGTACCCTCAGATGTCTGGAATGATTTTAATTCCTCATTGATGAAAATTACTAGAGAAATGATGTGACTTTTTTTATGGCCACACAGGGAGCCTGTATAAAAGACAGGAAGGAAATTTAGATCTGTTCATTCTAAGGGGCGCTGAGCATCTCCTGAACTCATCTTACAGAAGGAGCACTCTGAGAATTCATGCTCTTCCATCAGGTCTGCACCTCATCTGTAGCATAAACCTCTCCAGGGGGTCGGGATACCATGGACAGGGACCTCCTTTCTACCACACCATCTCTCTAATCGTGTGAATTAGGAAAAGTGTCTCAAAGGATACATTGCTGCAAGATTTGCAAAGCCCTTGGAGATACTCAGATCATTGGCACAACGAGCAAAGTTATGACAGTCTGTTGTTACAATCTTACGCAGACATTTCTCCTTCTGATTTGTATTCTCTAGGATTCTTGCCAGCATGAGGTATTTTAAATTATATTTTTCTAAAAAGTCTCAAGCAGGGGCAGTGGTACGGATGTAAGAAATCAACCACTGACACACGGACTGTTTCTGTAATGTTAAAGATTGCAATTTATAGTTGTGGTGTAGTTTGTAACTAGGAATGACAACTTTATGAAACACTCTTTATATACTGCACTTGTGTTCTAAGTGCATGAAAACACATTAAAAAATAGCCTTATGTTCTGCTACCTTAAGGGTCTGTCTCACACCTACCACATCCAAGAAACTGAGAATAAAGCTCAGTGTCTGTTCCTCTATTGTGTTTCCTATTGTGCCTACATATTGCAGCATTTGTGGTCTGTAAGATCACACACTGTAGGAACAACTTTCAGTTCTCTGTGACAATAGGGTGAGCTGAGGACAGACTGGCAATGTTCGGAGATGAATTTCCTGCCCTTTGTGGGTTTCAGTTAGACTCTTAGCATTATTTGAACTTTTGTGGTTTAATTTTCTTTGTTGTTGTTTTAATTCTAATGGCAGAAAACAGGAGACAAAACAACATCCCTCTGGAGGCAGTGAATCTCAGGATCTGAGGAGCAAATTGCCATGTTTTCTCCTTGTGGCATTTTAAGATACATCAGCAAACAGAGAAAGGACATAGTAGATCTGTAGAATGGCAAAGGGACGCAGAGCTTCTTATATTCTAGTAAAGATACCAAAAGCCTTAGGATCTGTTGGTGTTTAATGGTCTTCTGAAGTAATTTCTTCCCATTAGCATACAATCACAACCACAGGCTCAGAAACTGCCCACTACCATGGAGCAGAGGGAAGGTTGTTGCATGAGAGCTGCCCTTTTCTCGTTACACGTTTGAAAAAGAATAATAAAATAACTCCATTGTGAAAATAAACAAGCCACTAAAACAAATAACAAATGATTTTTCTGAGAGGAAAAACTGCCAGTTGTGGGATAACAGTCACTAACTACTGCCAGGAGTTTTCTCAGATTCCAGGGAACATCAGCATGAGAGAGTTTTATTTAGGTCCATCTTGACTAACATATGTAGAAAGGAACATTTCTGATTCTTCATTTCCTCATTCTCTCGGGTGTCACAGCTTCCTAGCCTTTGCTTCTGTTTATAGTAGTCTCTCAACATGTATTTCAGGAAAAGAAAAATCTAAATAAAGATCACAGCCTGTTCCATTATGTGCCCTTCCTCTTCTTCTTCTCCTCCTTTCTTGCATTTGTGCAGTGTTGTGGCACCTATTAACTACCCATGTTTTCAGAATGACATTATACAAGGTGCAGGATGTACCACTGTGCCCTAAAAATATCAACAACTGCATTAGTCTCACAATAATTAATGGCAGGCATTATGCAAATGACAACTTTTTCACTGCAAAATAATGACATTTCTTCATTTTGAGCAGAGTTATGCAAAACAATGAATTGGGGATGATAAATCACACAGGAGAATTAAGAAAGCCATAACGTTCCTGCCTAGGCAGGCAGAAAGACAGACAGACCAACAATTTAGAACACATTGTTTGTTCTCAAACCGCTATTAAGAAATAAATAAAAGCATAGCCAGTCGGTCATTAGAACGTATGTATAATTTAGTTTCCCCCCTTTAGGCAACTGTGCATAAGGGAACGTTAAACTCTAGCAATCGAATTATTACAAGTCACAAGCAAATTTTTTTTTATTAACCTTAATAAGTCATTCACTCAGAGACTACAGTCATCAGGCAAATAAAATATATCACATGTCATTCTCCTACACATTAACTAATTTCTTATGCAAACATCACAATGTATAGCAATTACCACTGCTCAAAAAAGCCCCAAAATCAGTTTCAATTTATTTTATTGCTTTTGTGCATGGCCATTTCCTGTACAGCTTTGTTCTCTATCCCCATGTTTTACATGCAAAAGAAACCGAATGCAAGTAACGAGAAGCTACTTCTCCAAAATGTTGCTGCACTTTTTCCTCTTTCTTGCAAATACTGTTTGAAAAAGATGTCGGTAAGATCTTGTGAGCTTCAAGAAGCTTCTCAAAGTTAAAAAGCCAACACTGACCAGAGAACCCTCCCTTCCCCATCCCTTTCTCCACTGCATGCTCCCCACCTCCTGAAAGAGCAACCCCTGCCCAGCCCTCCCAGTGCCTCGTGCAGGGAGCCTGGTGCAGGACAGTCTGTGAGCTCCCCAGAGCCACCATTCCCACACTGCTCCCTGAGGAGCAGGCTTCCCAGGGAGAGTGGGACTGGAGGGGAGCTTTGAACCCCCCCTACGTACAACACTCCTCCACTGTTCCTTACAGTGTCTCCTGATGGAGCGGAAGTAGCTCTAAGCTTTTAATAGACAGCACTCCTGGATCTTTCTTTTTAGTGATTCCTGCTGGGAGAGTCTGATGTATCAAAGAGTTACAGCGATTAAAGCTGGAGAGACCTGTGGTATTTAATCATTTAGTCCATCCTCCCACCTGAGCTGGGCTATTCCTTACGCTATTTTTCCTGATGCTCTATCTAGTCTAACTTAAGAGACTGCAAAATAACTGTGCTCCCACCTCTTCCCTCGGGAGGTTATTCCACAGTGGCACACCATGAGACTGGAAATTTCCCAAGGTATTCGCTGTAATTTTACTTCTTTATGTTTAGTTTTATTAAAAAGGCTTTAGTTTTCAGACTCCCAATACTTCTATAAGATTTCATTTCTGTGTTAGTAGAGACTGAAACTGCACCAGACTTCCTCACATCCAAAGCTCAGCATGACACCTAACAACATTGTCCACTGAAAATAAAGCTGGATTTGGAGCACCTAAATATTATCCAGGTTTTTATTCTTCATGGTGACTGCTGGCAAGAACTGGTATGAAAAGGGATCCAGGACAGGACCTTTACAGACAATGCAGTACTACCTCCGTTCTAGCCACATCAGCTGCTTTCCTCAGGAAGCACTGGTGGCCATTCCAAACACACATAAAGCAGACCTTCAGCAAGGATTACATATTCCCCACGAGAAGGTTAAACTGCAGAACTCTTGTGAAGCACAGTGAAAGGACCTGGAAAACCCACAATTGATGTGTCACAGTGAAGAGTCAATCCCAGCTTTGTCTGAATCAACAGGAAGATCATCCAGCCCTTTTTCTTCTCCCCAAATGTTAGTACTCTTGCCTCCACCAAAGACAACTAAATCATTGTTACAGACATACAGAAAGCCCAGGAAAGAGAACAGTTGTACTGGAAATAACTGGTGTCTCTGAAAACAAAGTGGTAGCAGTTGACCACCCCCCTCCCACTATCTATTTCAGGACTTTTAGGATTCAGTGTAATTCACCCTGTCTTGGAACACTGCAAAAAATTCTCCACCTCCAGCCTCTCATCCGGAAGTTAATAACATTTTGCAGCTCTCCTTAAATAAAATCCAGCCCATCCTGGATCAATAAGACTGATGCCTATTTCCCTAATGGCAGCCGATTGCCATTTGCTATTCAAATCAGACTAGATAAATTACAGTACATGCCAAGGAACAGGCCAGTGAATTAAGACAGGCCTCCTGAGGACCAGTGATATTATTAATCTTTTAAGACACTATCATATTTCTTCTTGACAGTGTGCGTAGACTCTCAGACATGCTGCACTCAGATTGAAATATCAGCTGCTGCAAAAAATCAATAGCGTTAGAAACACAATAATTTTCTGTCTGCAGGGCCCCCAATAAGCAACACTTCTCCTCCTTTCCACATCTATGCTCCAAATGCATTTGTTTTAAAACCCAGGCCTCAATTCTGAATAGTCATTGTGGTGGACAAAGTTGCTTTTGTTGTCATGCTTTGCCACAGAAGCCACAAGTGTGATTCTCGATAAGGTTGCGGTTCTCAGAAACAGCAGAAGGTACTCCAGGGTCAGATACTCATCCAGTGTATTTTACCCTTCTCCCCACACCTTCCTGCTCAGTCTCCTGCTCTCTCATTGAAGGCTTTATAAAGAGAGACATTGCTAGAGCTCCCGATACCCCTAAGAAAAATGAAAATGGGGACCTTGGACGTGAACTGACAAAGGGAGACTGTACATGACAAGAAAGGAGGAAGCTTAAGGGATTTCTCTTCAGACTGGCAACAGATAGGGTCAATTCAAACAATTTTGATCTCTTTAGACCTGTGGATGAATTCAATAGAGGCTCTGATAGTCAAGTAAGCTGCCCCTGGTTCCTCAACTACTCTTTATGCTGAAGGGGAGAAAGAGTCTATAACTGATAACTATTCCAAAAAGGGTATTTTATGATTTACAAGACAAGTGGGCTTAGGGAAAGATGTGTAGCTTGGGGGATTGGCAACAAGATGTTAAAATGAGGTTTCTCCTCACCCTTGACATGATACAGTTTAACTGTGTGGAAAAGAAACAATTCAAAAACAACAAAATCAGAAGCTTCCACACAATTCTAAGCATGAGATTATTCTGCATATAGCGGTATTAAAAAAAAAAAAAAAATTGCAGAAATGGACAAGAGTGGATAAATCAACTCCAGGTTAGCTAAGATGTGATTTGAGATTGCCAGATTTCTGGCATCCCAGGTCAACAGTGACCAGGAAGAGCTGATGAATGTCCCGGTAGGCTGAGAGGAGTGAAGCAATGAAATCATTCAAGTTACATCACAATTAGCAGTTGCCTTCTGCCCTTAAAACATTGTTAACAGCACTGGCAGGACTGGAGACCAAAAATATTAACTCTCCTCTGACTCTTGCAGAATCATGAGGGCTTCAATTCGACTTCCATTTAAAATGTGGGGTAAGCATGACCCACATGCAATATAAACATAGTCCTGCCTTCTGATGAATGCCAGGGTGAGCTGGCTGATGGACATGCAAGGCTGGCTGATGTCAGCAAGGTGCTCATTAGTAAATGGATGAGGAACCACTCTGTGCAGTTCTGGGGTATGCTTTACCTTTTCTATGCTGAGCAGAAGACTTGGCTCCCCTCCTTCCTTGGGATTCTCAGCACTCCTCTCTCTGGTGCATGAAGTGATATGCTTAAGCAAAGAGAAGAGTGAACTGACATCAGACTTGCTGCTAGGCAGAGGGTAATTTTAATTAAGTCTGGCCAGTGGATAAGAATCTTCTCCATTGGGACAGAAATAACAGGTCTCAAACTCTCAAACATTATAAAAAAAATAAGCTGGCCAAGTACCTTCAGATCTAGACCCCTGATGTTTTCAATCTCTATGTCACCAGAAGAGACCAGAAAGCTCTCTTCATCAAAGTCTTTGTGCTAAAGAGAAAAGAGGGTGATATGAAATGAAGATATGATGAAATGTTCTCATCAGCACCATGACGCAATTTTCCTGGAGCAAAGGAGACTCAGGAAAGACCTTAATGCTCTCTATAACTACCTGAAAGGAGGTTGTAGCAAGGTGGGGGGCAGCCTCTTCTCCCATGCAAGGAGTGACACAAGAGAGAAAATGGCCTCAAGCTTGTGCCAGGGGAGGTTCAGATTGGACATCAGGAAGAATTTTTTCACTTAAAGGGTGTCTGAGCATTGGAACAGGCTGCCCAAGTAAGTGGTGGAGCCACCATCCCTGGAAATGTTCAAGAAGTGACTGAACGTGGTACTTAGTGCTATGGTCTAGTTGACATGGTGGTGTTTGGTCAAAGGTTGGACTTGATTTGGAGGTGTCTCCCAGCTTTAGTGATGCCGTGATTCTATAATTTTCAATTAGAAAATTCGTTACTTCCCAGTACTTTGCACATCTGAGGAACAGACTTGAGATTCACTCTTGCTCCTGATTCTCCATGAGCTGGATTTGATTCATGCACCTGAATGGAACTGCTCCCAGTATGTACGAGTCTCACTCTACTTCCAATAAGTTTTGGTTGTGCCATGTGGGACCTAGGAATGTGTTGATAACACTTCAAAGTACTTGTGAAAATGTCATTGTGAGCCATGTGCATGTGGAGCTCAGCCTAAACTGTGGGGCTAATATGAGCATTGGCACAAAACTATGCGTGAGCAAGCAGTATGAGAGCTAAGGAATAAATATGAACAGACAGCATCATGGGTGATGAAGGATGGGATTTGAGTCTTCCACTTTTCCTCTCTGATCCTCCAATCACTCCTCTGCCTGCTGCTCCTCTTTCTCCTCCGGTCTTCTCCTATCTGTGCTATGTCCTCTAACTACAGATCATTGCTGCTTTGATTTTGCACAGCAAAAATCATTAATTCACACAGTACTATGGCTAACAGCACTGCAGTTTTGCAGAAGATGCCATGGTATCTAAGACAACAAGCCTACAAATATCACTGAATGATAAAGAGAAGAGAAACTCACTTTTGCAGAGCAGGTAAGGGGCTAAAATAATCTATACAGCCATGAACATGTTGAGTTGGGTCTTCTGACAAGTTCCTGTGTGAGTCCAAAGAATGTGGTGGTAGTCTAAAGCTACCCCAGAACCCGTGCCACATCTATGCAGGAAGCCACAAAGGTGTAGCTGGGCTGCAGTACAGCATCATGCACATAAAACTCCCCACATCAAAGCACGTGAGAGCCACTGCATTAAGAATGCCCCATTTTTGTGTCTGTAAGCACACCAAACACCTGAGTATGAACTGGGGTCTTTAGAAAGATGGGAACTTCACATCACTGTATATTGTAACAAGGCATTTCCACACTAAACCTGTACTCCACCTGCATGTATTCTTTTGCTGTTAGAAACTAACACAATTTATTCTGATCAATATAGAATAATTTCTTCTTTTCTTCTTAGGTGCTGTTATATGCTACCCTACGCTCTCCTTTATCCTTGCATTTGGAAAAGAAATAATTCCTATAGCAACTGGCCATACAACTATTGTTCAGGTTTCCCTGATACTTTTCCCCTGGGAAGCAAGACACCAGTGGTCATGGCAAGACCATGTAACTAGATGGACTTCGTCATGCTGAAAAATACTCCTGGGATTTAAAAGAAGCTGTGCATATCTTCCTTCTGACATTTCTGCTTCTAAAGGAAAGGATTAGATGGAGGGCAAAAGTACACAAATAAAGTGTTAGGGCCATTGCTGCTGGTCAGAGCAGGTTCAGAGGAGATTCTCTAGACAGCCTCCTCTGGATAGATCCTGCTGGAACAGAATCTGCAGACTGTAATGTTTAAATACCACTCGGAAGTTAAAACAGTAGTGACAAACCCAGTTAGGTTTAAAGCCAGATTTCCATTGCAAAACACCCTGCATGCCATACCTGCTGACAGGCAATGCCAGGCATCGCTGTCAGCCACAGGCTACAAAAGGAAGAGGAAGAAAGTAAATGTACTGCAAGTTTAAGGCACAGACACACACTGCTAACAACTGCTGTCTGATATTCTTCCTCACCCCCAGTCTCTGCCCCAAGACATTGCTCTGATTTTGCAGTACAGAGGAGAACTCGTCTGTGCACAGAAATTTACCCACAGGCTACAGCTCCAGGACACCCAGAGAGCATTCATCTCACCCTGTGCTTGGCCCCTTCAGGTATAGGTGTTGAACGAGCCCCTTCTGTGAGGTGGAAGCAGCACAGGGACTATTGTCAAACTCCAGTTGCAATTCATAATACCAGCTCATTCTATAATAACAAATGGATAGAGAGGGAAACCACAAGTGCTTTTAGGGCAGAAGAGCTGGGAGAAAGTGACAGTGTAAGATCTCCATTCTAGAAGAATGAGAGTCAAAAGTGCAACTGAGATGGTAAGGGGTTGAATGACTATATCATGTAAGAAGAAAAAGAAAGATCTGTGTGGAAATGGCCAAAAGACAAAGAAGATGCAAAGGGAAAAGCAGAGAAAACTGAATGATAAGAAAATAACAACAGATAAATGAGGATTTTGAAGTGGTTGGGGGAAGAAAACCCAAGCAATGAAAAGACGTCGGCAAATCCAACCACACTTAACTCAACCACAGGTTAGGAATGCCCTCCCTAAAAGATGGAGCTAGATAAAAGGTGTGTTTCCTTTTCTGGCCATTACCATCTTTGTCTAGCAGTAACTTGAGAACAAATCATTTTTGAGAGCTTTGTCAGCTATTCTTTCCACACCACAACCACGATCTCCCTGGCATGGCCAGAAAAACAACTAAACAAAACGTGTATTAAAAACTTTGGATCTCTTCACCTCTTGGTTATGACCCAGCTACAGGAAGTCACTGCTGTTCAGTCAGCTCTGTGAAATGAGCCTGGAAAGGGTAATGCACTTTTCCAGGTACATTAAAAAGAAATTCTACCAACACTCCCTGGTTGTACCCTTAATAAAGGAGGTGGAGGGGAAGAAGGCCTGACATCGAAAGATCAGGAGCATCCTAAATTCTCCTGCTGCTTTCAGTGTGAGTTGATGCAATGAGCTCCTACATGGCTGTGGGGGGCGAGCCGTGCACCTGTGCGAGGCATGCTAAGTAATGTGTTTCAGGAAGCCATGGCCTCTTTCTTTGTCTGAAGAAACACTCCCTCCAAATCATGGCTAACTCTGCGAAGAGGGGTGGGAGGAAACATCTCTCACTGTGGCAGACCTGCTGCCTCTCTCACATGAGTAGAGATACGATTTCTCACACTCGCACGGCTCCATCCCTGCGCTGGAACCTCTGGTGGAGGCACTCCCAGCTCAGTCACAGGTTTTAATTATGAAATGACAGTACCGATGGCTGGCTTTGCTTGAACCAGCATGTGTCACCGAAGCCGATGGGAAATATGTAAGAAAGAGACCCAGTTTAATTAGCCTGAATATTTTACAATGATTATTTTCTACAAGAAAACCATCCCACATCTTGATTTGTCACCTGTCAGGTTGCTGTTCTTATCCACCATGATCTCTCCTTGCTTCTTCGTGTCATAAAAAAACCAATGGTGAAAATGACAGACAGATGCAAACAAGATTTTGGTAATTACAGCCCTGTGGCTGGTGCTTGTTTGAACATCGTTTTATTTCTTCCAATCAAACAAGTCCTTGGACTTCACAGCCCTAGAGCTTCAGACAGGGGTGAAGCTGATTATATTATGACATTACAGTGCAGACTGGCAGATCAGACAAAGTGGATTTCACTCAGTAATTAAACTGCAGTATCTTTCGTCTAAAGTCCAGGACAGGATTAATCGAAAGGTAGCTCTTTATCATTGCGATTAGTGCTGGGATTTGAAGAGTGACTCCACAGATTTCTGATCTGATAGCTCGTCCTGGGTACCAGCTTATCGGAGACTGCACATCTGTCTGACTTGTAAAAATAGCATGAGGTCAAGATCTATTTGTCAAGTCGCACCATTTCCTTTATTTTATTTTTACTTGGAGGAAGCTCAGATAGATTTAAACATTACAGTGTCCTTTGGCTTTCTGTGGCAGAACAAAGATTTCCATTTAAGACGTGCTAACATATAACTCTGCCCCCACCCTAAAATGCATTGTATCTAGAGGACAGACTCACAATTTTCTCTGTACCTTTAAGTTTATTCTTCAGGGTCCAGGCAAATCCACCTGATTTTCAGAAACTAAACAGTACAAATTTTACAGACAATAGCTTTCTAGCTGCTCTAAAGTGGTCTAGCAAAAGAAGCATCAAGCTTTCAAGGCACTCCGAAGATTTACTGGATGGAAATGGAGTCTTAAGATTTTGGGTTTTTGTCAGCATTGTATAAAATCCCTAACATAAAATGCCAGCTAATGCTTTTTTTTTTCCTTAAGTTTCCAAAAAGCTTTCAATGCTCCTGCTTCTCCTCACAAGTCTAATAAACACAGAGCTGGGAACTTTCTCAGTACAGCCAGACAGCTTCCTTATGCTGCTGGCTGGCTGGAGAAGCAGCACTCCCGGCACCTGCCCTGATTTACTCACTAGAGGAAAGAGACTTTCTACAGGTGGAAGCAAGGCAGGGAAAAGCAATGGATTTCTCTCTTTATTTTCTTCTGCAAGTAGTCATTCTGTTTAAGAAGCAGAAAAATCAAGGTAAGACGAAGGAAAACACTACTGCACAAAGAAAAACACTGCTTCTCACTTCCATCAACAAAACACAGTTACGAACTGACTTAAAATTCTGGAGATGCTCTCTACCTAGAATCTCTAGCAGGCAATGCTGATTTGAATTACACTCTATGGAGAATACCAAGAAGAATCCCAGCAGATTCCAAAAGTATATGGGAGTGGTTTGGCATTTGCCTTTAGGAAGTCATATTTATTTTTAGGTTCCTTTCAATAAATTTTCAAGCCATGGCAGTCACAAAAACTGATGTCCCACAGGCCACTATTAGTATGTTCCAACTTTCCCCAACAAAGGCTGATAAAAAAAGAAATGTATTTGTGAAAACATCAATAAAAATTTTATTTGCAACTGAATGAGGCCTTTGAAAGACAAATACTTTTACTGAAAATTGAAAGAATATTTTTGTGGAAAGAAGCTGAAAATCAAATGTATTCTATCTGGAAGTCAATTTTCAGCATAGTTTCTTTAAAATTTTTAGCCTTCCAAAAAAAAAAAAAAAAAAAGCCACAACTTACATTGTTTTGTTTCATCCACAGAATAGTCCTTTGCCTACCACATTCTATACAACTCAGACGTGATTTAGAATTGCTGGGCCCATCTGTACAAAAGGATAATCGCCACAATGTCCTTTGACGTTTTGCCTATAGCAATGTTTCCTCTCATTTGTATGAATCTCTGATGTAGATTATGAAGATCTAGAGCAGGGGCAATCTCTTCGTTTCTACCAAAACATTTATTAGGGACAGACCCTAATTCTGTTTGGGGACTGGGTAGTACTACAATCCAAATAACAAACTAAACAATGTCCTAGGCAAACAAAGTATTTTATTTGCAGTTTTATTGTTATTGTTATTTTTGTAATGGAATTTACAGATAAAAAAGCCAAATTATTCATAACCATTCATTTTAAGTCTTGAAAGCTATTTCACAGCTCTTGGAGTCATAGAAGACCCTCAGTATCATGCAGTCTGATTCCCACACAATAAAGAACTTACAATGCCACCCAGCAATTCCCATAGCAATTCTAACGACTGGTGTGTGAATGGGCACATAACATAACAGTGATGATCCTAATTTAAGGAATTAAACCAGCAGAATATCAAAAAATACCTTGGAAATTTGTTTTAGTAAGTACTTTCTCTGCCCAAACACTTACAAGTGGGGACAGAAGAGGAAATCTAGCCAAGCAAGCAGGCAGAGGCACAGAAACATCACACAGATGAATGACAAACAGTGCATTTCTTGGTCAGCTAATAAAGACACAGATAAGTAATCCCAGACAGAACAGTCTCAGTAATCTTTGTTTAAATGGCTAGCTAAATACGTAATAAATTCTCACTGCTATACTTGTTCTCTGTAGAGGTGTGAAGGTGTGAATTTTGTTCCTAGTCCTGCTGCTGATACTGTAGATACAGATTCAACTTGCATAGGGATTTCAAAGCTAGTATTCAGACCACTAAACTATTCCCCAGACCAAGCTGAAAACAAAATGCAAATGAACTACTGCTGATCCTGAGCTCATGCTGTTTCCCTCCTGCCTTTCAGAATTTTCCCCATTTTTCCTCTGAAAATTCTGAAGTGTTAAAAATACTATTAACCAATCAAATAAGCACCAGCCTTTATATTTGTATTTTTTCATTTCTCAGTCTTTGTATTATGCTTTGATCATAAATTCAGTATCTTCCCTCCAATCAGGAGGACTAGAAACTTATTTTATAAACAAAAAACAAAGAACTTGACATTATCTGTTTACTTCAAGAGTACCATCTTTAAGAAAAACATCAGCTATTATGACACTTTCAGTAAAACTGCAACCACTGCCAGCAAAGTGAAACATTAATCTAGGTGTGCACATCCTTCTGGTTTTCACATCATGCGTAAACACTGAAATTCCACAAAAAGAGCCTTGTAGTTGTGCGTTGCTCTGGAGAAAAACTGGATAGCATAACATATCCATGACTTCACAAAATGGTCAATCAGCAAGTGCTTCCCACTAAATAGGAAGGGACTCTCATATGCCAAATCCTGGCTTTGGTAACAGAGCGGTGAATTTCATATTAACGTAAATGAGGGTAAGATTTGTCCCAGTGTAAATACAACTAGAATTAATGTTATGTTTTACAGAGTTCCTAAACAACTACAAATTTCTTCCACCTGGAAAAGGGCGAAATACATGTCTTGCAGCACGATGTTGTTTTTAGAAACGAAATCACAGCTGAAAGCTTGGACAAGACTAGTTATGACAGGAAGAGAAATTCCCAGCCATCAACACAAAAAGTGACTGCGTTTGTTCTCCAGACTCTGAAGATGCTGTCAGCATCCAGTTCCTAGGCCATATGTTAGTAAGATGAACCAAATCGACTCATTATCCTAATCAGGAGGTTACCAAGAGGGCTGAAACTGTGATGCACTCAGCAAGGATCTGTTTTTCTCAATTAAAGAAATAACCATAACTACTTTCAGTCGAGTCACTCACACTCATAATGTGTCTAGGCTCAAAAGATATTTAACATCATATATTAAGTATGTCAAGCAGTCATTCCATTAATAACACTTCGCACTTCTATTCTGCTTTTTATGCCAGTAGACCAAAGCACTTTGTATCATGAATTAATCAATGCTACCACCACCTGTGCACTGGAAATAGTTGGCTGGTGTCCACCTAATGACCCTGGATGATAGCTGGAGATGTGATCCCCATTTTCCCATCTCCCAAACCAAGCTTAAACCAGAAGACAAATCACCAAGTAATAGCACCAAGTAATGATGGCTTTCCCAAATTCACCAAGTACTTAGCACAATCAAAATAAATCTGTCAGAGTAAGCAGAGATCATAAAACTTCACCTTTACTAAGGTAGAGCATATGAAAAACAGAACTATCAAAAAACTAAAGAAAGAAAATGCACAGCTTGCAACTTCCTAAATTAACACCAAGTTTGCCAGGATAACAGTTTCTTATTCCATTCGTGATCATTAGGGAGGTTCTCACTCCCTCTCTCCTGTGCTATGCTTATAGGCAAAAAATGAGACTGCCCATTGTGGAAGACTAAAAAAAAAATAGGAGAATAAAATAAATAAGCTGACCTTGATAATTTCTAAGTTTGGTTCTAGGATGAAGTTTCATGAAACTAAACCAGTCAGTGTTGAATGTCAACAAAATATAAGTTTCTGGAAAAGGTTTAAACAGGACCGGCCATATTCAAAAGTCCCTCAGATTTCACCACCAAATAAATCTATTCTTTCAAGTCCCTCTCAATAGAGCTCATAATCCTGAAATACTTCACTAACTTTTGATTTGTTTTCTACTTAGGTAAAAAAACTGAAGTCAGTGGGAGCTTTGCTAGAATAAGGTCTGAGAAGAGAGTTTGTAAAAGATATTACTCTTATTTTCACCGTAAAAAAATAGCTGCATAAAAACATCTGTGCCTGAAATGGAAGAAAAAGGTTCAAACTTCACAGTGTTGCTTTTAATAAGGATTATGTCTTCAAAAAAAAAGACCCGGCAGATCAGACTGATCATATCTGATTAGTTGATACATAACCTTATGTTCCCAGCTTAGAAAAAATAATGCTCATGGACTAGGACAAAATCGACTCACGCTACACACTATCTAGAATTTTAATCCAACTGTTTAAAACATATGGTATACACCTTGAGTAACTTCAGGTGATACATATTTGCCCTTTGTAATTCAGATTTTACCAAACTGCAGATATTTAATACTTCCCTCTCATATCCTGCACAGATTTCAGTAATATGGATGTAAATTGTTTTTCACTTTTGTTTGATATGTCTTGCAATTAATAATTAAGAGGTTAAATAAAACAGTTCCACTTCTAAGAAACTTTTCTACAATTAGTAGGCATGAACTCATGGCAATCTGGGAACTTAAGTCATATTCATAACACTCAGCAAATGTGCTGAGGGAGCTTTTATACCGTCAGGTATAAACTGTATGCTAATTATTCTTAAGTGCCCATCACACCCCCAGTACATGCTACAAGTAGGAAGAGCATTTATAGGTAAAAACTTTGGCCTATGGGCTCACCTAAACTGCCAGAGGGTGACTGATGTTATCAAATCAGCATTAATGAAATCAAGTATTCTTCATATTATACACCATTTTAACAGAGTCAGAAATTTCGTCTAATAACTGCTTTAAAAGGACTTGTCCTAAAATACTCTATGGTAGGATTATCATCATTAAATCATACCCTAGATGTGGTTTCAAGTATGTAAAGTTTGGGGCTTAGGGCTCAAAGCATTTGCTTAAACATAGCTTTCAAGTGCCATCAGAAAAGCACTTTGGCCTAACCACATCTGGACATGGCTAGCAGATAGGACTTAGCACTTCTGAGATAAATGTCTTTTGGGAAAAGCAGCTGAAGGCCAGGTGGTGTATTCTACAGCATCTCACGTGGTAACAAACACCCACACTTGAGCCTTTATTGTACACACAGTGCATGGCTACCTTTCTAACTACTCACTGCTTTCAGAACTTCTTATCCTCAGCAACAATGTAAAAAAAGTCAGATTGCTTCTGTCTCTGGCTAAACATAAAATAAGACATTAATGAAAAACTCTACTCACAAAACTTCATTTTATGCCCTCCATGTCATAGTTGAGGAAATTCATACTCTGTCTCTGCAAATTAAACTGGCTGTAACGTATGCAAAATTTCCTCTGAACAAGGGAAAATTTAGAATTGTAAGAAAGAACATCCCTTTTAAGTTTTATATATACACTGAGGTCAATCCTGACAGGAATTCACAAACAAAGTCCTGACTGAACAAATCGTGTTGGACTGCATTTCCCCTGACTCTTGAATTTTCCTTTCAAGATTATATGATTGAATTTTCCAGACTAGATCCAGAGTCTACACCAGTCTCTTTTACCAGCCAACACATTTAACCCACTGATTTCAAATGTTTGCCCAGATGCTGCAGGAAGAAGGTATTATTTGCCCTAGTTCTTACCTTCCTTCTTCACACACTGTGAAAGCTACCCAGAAGACAAGCTGACATGAAGAGGCTTCTCTCAAAAACCAGAAATACCTCCCTGTTAAAGCTCACACAATGCATTGTCAAATTTCAAAATATGAATTGTAAAACACAAAGACCTATCCATATTTATCCAAAATCTCACAGAGATGGTAAATATGATTAGACAGGGACTTAGAGATAAATAATATCATTTGCTGTCTCATCTTCACTGCTCTAAAATAAGAAGCCCAACATCGGCAGAAGCATTCAAACTGCAGCCTATATTCTTATGATTCTACAGCTTCTTTTTATTTCATCCGTACTCGCTTTTTTCGCTGGCAGTGGTGGCACTTTTTGATGGCTGTATTTTCCCCAGTATGGCCATTAAGAACAAGACTCTTGGTTTAGAGCACTGAAAGACTCGGTAGAGCAATGGGCACATGCAGAGGAGACGTGGGTTTGGATTGAAAGCAGCCTTGGGGACCTCGGTCAGTGGAGCACAGACATGCTATAACCACACATTTATTGAAATGGGAGACTCCTCAAGCAGAGTGCTCCTGTTGAATTCTTGAGTGTTTTTCTTTCAGGGGCATTATACTGTGTCTGAATTCAACAAGAAATCAAATTAGGACTCCTGGGTTCCATTTCTGGCCTGCCACTTACCCATGATAAGATATTGGGCAAATCATTTAGCATAAATAAGCTTCAGTTTACAGAGCTGAAATACTGCACATGGGTGCAGTAAGGCTGATGAAAAGTACCATAATGGTATTATTAAAGTGCTTTCTCCCAGATTTTTAAAATTCCTTATCAAAGGTTGTCTTAACCTGCCTTGCTGAATTTTAAAGCCTACTCACTTTCTTAAGAATCTCCTCTTCAAAGGAAAAAAAATTTGACTGTCTAAAGATTTCCTTGCAGACATTAGTACAAGAGTTTAGAATAAGGCTACATATGGTGCAAGTAGACAAAAACAATTGAAGAAATTATTGCCTTTAAGTTCCAACAAAGAGTAGCATAATACGCTAGGATCTCTTTCCATGTTTTTATCTGACTTTAGCCTATAGTTCCAGGAGAAAGGGCAGCTGTCTCCCTTTCCATCATCTCAGTCCTGTCCCAGGAGCTGTTCCCTTCCTCTTGGTTTAGTCTGTACTTGAGCTCTGTCAAGCAAGTATTGGTATGTGTAACTTTTCCAAACCAATGAAATTAACTTAAATTCAGTCTTTTAATGCACAAATTAATGTTCACCAAAACCTTGGGGATCAGATACAGCAGATTAGATGTACTAAGGGGAGTCAGGCTACATCAATTAATATTTAAGACCAATAATTTTATATACAGCCAAATTCAGGAATAGCGTAAGATACCTATGCTGAGACATATCCACTCAGTGCTAATCTTTACACATTATATATGTGGAAACTAGAAAGAGCTCATAAAATGTAAATGCAAGCCATTTAGGGCCTAATACGTAGTTGCATCCTTACAGTTATGTACCCAGAGAAGTCCATCTTCTCATAACCTGCAAACCTGCACAGTGCTTCCATTGTACACACAGAAACAGAAAAGTGAAGACGAACATCTTTAGGGCAACTCCCTAATTTTGGTTACTAAGCTTTTGACAACATTCACAGAAGAATTCCAGATAACTTCTGAACTGCTTACAGTCTTCATCCAGACTTTAAAACCTATGAACAGAAGTGATCCCTTATATGAGGGAGTATTTCAGACGCCTTTCTTTGTGACAGGCAGAATGACACCTTTCTAAGTGCCTAATATTCTTCAGCTGATTGCAAAGGGAGCCCAAATGAGGATGGAGGTACCTGCACCAGTGGTAACTAAATGCCAGCGAGAAGACCCTTTGACCCTGGCGTTCAGAAGCTCTGAGCATTTCTGGAATTTCATGAAATACATAGAGTGCCTAGCCCTTACGTGAACCAAAGATGGATAAAAAGAAGCTTTCCAGAATTAACACACAATAATTGGGAGATCATGTTGTGAATTAATTAACAGTTTTTTAATTCAAAACATTAACATCATAAGCACAGGGTGGGAGCCTTACTGCTCCTGCAGGTTTGTTTTTTTTAAAAGATGATGTCATCTCCCCAGCTACAAATAATACAATGCTCAGACTGGCCATGAGGAAGTCTAATATAAAATACCCCTCCAGAGACAGCATGACTTCAACCACAATCGGACTTCTGGTGCCACCAGGAAAACTTTCTGATTAGCTATTCTGCTGTGATAGCACATATTGTACCTGCTTTAGGGCAAGAGTATTCTTCAGCAAACAGGATTGCCACCGAGGGGTTTCTTTCAGCTTTTGTGAAAATTGTGCAATTGTCTCTTTTTCTCTTCACTAGTGTACTTTTTCCTCCTTTCCTCTTCAGTGAAAAAAGAAATCTGATCTTCACAGATGGAAAATTAAGTATTGCCAGGATGGTCAATATACCCAACAGCCATTCAAACTGGTCCGATAAATGAAAGCATTTAAATAGTTGCAACCAAAATAAGCGACAGAAGGTGGGAAAAGAAATGCATAATTATGCCAGCTACTAGGGTACTGTTTATGTTTTATCCTTTGGAGCATTACAAAGTACAGAACACAAACTACTACTAGCATTTTTGTATACCTTAATATCTGCATATTAAGTCACAGGTATGTGTGATATACAAAATTTAGAAAGAGTATAAATTATCTTTGTTTCTCCAAATTATGTGCCAGGGCTGTCAATTGGTCATTCAAACCCATTGCCAGGAAGATTGTTCAGTAATATAAAATGGCCAATCCCAGTCATGACACAACACAATCACTTAAAGTTAACTCCATTCCTTATGTGATGCTTCCATGTTTGCAGGCAGCACATGTTAGAAATACCAGAGGTGAGGTAAACAAGATTACACAGATTAACAGAAGCATCCTTCTCTTTCTCATAGTCACCCCGACCTCCAAGGGCCCAAGTAGCAAAGAAAAGACAAAGTAGTAGTAGAGGGAAGGTTTTCATGGCTGTCCTTTCTTTCCCCTTCACTAAGTGACTTTTCAGGGACTTTCCTGCATGTTAAGCATCTTTTTTGCATTGCTTAATATTGTTATTAATAATTCATATTTTTGTCTTTCTCCTCTCACTCTGACAACTTTTATTTTTAATCAATGGGCATGTGTCAAATTGCTTTGTTATTTATTTATAATGTAAGCTGACAAAAGAATGGGATATGTGGTATAAAGATGAGACAGTGTTTCTTTCCTACAGCTGATATCCTCAGTAATAACTGTGTGTCTTGTTCTAATCAGTAGGGTCCAAAAAACTAATTTTGCCACAAATAATGGAGGACACATTTAGTATATTTGTACAGCTGGATGTCTCTCCTCTGTCCCCATAGTCATGCACTGACATAAAAGTTGAAAATGTAGGTTTATTTGTATGCATGCACATTGTCTTTGAGGAAGAAAAGGAGTGCACAAAGGTGTTAATAACAATGTGCCAAATACTGATGTGCTTATTCAGACAAATGTATTACTAAGATCAATGTTCTTTGTCCCCTAATATATCAACAATTCTCACAAGTTGTTTATGGCAGAAACCTTCCTACTCTTTTTAGCTCACAAAACCCAAACAGAATCACTAACTCACCCAAGATAGAGAGGAATTCAGTGGCACAACATCTGCTTCAGCCCCCCTTCCCACATAACACATGGGAAACCCCTTGTGGAAGAATGCATGGGTGAAATGCATCACGAGGCACCTTCCCTCATAAAGCTGGGAAAACAATTAAACACTTCCTCACTGAACATGTGAAAAGTAAGCTCTTGATTACAATTGGCTTCCACGTTACACACTTAGGATTTGACTCTTACACCCCTTTCATGCACACGTATTTTACCTTGACTGCTACTTGAGAACTCATTTAGTTACTCTCTGGATTTATTGCTGTCGAATGGTAAAAGCATCTCTTAGTTCCAGCTGAATGGAATTCACTGTTGTGACTGTCTTGGTGTGTCCCAAGGCAGGAGACAGCCCTGTCTGGACTGTGGGAATGGTTTGGTGGAGCTTGGGATTGTATTCCGCAGCAATGTTTGCCTGCTAGACATGATATTGCTATGCAGGGTGTAATTACTGTAAAATAAAATAAAGCATAAAGCCATAGGGGGGAAAAAAAAGGATCAGACACTTTTTTGATAAAAAGACTACTGTGCTATGTGACTTCTAATTCAAAGGAGGGTGTAGACTGAGGTTGTCTTCTGAAGACTCCTTCTTCCTGAAAAGCCCCTAGTTCCCATTTTCCTGTAGTCACCACCATGTGTTGTGAATGGGGATGTGTTTGAACTTTTTATTTCAACGCCTGCTAAGAATATTGGTGCAATAAAGTGACATCCCTTTACATCCTGTTCCAAGCACAATGTAATATCAGCAGAGTTACCTGGGGTAGCTCTGAAAGCCAACCAAGCAAAAGGACATCAAGATTCTCAAAGCCACCATATAGTCTGGCCCAGTGAATTTGAGAAATTTGAAAATCAAAGAAAGCAAGGCAGAGGATTAGGTTATGAGAGCATTATGTCATGACAACAATGGCTTGGGAGGGGGAAGAATTTGCTTTGGTTTTTGGAATAAACTCTCATAGTCCACACATACACATTTGCTTTTATTTTCAAGTTTGCTGGTGTTTAATTCTGTTTTAATTTATCCACTATGGAAGGGAGAATAAAAATTGAAGGACTTTCTTTGATGTTATCCTAGCCTTAATGCTTTCTTTCAGTGCCTCCTTCACCACACACATCATGCTGAGAATAAGCATGGCATTCAAAGTGAGGATTGTCCCTCCTGATTTACAGCTCAGGGACAAAAGAATGCAAATGTCTATTTCTTATGCTTAAAGACCAGTTGGTAACCAGATCTCCTCATCTTATGCCTTCTTTTGATACGGTTATTAGAGAGTCCAGACTCCAATATGGCCATAATGGAAGTGGCCAGTTCACATACTTGTCACAATCACCACCAGTGAATTTCCCCTCTCTACCACCTAAGGGACCATTCAGATTTTGAGTGCCAGAGGAAACAACGGCCATTTAACACACTTTGAACAACAAAAATACAGTAAAATCAGGATAACTCTCAGTTATCATAACTAACCCCACTGCATAATCAGGGATCAGGCACATATGGCATCCAGACAACTTGAGAATTGGAGAATGCTGTCCTGGAGAGTGTTGCCCTTATCCAGGGAGAGCAACTGAGCAGCCCAGAACTTGTGACACTGCTGGCTAATCAGTCTGTGATTTCTTACCTCAGGAGTCAAGTGTTCCCCTCATCAACCTTCTTCTCCCAGAAGAATCTCACAGAATTAGCTTTTATTTCTTTTTGTGTTACCAGTTAGGAATTGCATAAGCAAGTAGAAAGAGAAGAGTGTTCTTGTCTAGTATTCCCAACAACTTTGTGGATTTTAAAAGGCCAGAGGAAAATCCTCTGGGTGCACAGATGAGGTGGGCTGGAAGACAATTAAAAACCAAGCAATTTTTAAATAAGGTTAGTGTGCTGGAAAGCACCAGTTCTCCCTGGATATGAAATAATGCCCATTTCTGTTCATTGTCTTTCCATATCTGATTCAGGAACACAAAAGCAAAAGTGTGTATCGGTTATTCAGTTGTTGCTGAGGTTTTTCTTTAGCTTGTTCAGGTGTTTTTTTCATATGAACCTGGCTTTATTTAGGGGTGAGATTTTCACAGTCTTGAGTACTGGTCTGTTTAACCTAAAGTGCATGGTAAACCACTCATTGACTTCCATGAATATAAAGCAATTGCAGACTCTTGAGAAGCTTACCCTAAAATAAAAAAAAAATAAAAAAAGAAGCAAAACCACCCAAACGAATAGAAATCTAAAATAATCATTGAATGTCAGTATGTATCCGATGCTTATGGGTGGTTCTGTCTCTTCTCACCATAAATTTTTCATTTCCTACCAGCTGAATCTTTTACTTTTTCCTTGATTTATATTATGCTTGACTAACAGATGTAGTTACAAACTGAACTGATATGAAAGTATAAATGTCTAAGGGGGGAAAGGGATTGCCACAGATATTTCTGTTACCTATTCGACACATACTGGTCCATACATATCCATACGATTACAAGCTGCCAGTAACATGTAGTGACTGCAGTTCAAAGTGTTGCTTGGTGTGTATTCAGTCTAAAATCTACTAGAGATTAAAAGGAAAAGGAAGGTTTGTCCTTGTGAAGAACTGAGACTACCTAGGATTACTAATTGAATGACTTGGATCTTGGGATGACAGAGTCAAAACAATTGGATCATCTGAGGTTACACAGAGGCTGAAAGCAAAAAAATCACTCTATGGACATGTGCGTGCTTCCAAGAACTATGGATCTTCTGATTTAAACAGAGAGGAAAAGGTCAGGGCATATGTTTTTTTCTTCCTCAATTGCAACTTTATTTGCTGTGTGGCCTGTTACATTTCCGTGTCTCAATCTCCAAATCCTTAAAAAGGAATTGTTAATTGTACACAACGCCAACTCCTTGAGATGGTGTGGTGCATTTTGCTGGAGTTCTTTTGTCGTTGACTGAAGAGACTGGTGGTTTCATGTAAAAAGTAATGGCACTACTGCTGTCGTGAAACCAAAGGAAGTTTATCTTTTCTTGTAGTCACTTTTCAAAGTATTTACTTCTGCTCTACAAGCCTGCCTTACACAGTATGTATATTCTGAAATGAAGTATACTAAGAGGTAAGTCTCCTGATTATATTTACACCATGAGCCAAATTTAATTGTGCCTTATACACTGAGCAGACACTTTGACCTTCAAGAGATGCCAATCAAGACAGAATTTGTCTCGGAACCTTTCTCTGCCAGAGTTTTCCACAATCTTGCTCATGTGTTTTACAGTAATACTTTCTTTTTTTCCCTGTTCATTAACTATTAAAATAAAATATTCACATGACGGATTTTTGCCTCAGTTTTCCCACAGCAATCATATTTCCTCACCCAAGAGGATGTCAGGAAGCTTCATTAATTGTTTCTGAAACATTTACAACTTTTCATGGAAAAGGTAAAGCATCTGTCTCCTAAAGGAGAAAAATCATTTCCAAATGGATGAAGTATCTCAGCTCCCCTCTGAAGCACACATGTATTTTAATTCTTCATTCGGAGATAAAGAATTCAAGACACAGACATTACAATCAGTTTGTCAAGTTCATGTGTATAATCTGAAGACCAGAGCTTGTGTCTTTTTGCCTCCAACTCTTTAATCTCAAAACGGTGTTTCTTTGTTAAAGTAGCTCTGCATATGGTGACAGGCAAGAGGTTATGTGAATTAAGCAAGTCATCCCACAAGTAACAGCATCAGTGAGGCTTGGTTTCCTATAGATTTTGGGTTCTCTTCCTCTGTGACATCCTGGCCGTGATATCCCCAGTCTTCCCAGTTATGACTGCCCTCTACCACTTCTTCTTCCCACACTCTTTCGCTCTCCACCCTGGCCAACACTCATAGCTCCTTCAGCTCCCTCTTCCACACTGAGAGGCTGGCACTTGGCAAGTGCTCAGGAGAAGGAAGTACCAGACCAGTCTGGGAAAGATGACTGGCCCAGCTGGAAGGACAACCCTCGCATTGGGCTCTGGAGCGTAAGCTGCAGCCTCCCTTGCAGGCAGGAGTAATTTCTGCCTCTGCCTCATTTCTGGTTTTAAAAAAACCTGTAGGAATTGCGTCTTCTTGCAGCCTCTCCACTTCTGCCAAGATTGCTTAAAACTAGGCAGTTTTAAGCTGACAAAGGAGGAGGAGGGTGGTCTCCTAGAAATGAGGCATCTTCAAATATCAGTAACTTAGGAGCGCAAACGCCCCTGTCACCTTTACCTGTATTTTCCTGGATTCATGGGTTGGCATAACAAGTTGTTTCAGGCCACAGTGGCTAGCCCATGAGAAATACAAAGCCCACTTAAAGTACAAAGAAAATACCAGCTGGAAGCAGCTCGCTTGAGCTCATCTCACATGAGAGGTTTTTTAGAATTTATTTTAAAAGCTGAGTTAGAAGAATAGGAACTGAAAATGAAAACTTTGTCAGATTTCTAAACAAAAAAAAATCTAATGTAAGTTGATGCAGATACAGAAACACACTAAAGAAAGAAAAACAAAAATAAAAACCCTTGAACTTCAAAACATATCACCAGGGATACACCATCAGAGATGGCCACAAAAAATTTAAAGGCTGTATTTTCCCTTTCAGAGGGTGAATTTACTTTCTTTTTTCCTACATATTAGAACTGTAGCAGTATTTTAACACTAGGTGAAACTAATAATATAAAAAGGAGAAGTTGGGAATGAGCTCCACAGGTATGCACTGAAATAGTTCTCTGCTGCCAACCAGAAAAATGGGGATTGAAGATGGAAGAGATTAGGGATATCTCAGGATTAGGGAGAGAAAAAAACATGTCAGAAAGCTATGCCTTCCTTCGGGACAGGAAGCCATTGGGAGTTTGGGGAGGATATTGAGCCACTGTTTGCTGAGAACTTGAATTAATGTACTAAGCCTCTGTAATGATCAACCCCAGTGAACATATCCAGTCTGAGACCCACTGAAGGAATGATTAGCACTGAGTTACAGATCGGAAAGCAAGAGGGCATCAGACAAATACTACTCTGCCTTCATGCATAATACAGGTCCTAAAGTCCTGCCTTCTACATGCAAACCAGATGAGCCCCATGGGAAATAAAGATCTATTGGGTTTCACTTGTTCACACTGAGATCTCCTCATCTGCCCGCAGCCCTGCAGTCCCCCAGTGCAGCCCAGCACAGCACCACCTGTGCAGGAGCCCTGGTGCCCCCGGGCTGGGGAGCAGCCACAGCCCTGCACTGCAGTACAGCTGCGCTGCCCAAACGTCCCCACATTCCGTGTCCTTGCAGTCCTCTGCTGCCATGGGGCTGGTCCCATGCAGACTCCTTGGCTAACCTGGCTCACAACCCAAAGAATGAACATTCTCCCGACCCCTCTGCAATGTGACCCTGATGCACAGCTCCTGTGCGCTGGGCCTGAAAGCAAACAGTACATTTGGGGAGCCTTGGATTTATTTCAAAATAGATGAAGTCCTTTTCCAAAAGAAACAGGAACATTAAAGTCCTTGTAATGGAAACAGTGAGACATGGGTTTCAGACTGATCAAGCCGAAGCAGTCTTCAAGGCAATCCTTTGTCACAAACAAGCAATATTTTCACTCCATGCCCACAGCAGACCCCCGTGATATATTTTATTTCCTTTGCAACTGGCATCAAATCATTTTCCAAAGTCAAATACATCTACCTTCCTTGCTTCTTTCTCTTGGGACTCTTTGAAGGGGAAGAAAAACATCAAGACTAGACTGTGTTGTGGGATTAAACATGTCAGGAGAGAAACAACAAGAGAAAACAATTACAGGCATGATACGTAATACAAAATAAATTGGGGAAAGTGTGAGAAAAAGAAAAAGCATAGCCAAACCATCTGAGCCATAGCTGCATAGAGCATTAATCCCCCTATAATTTGCCCACTCACCATCCCTTGGCTTACGATTCTGCTGCACTCTGTTTCACCACTGTCTATCATTCACACACATAAAACCAGTGCTGCTTTGAGCTACTCTGCTTGATCATAAAAAGCCTTCCTACCCCCAATACCTGTCCTCCTGTCAGCACATAAATCCCAGGTAGATCTGCCAATGCAGTATCACCTCTTCACAACACTTGCCCTTCTGTGCCCCTGCACCTTTTAGACATCTCATTTCAAACATAATTTTCTGAGGCCTGACTCACACCATAACTTCCTTTATTTCTAAAAAGACAGGATAATCTGCCCTATGTAGAAGCATCCATTTGGTCTGATTTCTATTATTCTTGGAATTTCATGATGTCACATCAATTCTGCATCACAGGAGAACAGGTGAACTGGTTTGAGGGGGAAGATCATCATGGAAAGGACAAATGCCTTCACAAAAGGACACCATCACTGCCTTACATTTATTTACATTTCAGATGTCATCAGAGTTTTGAATGGCAGCTGTCATTCTGTCTCTGACACTTCCCTATGTGGAGATGTTTGTGGCATTTCTCTGCATTTCCTGCATCATTTATGCAACATGCTAAGTACAATCCTAAATGCATCCATTCTTTTGCTCTCCTTCAAAGCTCCTGCCCCAATAATCTGAAACCTCCATCACTGACCACCTTTCACATCCAAGGTTAAAGAAGCTCTCTGGAACTTCTGTTTGTTTGCATTTTCTACATCTGCACAGGGAAGGGATCGTATCACATGAGTGATGCCTCAAACACGCAGAAAAGAAGTAACACCTTTATAATGAAAAGGTGAGCCTTCTAGGGAGAGAGGTCACTTCCTAGTAATGCTGTGCAAAGAAATGCTAAAGCCTCATTACTACTCACAGCTGTAGGGAGATCTCCTTCAACTCAGCTGATAATTATGTGGAACAGAAGGACCAGGACAACTAAGGCAATTTGGCTGAAAACAGGAGCAGGAAAGCAATCTTTCCTTTAACAGTATCACAGATATTCACAGTTGGCTACAGAATTCTTACAACTTAATTCTCCAGCAAGACCCCATCTTTTAAACAAAAGCAGAAAAATATCTCCCTATTACCTTCTTTCCTCCCAACTCCTCAAAAAGTTTCCCATCCTATTCATCTTTTCATTTTAATTTTTCAAAATGTGTTTTAGCTCTTATGACTTGTTTTTCCAATTTTTATAAACTTTGTTCCAGCCTGATGACTAATGGAAAAATGTTTTTACGGAAAAATTGAGAGCATGATGCACCAGATTCCATAACACCCAGAAAAACTTTTACATAAGATTATTGATCTATATTACTTTCTTATTCCTGTATTCATTAATTTTAAAATGTGATTATGGTTACGAGTATGTTTTCTAATTGGACGAAATGCACTGAAACACTTTCCTTGCAATCTAGATTTTAAAGACGCTAATATTCAATGCTTGGGCAAAAAGAGCCATGCTCATCATATGCCCTTGCCTCGTTTCTTGCTACTAGCTAAAATTCTGATTAGTTATCCTCCTGATTTCCTTTTCCTTTATTTTACCCTGAAATAGAAGACCAGTACTCCAGTACTCAAACTAGAAGGCAAGAAGTTAGTGTCTCTGGTTTTTCCACCTCCGGCAATGCAAAACACCTGATTTTGTTGACTGGTATAAGTTACTTGCTCCTGCAAGGATAACTCTTCAGACCTCTAGCCCCGCTTCACAGTCCTCTGTTATACCAAGACCAAATGTGCTTAAGAGCACCTACAACAATGAAGTGCTCCCAGAATGGATTCAGTAAGCACACACCAGGGATTTTCAGCTGGATGGCTCAAGCTTAAGATCACAAAATTAGGGTCTAATGATGTTATTAATAATGAAGCATTGATATTCTCATTCTCATTCTGAATTAGGATTTATGGCAGTGTGAACAGAACCCAGTATAAATTACATCTGAAGTTATCAATAGCTGCAGAAGAAGTGAAAAAGTGCAGACATAGATCCTTCACCACTGCAAGGCTGACTAGGTACTTTGTCTACTCCATATTAAATGTGTAAGATAGCATAGATGTGACTAGAAACAGATAGAGGTGATGATATGATTTTTCTTTCTTTGTTAATGACCTACATGTGTTGTTTTGCTTGAGATATTCAACAATTTACTCTCTATATATCAGAAACATGCACTGAGTTGACTCAGTATTTAGTATTTCAACACTAGAATACACTTTTCCTTCCTTAGTCTTTCCCATACAGGCTTCACAATGATCTGCAGAAGGATACATCAGTTATTCCTCTGCCACTGTCCTGCTTTTGTGTGGGAAACAGACATGGAAAGAGTTCTGCAAATCGCTCAGCTCATCAATGGCCACGATGGAATTCAGGGCAGGTCTCTACCTTCCAGCACTCTGCTTTAGCTGTGAAGCTGGCCCTGTTCTTTGCAAGGGATGGCTACTTCCAGCATACAAACACTGTCCCTGCATCACGTACCATAAATGTGATTAAAAATATATGTGTATTTGGACTCTTAAAGTCCATTTTTTTACTGTTTTTCCTGTTTTTTTTCTGGTTTGTCAGGGAAACAGGATTTTTTTGCTTTGCACATTCTGAATAGAGAGCTGCACCTGTTAGCTCTGCAATACCTTAGGGCTCTCTAGTCAACCATCTGCTTTTCAAAATCTATTTGTTCTCTCTTGGGCAACCAAGAAGGCATAAAGTATGTTTTATCACCTCAATGCTGAAAGTGATCATTTACACTAGAAAAATATACCATGCCAGGTAGAATTTTGACTAAGGAAAAAGGAAGAAAATTTTCGGTGGAAGGCAGGGAAAAGCAAGAAGAGGAGGTAAAAGAAGCGTGAAGGGGCGTGAACTAAGGGGAAAGGAATGGGAATAAAACTCACTTGCTTCCAGCAAAAGTCAACTCGATATGCTCTACTGTGACCCAGAGACTTCGTATTACCTATTTCTATAACATGCCTCTATGTATTCACAGAAATAAAAATATAAGATCTGACAATCTAAACTGAAAAAAAGCTTTTTTTTTTCCAGATGCTTTTAAGTGACTGCTGGTCTGGAGTTAGGGCTTGAAACACATGTTTCAAAGGAATGAAGTATCCTAGTATCACCCGAGGAACAGTCCCGGGCTTTGCATGCTTTTTCCAGTAAGAGTAGACCAATGACTAATTCATATCTCCATTATATCACAATTGTGCTTTTATTTGGCACCCTCTCATCTCTTGCAAGTCACTTGCAGATGGTCTAGAAGCCACAGAACAAGCTGTACTTCCTTTCCATGTCAGCCATCCCTATCTTATGGAATCCTTCCAGTTTGCTGCACACAAGGTACAAGGATACTTCTCCACAGATATTTCTCTTGACTTCAAAAACCCTCACTTTCTATAGGATTCTGTAGCTAGCCTTTCCATTAGCAGAAATAAAGAAATAATTTGCACTGCTTCCATCTCCCAGTGCTCGAAAAGTTCACAGAACCCAACACAGGAAAGGAAATGGAGGGATTTAGTGGAGTTGTTCAAGGCCTCACACTGAACAATGGGGGTCCAAAGGAAATACCTCTGATACTACTATAATGAGGTTATATAAGTTGCTGTCATGCTATCACTTTGGGTTTTGCAGTCAGTGCTGATCACCCCATCTCAAATAGGGTAGAGGAGAAACAAAAAGGGTTCAGAGAGCAAAAGACTCATTAAAACCCTCAAGAGCTTTTTGTATGAGAAAAGTTTAAAAAGCTTCAAAATGACAGAGAAAACAAAAATGACTGAATGTAGTGGAAGTGATATAACTGCACAGAGAAAATAAAATAAACCTGACTTCCCTAGAAAAGAGGGGACAGTCGTTAAAAGGCAGAACACTAAAACTAGTGAAAGGATTTTTACTTTTCATCCCCACGCTATATAATAAACTTGCAGTACTCTGTACCCAAACCCCTACATGGGCCAAGGTTTTATCAGTTTAAAAATTATTGCAATAATAATAAGAAAGGCCTTTATAATAATAAATATAATTACAGAAATACTTAGCATAATACTGAATAAACAGAATATCCACATAATGGTACAATAAACTATGAGGACTGAAAACTGCCCATGTTTAAAGACATAAGTCAATTTTAATCTGATACCTATTAACGAGAGGTTACCCCTGTGTTAAAAGTTAGACTACCATCATCCTTTATGGGGAACTTGGCATTTTTTTCTGAACGATCTGATACTGGGATCTGTGATGCTTTCTGTGTGGCTTTCCAGAGCTGTGTCTCCAACACATATATACCCCCATCAATCAAGTGTTCAGCTTATTCACCACTCCTGAACACGGTCAGTACAATCAAAATAAACCCCCTGTAAAATCAAAGGAACATGTCTGCTCTTCAGAAATACGTGCTGTTTTCACTTACTTGTGAGAAGTGAGATTGTTTTAGCCATTACTTTTAATGCACATGATGAAGTGGGGAGAAGAAGTGAGGGACAGCATTCTGTAGGTTTGATAAAAAATGCCAGTGTTACAGTTTTGTTATTTGATGATTAAGATGTGAGTAAGAGTCAGATTTTAAGACAAAGTATTCTTAACCACCTATACATCTCCATGCCCTTTTTTAGTATTAGAACATGAAGTTTGCATGTGGAATAAACAAAAATAAAATCCTCCATAAATTTGAGCCAGCTCCTGAAGAGTCAAATAAGCCTCCTTTATTATGGATTTCTGTTGGAGTTTTGTATCTGATGTATAATTATGGGTATAATTATGAGGCCGCCTGTCCCACAGAGAGGCTGTTAAAAGAACTTTTCCCCTTTAAACAGCTGTCTACTTAAAAAAAATGTGGAAGCTCAGGTATCTTGGAAACTTTCACCCATCAAACTTGGCTAAAAGTGGTGAAATTTGGGAGGGAAAGGAGTAGGAAGAAGGTAGGCAAACTGTAGACAGGAGCAAACACAGTGGGTTCCCAAACATCTCATTTCCCTGGGGAGCCACACCTAGGGAAGCCCTGGGGATGCAGGTAGTCCCAAGAGTCCCTCACAAAAAGTTCCTTCCCTGCAGCATCTCACGAGCCTTCCTCCAGTGAAATCAGCATGGCAATACGAGCACATACGAGCAGTAAGTTCCTGCCCCATATTAAGCTGATGTGCAGTCTTTTAATTAGAGGCACCTCCATAAGAGCCAGCACCCATTTAAACTAAATAAAACCGGGCCATATACTTTCTCCCAGCTTGTTTTGTTTCCTTGTCCGTAGATACCTCCGTGCTGACAGAAAAGCACACACTGCAGCCTGCCTAAAAGACTATGCTCACTTCCCCAACTTTCAGACGAAATATAGCTGTGAAACCAAAACACCAGTTCTATCGGAGACAGAGAAAAGTAGCAGTCCTGTAAACGATGGCAATCTAAAGCTTTAGAAGAAATATAGGCAGTAATACACACATTCTTACCTGCACAAGTCTGCACCATCAGCCTTTGAGAGGTTTTTTTACATCTACTCTGTAACGATGCATTTTTTGAAAATGGTTCTAGTGCTCAGGAATGCCAAGAATTTAGGAAGAGAGCCACAGCTTAAGAGAGCAATTATTTGCCAGTAAATACTCAATTTGCTTGTCCTGTGATTTTTCTTCTCCTAACTCGCTCTCTCCATAATCCGTCTCTTGCTGCGTCATGAGCACAAGAAGTCTTTTCTTCATAACATAACACTTCAGTTTGCTATTTTGTTAGCATTAATTAAGAATTCCCTCTACTGGTCATTTTCTATACTCTTACAAATAGCACCTTGAGCCCCGGACATTAGAAGGCAGTGAGTCAGTGTGTGGGATTCAGCCACCATTTATAAACACCTCCAACCACATTCACCCAGTTTACAATATTCAGGACATCTCAGCTGAATTACTGCTTTGTGTCCAGTTTGTATTCAGATGGGGGCCATATGTTCCTTCATGTATTAGAGCAGAGCTCATTAGCACTGCTCCAGTCACGCCACAGCAAACATTTTTTTTTCTATCTTGCCTCCATTTTAACCTGATTAAAAACATTTTCTCCAGGGTAGGTTTCTGGAAAGGAACTGCTCAAATCCAAAGTACTGTTAAAAAGGATATGTGTAATTTTAAAATTAGTTTTAAATTAAAATTTGCTGCAAAAGAACTCAGTTGTTACTTAGGATTAAACTGCTTACTAAAAGCACCTTCTAAAAATATAGAAGAGTTTTCACAAAAACTCTGTTGAGGTAACCACAAGGGCTAAATATTCAGTGAGCATACAGACCTAGCTCTCCCATAAGGATTTAGGCACACAGCCTATTTTTAAAGAGGGTATGTATGTATGCATCTATGCAAGCAGCATCATACAACTAGATTAACACCTTGCAATAATGGGGAGAGTGGGTGTAGTCAGAAATCTGGATGTGCAAATTGTATTTCCTAAGAAATTTTGTGTAGGCAAGTCCCATTCTGCTCAATCAACAGTAGGCAGAGAAATACTATATTTGGGAAAAATTCATAAAATACAGAAGGAGTGACTTGAATCACGCACATTAATTGCTAAATGAAAATCTAGGTTCTGAAATACAAAACAGGAATACCCATATTGGGAGTAGAAGAAAAAAAATGACACACCTGGGATTGAACAGTATGATAAAGAAACTCTTTAAATCCATTTTAGGATAAAAATGCATCATCTGTTCAAATCACCTCGGGTCCAGATACTTCTTACATGAGTGAAAAGAACTTTTGGGCCCCAAATTGAAGATTACCATCACATCATAAACACTTCACTGCATTTAGAAGGACTGTATGCATTTCATATGATGCAGTGATATTGGAGAAAACCATGGAAGTCTCACAAATCCAAACTACAGTCTGATAAAATGTGTTAACAATTCCTCATGTAAAAATAAGCGTTTCAAAATACCATGTTCAGAGAACAAACTACATCAGAGGCACCAAACACCCCTAATAAAAGACATTTATGTTATGTATATCCTATATATCTACTGCTTAGAAGCAGACAAGTTAGAAACATACTGAAACCACCCAGTCATGCTTAGGATTATTGTACACATATATCCCACAGAGCCATATGCCCAAACTGATTGTGAGCTCATGTTAAAAATTATTTAACTTTTCTCCCCAAACACCTCCATCAAACAGCAACTGAACAGCGGGATCCATAGGGTCCATTTTTCTGGGACACTGACATCTCCTCCACAAAAGACAGCACTCTCGAAATCCAGAATAGGATGGGGAAACAAACAGCACGTGAAAGGTGAAAACCCCGCTTCAAGAGCACTGCTCCCTTCTTCCCTAAAACTGATTTTCCTCTAACAGCTCTAAAAACAGTGCGTAAATAATATAACCCATGGCTAATATACCTACCTACACTAGTGCCTTGGAAACAGCAGAACTTCCGAGAGCCCGGGGACGGCCCATCCTGGGTGCTTTGAAGCAGCCAACAATTCGCACAGGTTTCAAGAAGACAGCAGTGGACCTGTTCCCCAGTGCTCATTTGTGAGGGAAATACGCTCAACTTCAGCTAAACAGAGCTACATGCTAATTGTACATAAGATTAACTGTTTTCCCTTAGGCTTTGAATTACACCGACATAAATAAAGCATTTCAGAATTAAACCTGACTATTGTCAAGTTTATGTTATGCATAATTTAAGAAGAGGGCAAAAAAGAGGATATCAGTCTTAGGAGGTACTTTCAGGTTAGATTTTCAATATTTAGATGAGAATCTGAAAATGAAACTTTAAATCAACTCTAAACAAAATTAAAGTACATTAAAGAAAATGAAAGTGACAAGTATAATTCTGTTGTTAAGGTTTAAAAGTGAAAAATAAATATGATCAAAAATAAATTTAATTTTTATAAATAACTGTAAGCAAGCAGAGTTTGTTGCAATATTTTGTAATAAATAATTCTTTCTGAAAAAATGGATAAGGGCTTCCCAATTTTTGTTGTCTTAAAATTACGTGCTTCCACATTAATACACTAATTTGCCTTTGCACAGCAGAGCTTTTGAAAGAAGAGCTGACACACTTAATAGGGACAATTGGGTTAAAAGGGAATTTCCTGGATAAAGTCAGAACATAACAAATTCTTACTTATCCAGTGTACTTAATGTAAAATTATACTCTTCTCAACAGGGACTGCATGGTGAAAGGGATATCTGGTTTGTTTAGGAGGTGCTCCCATTAACTGGATTTTTTTTTTTCTTTTTGTCCCTTTTTTTTTTTTTTTTTTTTTTTTTTTTAATGCTCTAAGCAATCAGCCAGTAGAGCCAGACATTGTCCTCAGGTAACCTCGCACAGCTGCCTCCAGTGCAAAACGCTGTCACTTCTCAGACTTCATACCCTGTGATCTGCTTCCTTCCTTCCTTCCCGCCGGTCCCCCGAGGCTGCCAGCCCAGCCCAGCCCAGCCCAGCCCAGCCCCGCTCGCCGCTCGCCCGGGGACCGGGCGCTCACGCGGCTCGCTGAGCCCCGGCACGGCCGAGCGCGGCCCCGTCCGAACGCGCCTCTTTGGGCAGGAATCCCTCCCAAATCCCAGCGACACAAAACCGACTGCGTGGCCGCTCCGGCCTTTGAACGTCGCGTTTGTTTCCCCCCCTGCCTGCAGCACCTATTTGCTTTCACTTTCAAAGGTACTCGTATTACCCAAAGCTGGGCAGGCGTTCTGCGGGGCTTTTTCTAGCACGGAAAATCTCTCTCGAAACACCTTAGTGCTTTTGTTTCTATGTCACAAAGGCTCCCAGCACTAACATCTCCATCCCACTTCCACAGTGAATTAACTCTCAGCATTATCTATGTAATATGCGTACCACAACTACACATTAGACACAGATGAGCATCTTTACCTACTTAGAAATGAAGAAAGCAGAATTCCAAACAATAAACTTGAAGAAATCATTCATTTTGAGGAAAACAGAAAAGCAAATTAAGCCCACATTTAGGTGTGTTAACCTGGTAACGTAAAGGATTCAACTGGTCCTGAACAGTTAAAATTCAGCCGCTCAATGATATTTTTTTTTTCCAGGTAAATTCCTACTCCCAGACAAGCTTCTGGACAGTAACACTGATACAAACCTGAGCTCCTTCTACTAAAATCCCGCAGATTTAAAAGGTGTGATCAAGCCCCAAACCTGACCCAAGGCTGTGATGCCTTAGGGAGGACTGACAAGATGATTAGTAAGAACCAGATTGCTGTAGGAAGCTTTCCACTGGAAAGCTCTCCCGGCGGGCGCTAAGGTCTCCTGCAGCCGCGTGGGGAGATAAGGGCTATCACTACTCCCATTAGCAGTGTTAGGAAGCTAAGAAGGTACGTAGTGACATGTCTCTCAATCTAAGCACAGCACGTGAACTTATTTTTTATTTTGCTCTCTGCACTGACATGATATTTTCACTAAATAAACCTTGTCATTTATTTAGTAAAAAAAAAAATATAATTATTCATTATAATATCATGGATCTTATAACTAATTTTCTGTACACATTCAACAATAGATTATTCCACAACATGGCAATATGATGTAACTTAGGTCAGGCGTGGAGGCGTAGTTTGTACAGGCTGTTACTAAGTGACAAAGGAATTTAGGGCATCAGTGAAAAGGTTGCATTTGTTAACTGTTCATTTCCAAACAGTGGTGGCTCCAAGGGACTTGCATTTCTTTTGGCTGCTTTTTTTTTTTTTTGATGGGATTTTCTGCCTACCTCTGCTGAAAGTTGCTGGAGAAGAGCTGGTCAGGTATTTTGGTGGAAGAATTATTCGGGGGAGATTTAACAAGCAGCCCAGGCGCTAAGCAGACATCACTGATGTAAAGTTCCAGCCTCTGCTATTTCACAAGTAATTTTGTTTGTTTGTTTGTTTTATACATCTCCACTTAGAGTTCATGCAGCACAGTTATTTCCAGCTCAAATACAAAAACCCACTAGGAAAAAAACTGTAATACTTTATCCTATCAGACTAATAATGCACAGCTTATGTGCCATTTAAATCAGAATTGCTTTCCCCCAGTGAATGGTGGATAAAATCGTTCTAGACTGCAGCAGATGGAACTGGAAACTTTCTCTTCCTGTTTGTATCTGGGGCACATATGATCAGCCTATGTGAACAAGGTCACAGCAAAACATTGTAAAAAGAAATGTATCAGGAACATTAGCGTGAGCAGGCAATACATCACAGAAGCAGCACTACGCTGCTGCTCTGAAACAACCACTTTCACTCTGCAGGGGTTATCAAAAACTCCAAATGAGCCAGGCTGGGCGAGCTCACTCACTGCATCCTGCAAGGGTGAGAGGAGCACACAGGGTGAGAGGAGCACACAGAAGTCTCTGTGCCGACAGCCCTACGCAATAGGGAGGGAGATGTGGACATTTCCCAAAGCAGCTGCTGACAAGGTGTGCTCGGGAAGGGGTGGAGAGGCCGGCTTCCAACGCCTGGAAGCATGGATAATGTTCTGGGGGATCTTCAGGACCACGTGCTGTCAGGAAAATCTGGCACTGGTGGCGCGGGCTGGGAATCCGATCCACGCACACATTTTCCCTACTCACCATCAGTTTCAGAGAGCAGCTTTATCTCCAAACTACCTCTGCAGCAGGGAAAGAGCATCCCCTTCCTTTTATAGCTGGGGAATGTAGGCACAAGTATATTATTGACTTTTCCAAGGTTACTGAGCCAGACAGGAGCAGCCGGATCTTGGTCTGGTCTGCTGATCAGAGCCTTAATAACACCAAGCAATCCTCCCTCCAGCTTCAAGGCCACAACGTCTGCGGTTTAGTATTTTCACAGAGGGCATAATCTGGGCATACGTAAGGATGTGCAAGACAGGAAAAAACCTCGTTTGATCTTCACAGGAAACTTTAGCCCTGAAGTAACCTTGAGGTAACAGAAATAATGAAAAATATGATTTTTACTTGCAAGTTTAACACACGAGGTTTGAAGGTCATCGAAGTGTTTTTGTCTCTGAAGTGAAAACTGTTTTTACACTATACTTTCAGCACAGTGGTTTTAAATTATCTCTGCAAAGATGCATACAAGCAGTTTGTTTACCAGGTTAGGAACTGAGAAAAAAGAAAAAATCAACGAGATTTAAAACTCTCCTTGGCTTAATTACCCTTAACATTTTATTCACTTAATCAAAGAAAAGAAAAAATCAGCTTGACTTTTGTAACAGCAAAGTCAAACCAACTGGAAAATTCACCTCCTACAAGAAATTTTGAAAGGGAAAACTCCAGATAGCAACACGCTGGAGAAATGCCTTCAGCTGCAGACAGAACTGGATTGTAATGGAATCTTACATTTTGACTCCCTACCTCTCCTCCCCTCCAAAAGACAGGGAAAACTGTTGGATTTGAATATTGGTTTAGATCAACTCCTTTCCCACAGCAAGGGCCACTGCGTAGGATATAGACATACAGAATTATATGCCTGTAAATTTATTTTGCAGACTACCTGCACACATAAACACATAAAAGAAATTATGATAAAGTTAGAGAGTATGACTATTTCTTTAAAATTATTTTTTCCCTTTCCTAATGCACGTTGCTAAGTTATATAAGTCGTTTTAAATTAATTTCAGAAACAGAGATTACTGGAGATCACTAATATTTTTTTTTTCAAAATATACAAGAAGCAACAGCAATGCTGGAAATGGACTGGAGCTGCGAGGTCCTCATTCTGCATCTTCATGGCAGTTTTCTGGGGCCCCAGTGATCTTCTGTAACCACTGGGAAACAATGATTTTTATATCTAGAGATCAAAGGGGCAGAATCTGTTCTCTGAGGACACAAAGTCCTAATACAAGCTAAAACTAAATGCTCTTAACTTGCTCACTGTAGGGAACTTGGAAAAGAGACTTTTTTTTTGCACCATTTATAGTGCTCTGCAATCAAGAGATTTTAGAAAAAAACAGAAAAACATATACATAAGTCAAGAGAACTCTTCCAGACCTCATCCTAAATTTTCTATATAACATCCTATTGATGTTATATAGAAAAATAATAAACTGGACATAGATCTCTTTCATATCAACCTTTCAGTTTTATTTGGTTCTATTTAAACACACATTTTTCTGTGGCAAACTACATTCTCTCTAGTCTCTAGACAGTGGGTTTCATGCATTCTTGCATATATTTGAACTTTTGATCGTTTTCCAAAAATTCACTGCTAGTATCCTAGGCAGCCATCACTGGGCAGTGATATGGGTCATTCTAGTTCAGAATTAAAAGGAGATGAGTGTGACTGATCCTTTTTCTCAAGGCCAAATCTTATAACAAATCATCTGGAGAGCTGCCAACGACTTCAATAAGACCAGAAATTGTCCCTACTGTTATCTAAAAAACTTCATGTGCCTTATGAGAAAATCAGGGTGCAAATTCTCCAGTCAGATTAGACTCATTCTCCTACAGACTACGAAGAGGATAATCAGACAAAAGAGCAAAGGGAGGGACAGCAGACTTGCAGACTTCACTGATGCCTATATGCTATTGCTCATCGAATTCTAAAACAGACAGAGGAAAAGCAGAGAAACGTGAGCAGCACTGCATCAGTTCTTTCTGAGAAAAAGTGGAAATATTACCTTTTTTTCAGTACAATTTAGAACAAGTTTTATTAACTAAATAATGTATATTATATGTAAATATAATATACAAATACAGCACAGGGCTGCTCTTGTCTTAATCCTTTAGACTTTGCTCCCAGCAAAGAGTGACTGGAAGAAAATAAGCCTGGAATATAAACAACTTATGAAGTTCTTTTTTTTCTTTTTTTTTTCCTTTTTTCTCTTTTTTTTTTTTTTTGTCAGAAAGTGACAGGACAAGGGGAAAAACCCATGCTTTTGTTCCCTTTTTTGAATTTCATGCTCTGGAAAGATGTCAGTACATCTACACGAGTATGCATGTGCATGTATGTATGTCGGATTTACTAGAATGGCAAGGAAGAAAATGAGGCGATCTCAAAAGAAGCCGAGAATCTGGGACTTTGAATTCTCTGACTTCAATAGTGTTTCAAGGACTTGGAATGTGACAGATACTGGCATATTGTGTCTTGCTGTGAATGAGGGGTCGACTGAAGCTTTACAGATTCTCTGTTCCTAAACAGGAATACGCACAGCTCACGAGGCACATCTGAAGGCTTGGGATGTGATGAGGCATTCTTGACCTCTCCCTTTCCAGCGTGCAGTGCTTACCCCAACGAATGCCTGGCCTTTAACTGACCTTTAATTTCATAATAGGCTCATGTTGACAAAACACTTCAAAATGAGATCAACACAGATAGGTAGCTTGTGCTGTGATACAGAAAAGAGTTTTCAAAAGCAGAGGAGCAGAGGAGATAAGCAGTAGTGGCATACATAATGGGAGCTACATGTTCAGCTGTTTGCATGTTGGGCTATCATCTTCAAGTACTGCATCATATTACTAAAGCATCTTTTTTTTTTTTTTTTTTTTTCTAAAAGCCCATAAAACTTTGCTATTTTTTTTTTCCCTTTTAATTTTATTTTTGCTGGGGCTTTTTGTTTGTTTTGTTTTTCGAATTTCATTTTAACTAGTCATATATTTCACTCAGTTCTATTAGGCAGCCACCTCCAAGTCAAAAGACAAAGGCAGATGGAAGGCAGAAAGAGCGTGAGAGAAGAATCCAGAACTAAAGAATTTCTAAAGTTTGAGCTTCAGACCCCATAAACAGCCATTTTAGCAAAGTTACCTTGTCTCACTGCTCGTTAAATTTCAGGGCAAATACTTAGAGTGATAATTTAGCCACAGAATGTTTGTATTAAACAGGGGCCTCCTGCTCTCAAGTTTCTATAGTTTACAACAAAGAGTTTATTAAACACAACTCTTTCTGTCTGACATTCAAATCCATCTCTGCAACACACTCTCCTCTGGATTCGCGCCACCGAATGAAATGCTTTGGAAAAACAAAATAAACCAAAACCCTGCTGTGGAAACAGGACAAATCTAGTTTCACATCCCCTGCAGAGAGAGAAACAAGACGGAAGTAAAAAGCACCAAATGGAGCTCATAAAGCTTCACTCTGATCTCAGCCTCCACATTCTGGCAGAAAGCACTACCTAAGAGATGTGCTCTGCTTCAAGTGAGAACAGCCTCTGATTGCACCGTGAGCACAAAAATATATTGTCTGTGAACAATTACCCTGAACAAACTCTGAATAAGGGAAATCTGACTACAGAATAAGGGGAAATGTGGTGGGAGGCAGGCTAATTGTCCCCCTCCTTTGCCAAGACCTTATCTTGCACGCCAGCCATCTGTAGTAGCTGCGCCTGCAACTACAGTTTTGTGGGTTACACTAAACCTCCTTTCCACGAACTGCACCACAATGAGGTGCAATCGTCTTGCCCATCACACAACATCCACCACGGAAGGGAAGTGATTTGAGTGCTGTAACAAAACCAGTTTCTCACTTTATGTTCATTTTATCACTAGTAGTTGCTCATATTCCTTATAACATTCCATACAGCAGTGCATAAGCAGAAGGAAACTCATCCTAACCCACAGGTGCTCTGGGGAGTCAGTGGGGCTGGTGTTAAAATTCACTACCTCTTTCTCTTTCAGCACATCTACAATTACAAGAATTTATTTATTTGGAAGTCACTGCCCAAAATAGGAGCACATGCTGAACACTGGGAGCCCAACATGACAGAAGGAGAAGAATGCACACCTGAGTACAGGCTTTCTCCACTCCTGGATCCTGGATGTCTCCTCTTTAATTACATTTTGAGGACAATAGCAACTTAGAAAGTTGGTGGGTCAGGACTCTTTTTCAGGTTTTTGTTTTGTTTTCTACTTTTATACAGAATCCACGTGCACTTTGGTACATATACAGCCAGACAGTAAAGAAAAAGCACACAACTAGATACAGGGAGGCCACCTTGTGATTAACCAAGCTCTCACCTTGCTCATAAAACTAGTCCGAAATTCAAGTAGGAAACAGCCTTTTCTGCACAAGAGCACAGCAGAATGCTCTGTCCAAATATGAGACTTTCTGTAACACAAAGCATTGCTGACAGCCTTCTTGTGAACCCCCTACGATCACATTCACTGCTGGGACTTCGAGTTGGCTTTATTAGTATACTGGGCACTCTGCACATATTAATCACTGGGCTTTTACAGTAAGAACATCTCCCATGTCATATGACAGTCTCTGTTTTAGACTTTAGTCCTTTATTCCTTCAGAAAGCAATGTTCTGCTGGTATTTCTCCTTTTTTGTTGTTAATTAATTCGTTTGAGACTATTCCTTAAATTTTCATTTTAATGCATTTTTTGTGGGGGTCTATTAGTCACTTCTAAAGCTGCATACAACTGTCACTGATTTACAGTCTTTGTTACCATATATGTATGAATCTGTTTGCGTTCTATGTGCACATGTATGTATGTATACGTGCACGTGTAAGCACGGATTAAAAAAAAAACAAACCAAAAAACCTTTCCAACCGCATCTTCCTCCCTCCTTCCTTCTCCATTCTGAGCAGGTTCCTGCTATCAGCTGCTGGAGTGTGCTCACTCTACACCTAGAGCTATAATTATTTTGCTTTAATTTTACAAAACCTTTTGTTCCATTCCCACGAGCCCACCTGATCCTTATATTACACTTGCTCTATTAAAACACTCATGCAGAACAAAGCACAGTTGTACTGATTCATAAGTAACTCACCCCCCACCCCCTCTTTTTCTTTCTACTAGGCTCATGCATCTTACCACAGTTTCATGACACTGTCCCTGATACCACTCCATGGTCCCATTTTTGCCTTTTTTCCCTTTCTTTCAAACCGTTATTTTTATGTGCTTAGGGTCCAATTACACCATTGTGTGCCGCTGTTTTGAATTGCTGTTGTTCTCAGTCATTTTATGTTACGCTCTTTGGCACAACCAATATAGTGCAGAGGGTGTCACGGAATTTATTTGTTGTAATCAGACTCTAGGATTCTTTATTATTACTATTATTATTATTACTATTCATAGAGTACAAGCACCAAGGCTAGCCTCACATTTTCTCAAGGCAAGCCAAAGACCGTTTGTGGCCAGCCTCTGAAACCAGCCTCCCCTATCCGCAGAAAAAGGACCCAGCAGCAGCTCAGATCAAGGTGACCACTATTATTTGGGCATGGCCTGCATGAACCACTAGACTTTACAGAAGGCCAAAGACACCAACAACACTTGTAACAGGATCTTCACAGAGGCACTGGTCATTTCAGAATTAAAAAAAACAAACCAACGTCTCATAAATTATTGAAAAATGGAAGGATGGAGTACAGCCTGTCAGTAAAGATGGGAATAATAAAAGGGCTGTTTCATCCTCTTGTCCTGTACACCTTCCTTGAGCTGAGACAGCCTTCATTTTCTGGCTTATAAAGCATTAAGCATTTTGTTAGGACTAAGAAGCAGATAAATAATCATCAGCCAGAATAGTGCATGTGAAGGCAGTGCTAGCAAAGAGCAAATAAAGCTGAGCTCCTGGTAGACACCTTCTAAAGATGGAGAGAAGGATATTTTGCAGTGCTCTACTGAACACCAGAGGAGGTAGGAGAGTACAGGCCAGGCAAAGCAGTCAGAGAAGGCAACAAGAGGAAGGAAAATGGGGTGTGTGTATGTTTTTTCTGGGTGACGTGTAACAATGGTGAATACCAATGATTTGTAGCAATTAAAGAAAATAACAGGAAAAAAAGGGGAATGTGGCAAGGCACAGAACAAACACATCTGTACAGGGTACAACCGAAAGTTGCAATTTACCAAAGAATAACCATTCTGCACATTTTATGTAGCATGTCAAATCTATCAGATTTTTCTCTTATTAAATCATCATTCTACAGCAACAATCATTCTCTCAATCAATCCCCCGTGTTAACAACTCTTAGTAATGACTAACTTGGCAGGAACTGATGTTTACATATATTTTAAAGTCCTGAGCACTGTTCTGTATTTTTTGGATGTTAAATTTCCTTTACATTTTGTCTCTTATTTTTTAACCTGTTTTTAAAAGATGGATGCATTCAATTGGAAAATAAAGTTTTGTGACACACACTCAGATTATGTTAGTTCAGGAAATTGGCAGTGGGATAAGAACAAAACCATTCACCTCCTGATTGCTGATTCAAATCTAGCCCAAGTGAGACAGTCACAGAAGCTATAAGCCTCCCATGGTGGCTTTGTGATTTGAGATTATTTTTTATGAATCTCAATCCACTTTAGGCCAAGAACCAGAATCGCAAATCCACTGCCTGAATGAGCATTAAGTGGCATCACTGCACACAGTAACAAGGGAGATGCCAAAAACCAAACTGGTTCTGGGGACAAACTTCCAACCTTATCATGAGAAGCAATCACTAAGAAGCAGGGCATTTTGTTCCACACAAATGTGGAGCAAAGGAAATGTATATATCTACGTAGCAGACAGAAAATACCCTCTATAGTCACATCAGCTGGTTGCTGATTTACCTGAGGTGTCTTATGTTGTAGCCCTGTATCACTTGAGAGCTGAGAGACAGGGAGGGCCTGGAGGAGAGAATACAGCAAAGGTTTTCTATCATAACCCCTGAAGAAGCAGCAGCAAGCTCATGCATTCCTTATATCTTAAAATCAAAAGACCCTCAGAGCTACTGAAGGCTTTGGTCATTATTTGGTCCATTTTTCCTGCCTAGATAAGAGAAACAAATGAGGCATTTAATTTTGCAGAAGACCAAACCTAAAGAGGGCTGTGTTGCACTTTTTTATTTTATTTGGGACATGACTGATTAACAAATCTATTAGCAAAGCTATTTCACTAAACAAACATCCTATAGCACACAACAAAATAGCGATGGCTTAGGCATATTTCCCATGGCTCCTTCTTTTAGGGAGCATGAATCATTAAAATCACTTGGGAATTAGCTACTCCAGCTTCCTCCCTTAGATGCATTTGCTAACCCGAGAGAGGTAAAGATCTCAGGACTCACGAGTAGATTTAAGTTTTCCCACCTCTGGGCTGAAATGCGGCCAATGCAGATTCTACCTTCGGATCTGCACTCAGGTGCCTCTCTGTTATGTTTCATTTCACATTTGTGATCTTTATTCCTTAGAAACAGGAAAAAATGCACAGCTGACACACTGTGTTTGCATGCAACTTGGAATTGTTCTTCAGTGGCTGTAGCTTGGACATGCACTTGACTATTCAAAGGGAAGTGAGATGAGAAAAAGAGCTGCCTTTTAAATGGCCAAGTATTGCTAATTTTACACGGGGAATTTGGGGAGCAGGTAGTTATTCTCAAAGTTTTCGGAGGCATTACTAAAAGTATTCATGTACACAACAAGAAAAAGTTGGTGGGAAGGTCCTCCATTTTCTCCTTCCCTTGCTCTTCATTATTTTTTTTCTTTTCCCCTTTTGACAAGAAGAAAAAGGAAGACACTGACAAATGAAAAAAAAAAAGAAGTATTGATTTGATGACCCTCGTCCAAAATAAAATTTTTGAGAAGGAGTAGCCTTACAGATTGTAAAATATAGCTGTAAATACATATACGTGTAAGTGCTTCTATTATAGCAAGTTCCAGTAAAATGTATAAAAATTCTAAATATACCTAAGTAGACAGACTAAGTACAGTTAAAAATTCAGCTACTAAACTGGAAGAAGCAGACAAACAGTAGTAAAACTATTAAGAATTTGGAAAAAAATCACATCTTTTATGTGAGTTTAAACTTAGGATGTGACACAGAGAATGTTGATTTAAATTAGGAGTCACAAGGTTAATAATGCTGATTCACTGGCAGAGAATTCAAATACACATTGCGTCTTCCTAAACCTTTTAAATTGTTTTGAGTGTTTTGGGGAGGCTCCGGAAAGAGCCAACTTGTCAAGGAAACCTGTATCTGAGTGAAAGCCAGTGTTCAGTACACAACTCAAAATCATAAATTACAAGATGCATTAGTCCAGCAGAGCAAGGAACCACTATTTCAGGGAACAGGTATGGCTTCACTCAAAATAAAAAGAAGTAATTTTCAGAATATGCAGTACTTATCTTCAGCTCTCATTTAACATGGGTTTTTATGGACACCGACTACAATTCAGAAGAGCACTTGTGAATTTGCCCAGTGTTTTCAGGAAAGCTGAAAGCACCAGGAATCAGAGAGAACTCAGATCTAAGTCTGCTTCAATCTGCCTTGCCTATTATGAGGAAAAAGGTAGCACCAGGCAAGCTCAGGTGCAGGAGCTGCACACAGGCCCACACTGATATGCTGAGCACTGTGATGATGTGCTGTGCACCGGTGTGCTTTCCACACGGATTCGATGTGATTTTCACAGTTTGATCTGTGAATCTGGACTCTTGGTATTCTTGGTCTCTGTAGAAGCTTAGATTCTTACTCAGAGCTGGTTTAACTTGATAGGTGAGATGTCGGGCTTCAAGCACTGGCATTTAACCAATGCCTTCAGTGACAGCACATAGGCTGGAACCAGACCATCACTTTGTACCAAGTGACCTGCAAGCTGAGAGCCTTTACCAAGAGTCAGAGGACACAGACGTCTACCATGACATTCCCATGACAATGTGTTCACCAGTATGGAGAATAACACAACAGTGAATAAAACCTGTTCAGTTATTTTCTACAGGAAGAAGTCTCAGATGAAGAAAGACTACCTTAAGTGAAGATGCCATCATTTATACATGCCAGATTTGGCCTTGACATGGTATGTGAACCTACAGCAAGATTTGAATTTTACAATTAGCTTCACATGCTCCAATTAGTTTCTCAAGCTGCACAGAAAGCAGAGGAAGCTCAATAGTAAGACAAAAGTGAGCTTTTGAAAAAACATTATAGGGAATAATTGTGCTCTGGAGAATTTATTTATTTACTAATGCAAACAGTACACACTGAGATAACATCTGGCAGTGTTTATTACACTGAAACCCAATCAATACTTCTGTCTACTACAATATCTGTCCACAAAATAGTCATTTCTCCTGGCTTCCACAAGAAATACTCAACTATCTATTACAGTAGCCTTTGTCAGCAAAAACAGAGGTTGACACCCTAATTCTTCTATTAGAAAGAATTAGATGTACCTACACACAAGAATGATGGTGGAAAATTGGAGCGAGAGATGCAGTTTGTAGCACCACAAAGAACACTAGAAATTAATAAAATCACAGAAATGAAATTTCAAACCTATGAAATGTTTTGGGTTGGAAATGACCTTCAGGATCATATTGTTCCATCTTGCTCTCCCTGCCATGGGCAGCAACACCTTCCACTAAAGCAGGTTGCTAAAAGCCCTGTCCAGCCTGGCCTTAAACACTTCCAGGGATGGGGCATCCACATCTTCTCCGAACAACATCCCTAAAGAATTTTAAAAAACCAAGAAATCACAGATCTTTTTTCTTGTGCCTCAGTGGAGGGTCCTGGTCGATGGAAAGTTGAACCTGAGTCAGCAGTGCCCTGGCAGCCCGGAGGGCCAACCCTGTCCTGCGGAGCATCAGGGACAGCATCGCCAGCCGGGCAAGGGAGGGGATTGTCCCCTCTGCTCTGAGCTGGGGCAGCCTCACCTTGAGTGCCAGGGGCAATTTTGGGTGCCACAATACAAGACGGAGAAGAGCCTTGAGGTGAAGCCATATGAGGAGGAGCTGAGGTCACTTGGTCTGTTCAACCTGCAGAAGAGGGGACTGAGGTGAGACCTCACTGCAGATATAACTTCCTCGTGAGGGGAAGAGGAGGGGCAGGCACTGATCTCTTCTCTATGGTGACCAGTGACAGGACACGAGGGAGTGGCCTGAAGTTGTGTCAGGGGAGGTTTAGGTTGGGTGTTAGAAAAAGGTTCTTCCCCCAGAGGGTGGTTGAACACTGGGACAGGCTCCCCAGGGCAGTAGTCACAGCACCAAGCCTGACAGAGTTCAAGAAGTGTTTGGACAATGCTCTCAGGCACAGGGTGTGACCCTTGGGGTGTCCTGTGCAGGGCCAGGAGTTGGACTCGATAATCCTTGTGGGTCCCTTCCAACCCAGGACAGTCTGTGATTCTACGATTACTTTTGCTAGTGAGCTACCAGGCATTTTGAGGCATTTTAAAGCTACAAGTAAAGGGCGAAATTTTGACTTCTCATTTCCTTTTGAAGTCAGGATTCAAAAAGAAGTGATACTGAACCTTTCCACATAATTAAAAAGCCAAAAATAAATTTGTTTTGAAAGTTCTGCGTATTAGAATTTCCAAGTAAGCCCTTTCATTTTTTCCTACTTCTGTATTTGCATTATTGCACATCACTGTAGAAAAACTAGCAGTGTTTCGTGCAATGAAAAAAGTCACTAAGCATTAGCTTAGTACTTACTGAACCTTCACCTTTCTGAAATCTAAGTGCCTCCTGCAGTCTAACAAACAGATTGACGTGCAATAAGACATGCATTACTACTTACTTATCATGAAATTAAGCAAAAAATAACAAAACCACACAAAACAAAATCAATACTATTATTTTTCTGCCTTACCTTTTTAATTGCTATAATTTTGCTTTTGTTGAAACAGTCATTTCCAAAGAAAAATGATATGTCTGATTAATGTGACTATACATAAAATAAATGTACATTTGCCCCTGTTTAATTTCACATTTTTCTGCCTCATTGTTCAAAGCATTTCTATTTGTACAAGACCTAGAGGTGAAATAAGACCTTCTGTGCTACACCAAGTCCTGAGGCATGGGCTATGTTCAGAAGTTATTGGGGTAATACGTTACCTTTTTCCCATAAAAACTTCACTTTGACAAGATAATTGGGATTGTAGTTACGATCTGGGGAGAGCAGGGAGAAGAGGTGACACAATTTCTTTTCATCTCTCCTGGTCTAGATCTAGTGGGCAGAGGAGAGCACAATTTAATTTGGACTGGTACACTGAGCAGCCACTATATGCCATTATATGTTATGCCTGTTTCTCTAATTTGTGCTTGGTAAGATTTGCACTAGGATTTCTTCTTTAGCTTCTTACTATTTCTTGCCCTCCACACCATCAATGTCTTACTAGAACCTAAAAGTCCTAATGACACGGCCATTAAGAATGAACTGGGGAGGAATTATAACAATAGTGCTATATTAGCAAAGTGGTGAAAGAAAACAAAACCTGACCTTCCAAGCACTGAAACTGGTGAAAATCCCACTAAAGTAAATGGAGTCCCTATTTAAAGAGCAACAGTACCACCACCACTGCTATCCATTTAGCCACATGAATTTGTGCAATATACTTGCAAATACACAGAATATTTGACCTAGCTTTAAGTGAGAAGACTGAGATTTCAAATGGGCAAAACAGGCTCCATTATTTCTTTCTATATTTAAAGAAACACAGGACAAATGCAGACTGGGTTCTGAAAGCTCTCAACACTGAGAAAGATCAGCGCAGGAGTTTCCACTTGCCTATCAGTGATGCAGAGGAATAAAAAGGCCAAACTGAGACAGAGACTGGGACTTTTACACCTGGATTCAGGTCAAGCAAGAGCCCAGCCCCAGTCCAGCTAAGAACTGGTTTGTGTCTGAACTGCATATTAAATTTGCCAGTTCCTCATCAAGTCCACAAACTGAAGAACTGTTTTGTAAGTTAGTATTAAAGCTGGGCTAGATAAAATGGGAGAAGGGAATGATTTCTAACCAATACAGTCTTGTAATCTTTCACAAAAGAACTTCAAAACACCTGAAAATAGTAATAAATCCAAAATAAACCTTCATTTAACCACTACTGGGCACAAACATGCATGTGACAAATTTTATGTCAGTTTGGTTTTAAAACAGGATAAATGTAGTTGTTTCAAGAAAAAAAAAAGAGGCTCCCTAAAGAAAGCAGGATGTATTTATTTTCCCACTTTTTTTACCAAAAGGTAAAACCTTTTCCACTCCATCAGTTAAGGAAAGTTCTGCACTTCCAGCAGGACATCAGCCAGAGCAGTCAGTGTCTGCCCCTCACCCGGGGCAGGACTCTTGGAAAAGATGAATACAAAAATGCATGAGACATATCATAACCCAACCCATGTAAAGGCTCATCTCAAGCCCAAATGTTTGCAACGATTCCTGTCTCCACTGAAAGGAATATGGACTCAGGGACTTTATTTGGGCCAGGATTTCCCTCTTTATCTGTAAAAGTAGTGATCAGAAAATGGCTGCACTTAATCTAGAAATGGTGCAGAGATCTGGCAGGGATCACAGGTGATAATTATGTTTGCATAACCTCTCTTGGCACAAAGAAAACCGGCTTTGTCACATCGCTTACCTGCAGCCCTGAATTCCACCCATTTCCGCAGCCCTCAGTTGCCAGCTCTAGGAAGCAGCAGAGGGGAATTGCAAAGTCCTATCCCATTCAGACAGTGGGATGAAATACTGTCAGCAGTAGAAGTGAGACTTAAGTGTTTCATAACATGGATACTCAGGCTTCCTACCATGTCAACAAAGAAAAAGCAGGAAGAAGAGCCTACTACCCTTTCTAAGCTTCCACCACTGCAACCATGATTAACCACAACACAGCTTTGAGAATTAGTTCAGCATTAAATAAAGAAATTCTATTTTGCTATACAGTATATTTCTTTTACAAGAAATAAAAGCCTAAGGAGCTTAATGAATATCTACTATATGGTATAGATACATTCTAAACATTATGACAGAGATAGTGTAAGAGATTTTTAGAAATTAAATGCTTTTAAATGTAATTAAGTCATAAAGAAGATAATCACATGGAAAACTGTGTCATTGACAGTCTGACAATGCAGGGACATCAGAATTGTTTTCCACCATTCTAAGGCACAGGAAATCTCTGCCTATCTCATGTTGATGAAAGGCAAATTCTATAAGGGGATAGAAAATGCATTTTAACAGCTAATAATTTCATAAAATAGTAAAATGTACCTAGCATATTTGGAATTCTCTAGGACATGAATGGGTTGCAGTAAGGAAAAAATATCTTGCTGGTAAGAAATCCTGTCCATGGAAGAATCACCAAGTCTTTAGTCTCTAGAGCTTCCCTCTGGTTGCCTCTAGGCTGAACATCATCCAACAAGATGCCTCCCTTTGCCCTTAATACATCTCAAGTTCTGGACAAAGACCCTAACTCTGGGGTTTGAATTCCACTTAGGGTCCTGCACCTAAGTGTTACTGCATCTAGCTTTGGACCTGGTAGCACAGTGTCCTCTCACCACCTATTTCCATATCTTTGCAATAGTCTGAGATTTACATACGAGAAAAGAATGATGTTTTGAGCATCACAGAAGTTCAGGGACTATATGAATGCAAAGCTTTGGTTCAATACCAGCCCAAAAACATATCTATTAAAGGACTTTATATTAGTTATATATTATAATCATAACTATTAGTTGGGATTACCTTCCTACATTAAGAATTTTCCTGAACTCTTGCCAAAGGACAGTTCCCTGGACAGGGCAGGAAAACACTTGAGGTGACCATGACTGGTATCGTGAAGAAACTAAATATTTGCTACACATCTAGAGTTGTACTAATATCTGAACGTTCTCTTCAGTGCCGTTCTAGAGCCGTGGGTATCAGCACCTAGGCACGAGAACAGAACAGCATAATAAACACTGCTAAAGTGAACCAGAGTTTGCCATGGTAAATGTGTTCTTGAATGGCAAGCATGACCAGAGGAAAGGCAGATGTAGCTGTAAAAGAGAAGTATTTTCTAAGCCACACACACGTACAAAGAAGCTGGGAAGTAGTAATATGCCAATTTGTGGCACAAGAAGAAACCGCAAATGGGATCTTTTCTGGAGTGATGTCACATGGCCAAGAGGCACCAAGACAAATAAAATAGCACTGAAGCCCTGACAAAAGTAAAAAGAATAATCCTTTCCTTCCTGCAGGATTGAAACAGTTATGAGGAATCAAAACTTTTACCTTCAGGTGCCATCCATGAGCATCACTACCTATAGCTACCTTGCCTATTGACTCAGGGATTTTTCACTTCTAATCATGCTGTTTCCCATGGAGTTGGTAGACTAATTTAATTCTATACCTTCTTGGTCACCTGGTTCCTGGGTCCCTCAGCATCCTCTCTCTGCATTCCTCAGGCTTCTGTGATGCCCTGACCACTGGAATTTCCCTCTGGTTGCTAACAGCATCCAGGTTAAAGCTGTCAGTAATGCACTAAATTTGCCCCAGAGGATGATCGTTTTATAGCTGTTTGCTTCAGGAATCCAGTATCACTTGTTCTGGGGAAGTGACAGCCACTCAGACATAAGAAGGTTAGTCGTGTATTAAAACAAGGCAACAGACATGACAAAACAGATTACCCTCCTCACTTGAAACCCTAATGAATGGAAAAAGGAACTGGGAAAAGATGAGAATTCATCTGTCTCCGACTCAGATTTTTCCATTGCTGGTCTGATCTTACAAACTCTATACATAGGAACTGTGCCACTATACCCCACCTAAATGAACTGGAGCTGCACAATCATGACCTAATCTGGTTTGTATTCGGAGAGGACATGCAGTGATCTGGTGCACAACTGCTATCATTGCTGTTGAGAAATATATACCTTATTTATTGAAAAGGTTCTGCTGGTATGAGTCACAGTATTCTTGATTACTTGCTGCAAATCTTGGAAGAAATGAGATAACGCTCTTCCAGTCTACAAAAGATTTTAATTATTCAAAATTTCAATAAGAACACTACATGAACTAGAACGAAATTTCTAAGGAAATATGAAGAAAAAAAAAAATCTGCCAAAGAAAGCAACAGGTTCAGAAAATTGTTAATGCAGGCTTTGACTCAGAGATGCCTTCACTTATTGCTGACACCAAAATATTTTGCAAAGTCAAATACTTTTTTTTTGTTATTATTTAAAATAAACAAATAAAACAAATATTCTGATCCTTTTCATGCCAGTGGAAACTGTTGAAAACAACAGACCAATTTTGGCACAACAGATTAAAATCTCTTCCTAATCTATTATCTAGATATTGCAGAGGCAATGGGAGGAAAGAGGGCAGTAAGAATGAGATTCTCTATAGTACAACTCAGAGCTGGACAACTTACACTAGCAAAGAAAACAGGCCAGAAAATTTGGGCAATTTACATTCATCAGACTGCCCTACATCAGACTCTGGAATTTGAAATGATTCAGCAAGAGTGTCCTCAGGGACACTGATGTAAATATAGAGTAACCACAATGCCTTTCTCTGGAGTCCCTCCCATTATACACTGGTTTAGCCAAACAATTTCATTTCAGATAGAACAAAATAGGAGTACTTTGAAAAAGGCCAGGTCTGTGTTGCATTTTTTCCTTTCATAGTTTATCTAAAGACATCTCTGGTCTAAGATAACCTTCCTCGCTCAATAATATTTAATCTTTATTTTATCTTGAAGCAGACTAGCAAATGCTTTGATAAATGGAGTGAAAGATTTTCCACTTTCACCATAACATCTTCAGGTGCTGAAATACTGAAGTGTTTTACTACAACTTGCTACAGCAGCGCTACACAGGGAATCAATGCTTATATTCCCATGCCTTTTTAACATGAGTGAATCACAGCCCATACTCCTTTATATACTAAAACAACCACACACCAGAGAGACATTTTCCTATCCTCATCTATTGTGGCCACTATTCTGCAAAAACAAGAGCTGCCATCTATGAAAAAAGTCATGATTCTACCCATTTGTACACTACAGCTGATGGCCCTAACCTCCAGACCTACAACATACAAAGCTCCACACAACCCCTCCATCTCCCAAAAAACCCCCCTAAACATTTGTAAGCAAACAAAACAAAACAAAAAAAAAAAAAACAAACCACGAGAGACTTAATAAGAAGTAATTCCCAACTCCTTTTCTGTGCAAAGTTGTGAATGAGACTGATTAAAACCAACCTGAGAACTAAGAAAATTTTCTTAGTTCTTGGCCAACTGCATTTTGAGATTTGCAGTTCCATTAAGTGAAAACATCTTCCTAGGATGTTTGCATGAAAATTCAGAAAACAGAGGCAATCATAAGAAAGGAGAGACAATTACAAAGCTCTTAATCTCCTGAGACATTTACCTTTTTGTAGCAGGCTTTACTCCAGCCTCATTACATATTTGCTCTGATCATCAATCCTATTCGCAACTTTCAACTGTCTCCATGTTCTTTGTCAGAGGAACTTGTACCAGGTAATACCTGGAGTGTCTCCATTAATCCAAATTTTAAAAACCAGTAACTGAAACAAATCAGTATTTGTGCACTGACTGGAAAGAAACCCCTGCAGACTCACCATGACTGAAAATCCGTCTTTCTGTGTCTTTACGACTCCCTCCTCTGTCCTTCTCTAAAAAAAGAAGGGTCAAAGCAAAACGCTGGCAGCCCAATGAAATCTTTGAAGACACAGTGTGCTTTCAGTTATCAGGGGATGGAAAAATGAGAACCCTGGAGATCTTTCGGGAACATTAGGCTTTATTAATCAGGAATGTACTCGCCACATACCAACATTCCCAAACGGTATACTGAATCAGATAAACGCCAGGGAGTAACAGAACCCGTCCGGTTTGGTCTTCTGCCTTATGGAAGTTCCAGCATACCCTGAGAGGTGGTTTTCCAAGCCATTCCTTAAAAAAGAAACCTCCCCTGCTTCCATAGTACCTACAGGTTGTGTGTTCCAGCACTTTACAACTAATACAGTCAGAACATGGTTCCTAATATCTAACTTGGTAATTTCCACTGCTTGTTGAACTGATTTCTTTAGGTCTTTCTCCCAGCGGACATGAAGAACAATTAATCACTGTGCTCTTGATTATAACTTTTCACTCACTAGATTTTTTTTTTTTTCAAGTATATTCTCTTTAACATACAACAAAAGCAACTCTTTTAGAAGCATATAATGCCAGGTAGGGCTCCTACAATCCTCTTGCCTGTGGGCCAGATAACAATCAACCAGTTTCTGCTTTCTCCACAATTTTAACTCTAGGACAATTTCTGCCTTGACAAACATTTTTGACCTCTCCACATTTCCACTGGGGTTCCACAGGTAGAAATCAGGGCAGAATTTATCCCCATGAGTTTCTGGATTAATGCCTTGGTAAAGGTAGGGGAAAAGGCAAAATTAATTCTCTTCGTTAATGCTAACACTATTCCTCAGGGATAGTCGGCCCCAAGACATTGATCTTTGTTCAAAGCAAGCACACTTCCATACTCATTTCACATTTGCAGCACAGCTTCTACAAGCCAATATCTGCATCAAAAAAAAAAGGCTTAAACTTATGAGAGTCTACATTTTGTCAGAGGAATGGGAACTGGGAATGGACTCAAAGCCCATCTTAGACGTGAAATTCTAGCTAAAACAGCAAGTTATAGGAGGAAAGGACAGGTCCTAGATCCATCAAGAATCATGAAGATTCTTGCACTGTAAAGAACATGGTAGTGCAGCTTGTTTGTTGCTTCAAAACTCTTCCTTCATCTAAAAGCAGTGCTGTGATGGACGAAGGCCTTCCCAGCCCTGACATCCTGACGCTACACATGAAGCCTGCACTCTGGGATGCCAGCTTACTGTGTCACATTGGCTCGGGCTCTGCCTGTTCCTTTCCTTATGCCTGCAAGCTCAATTGAACTTATGAAAATTCAAACTGTCTTCTGTCTGTTTCATACATCATCAGCAAACAATCGCTAGACAAAATGAATTTGCTCTCTGTAATTTGGAGGTTACACAAATGCCTCTGCTGCATAATGCAGAAAAAAAAAAAGGAATAAAGTTTGGTATGCAAGGTTAACTCAGCATGGAGGAAAGTAGCAAAGAAACAGACAGAGAGAGAACATGAACAATAAAATACTCAAAAGTGGGGAGAGTGACATGAGAAATACTTCTGTAAATTGGAGTTGGCCTTGATACTTTTGAGTGATGGGATTAAACAAAGGCACAAGTAGGTTGTGAAAGATCACCCCCAAGAGTGGCTGTATCGCCATCCTCCATGATTTGTCTACACAATGTACTTATTAATAATAACAATGGTTACTATTTATCCCCTAAGAGCTTTGCAAACACAAATTCAGTAGTGTTCACAGAGCTGTATCAGTTTGAACCAGATCGAAAGAGTGATCTGCTGAACAATGCACAGTGAGGTTAAATGACGTGTCCAATGCCACTCATTGATCCTGTATCCATAAAGATCAGAACACCAGATCTCTTGGTCACTGATCAGATCAGGCTGTGTAAGGCTGAAACCTTGACAAACCAACCTCTTTTTTAACAAAAATAACATGTCATATACTCCGTATTGCACTCAGCCCATGGCAACATAACTAAAACTATTGCTTTGACAGCACATCTTTTTCTTCCACACACAATATGTGTGCTGTCATTGTCTCATTCCAAAATCATGCAGACACTGAGTGTGAGCAGAGGTACCTCCTCATGCTTGACTTAATCCTATTTGGGGTTAGTTGCAAACAGCAAAGTACTAAACCACATCCTTAAAGTTAAGTATTTGAGTAGTCCCACTGACCTCAATAGATCTGCTTGCCTGTCAACCCACAAGACTTTAGTTCAGAGAACCCAACATAGCAAGAATCCAGCCCACAGACCTTTTGCATTAGGAGAATATCTGTACCACATTTAGAAAGTGGAGTTTTTCATGCAACTGTCTGAGAGACGTTCAAGTGTTGTGTATCTGTATTTTCTTCTAATGGCATGTACCAAGTCAAGTATTTTATGTTAGCCAAAAATTTGGCTCATCTTACATTAATCAGTCACTTTAGAGACATCCCTACATCAGAGCAAGATTTCCACCCTTTAATAAAAGAAATAAAATACAAAACTACCAGAATATGGCTTGCCTTTTCTCTTTGCTGTTTTTGGGTTAATACAGGAAAGCCCTAGTGGCAAGTTCACCTTATTAAGGATCTTACAATTAGAAACACCTGATTATAAGAAACATACAGGAAACAAAAGAAATCCTTAAAGCATACCTTCCTCTATAAAAAAGTGCCACCATTTTTATTGTGCCAAGCAACTTGTTACAGAAACACGAGGTATAGCAAGAACCTCATCCTCATTTTACAGGATACATGTGCTCACATAAAACTTTCCTCACCTTGTTCTTCTGTATTCCAGAGACAGACTATGCCAAGGCTACAGAACTTAAAAGCAACTACAAGTTTGAAAGTTGGGGGTTTTTTTTGCTGAGGTTTTTTTTTCATTGTTGTTGTTGTTTTTGTTTTTTTTGTTGCTGTTGTAGTTTCTTTGTTTGTTTGTTTGTTTGTGGTTTTTTTAAGCTATTACCACAAGAAACTCAGTGATTAAAAATATGGACCTTTACTTCATGGAATGGGAAGAGGACCTAGGCAGAACAGTCTTAGGAGTCATGATCCCACACTCCATTCCCAGTTTGACCACTGATTTACTCGGACCTTGAGAAAGCTGCTCGACATCTCTGCGTGGATGCACTTGGCACTTTTGATGAAAAAAGAAAACAAAAAATATTTCCTATACAGGACTTTTACCCTTGTGTATTTATTTCCCCTTCAAAGTCTAGAGTCTCATGTAACTAAAAAAAGCTCATCCCAGCTAGCACCAATTTCTACATCTTATTTTGTCTTGGGCTGTCCATGCAGGACTTAGTGGCCATCTGGATCCTAAGGATTCAAAGAACTTGCCTTAATTCACTCTTACGCTGCTGCTGCATTTTGGAAAGAGAATTACTCCTGCTTTCCAACAAAATTTTCCTGGTTGTTCACACTAAATTGCAAGACAAGCATGAAATTTGCTACTCACAGATTCAGAAGAGTTGCCTCATTTTTCCCTGAACACTTCCCTTTAAATTGCTGCTGGACCCAGCAAATCCACGAGTGTTTTCAACTCAGCTCACCAGTGTAATTGCAAGGTTAACCTCTGGTGGCCAAGGAAGCTGCTCACATTCAGCAATGAAGAGCAGAAAATGTTAAATACCATTCACTAGCCACAGCCTGCAGTTAATACACAATATTTAAACAACACAATGGCATGGCCCTTGCCAGTAATGTAAAAACACAGTGGAGCAGAGCCAGAATGGCACAATCTGCCTGTCTGAGTCATGCTTGGCGCTGTGTGCTGGAGGGGCAGGCATTAGCTGCCCACAGTGTAACTGTACCCTCCAGCTAGTTTACAATAAAACATTAAAATATATTAAAAAAAAAAAAAAAAAAAAAAAGGAGGGGGGTGGTGGTGTGGTGGTAAAGGCATGATAAATCCCCTCTAATAGTTAAAATATTTTAAAAGTGAAGCACAAAAGTACCACTTTGGAAGAAGGCTCTGGATTTCATTACAGACTGCACATTTTGATCTTAAACAAGAAAACAAACTGACTTTGCTTTGTAATATTCCACAGCTTTGTACTGTTCAACTGAAATCGATCTTTTTCCTCCTTTCTACAAGCTTCTGGATTTTTTTCATATATTATTTCATTAGATTAAGAGTATCTGAATCTGCTATATTTTTCAATCCTCTTTTGTATGCCTGTTGTTCAGCCACTGAAGTTCCAAATCTTAATTATTAACCCAAATACATTCAATAAACAGATTCTAAATAAGGGTAGATCAGAGGGATGTGCAATCTGACTTGCATTTATGGAATAACTATGCTCTTAGAAAAAGACTCCTTTCTCGCTGAGAGACGTAGATGTTATTTTGACTGTTTTGTTGTGTCACAGCAGAGATGAATTAGGCATTTCTACCTTCATCTGCACCCTAAAGCAGCTGAAGTCCCCTGTGATGTCATCAGAAAGTTGTTTGTTTTTTTTCTCGTACAATGAAGAAGAATTTGCTATGACATCATGAGAAGAGAATAAGCTATATTTTGTGCTATAAGGAATCTTCTGCTACTTTCTGTTGTTTCTGCACCAACGTGCAGAAATCCTCACTGACAAAGCGACAGGAACTGTAAGTCAACAAACAGAGATGCACAGTATTCCTAATAATATTCAAAACAAAGCAGGAAAGAATGATCTATTCAGTGGTCTGAAATTAAAGATCTGCAAGATGTAAGTTCCTTTTTAATTTTTAAATAAAACATCCTTTGAACTTCTAAATCCCATTCAAGGGGACGCTGACCTTTATCCAAGACCAGCTACTGTGCTAACACTTTGGATGCATATAGAGGAAAAATACGGACAAAAGGTACCGGAAAAGCTTTTACTTACAGGAATGCAGTGTGGCTTAATCTTTTTGTTTTTAAGGTGCAGTGATTTCAGCATCTACAATGTAACTTCAGGCAGTCTGAAAAGAAACAGGTTAAAATCTCTTTCAGTTATAATTAGTATTTCAGATTTAATTAAAAATTAAACTTTCATAATGTTTCACCATCCAAAGCAATGCATTATCAGTCAAGCGTAGCCTTTTTTTTTTGTTAAAAGAAGCTCTTCCCAGAGTAGTTTGCAATGAAAGAAAAAGGGAAAAAGGCAATTGAGAGTAGCAAAATATATTTCTTCAGCAAAAGATCTCTGAATAATTTGGAAAGAAGCCTTCTGCCACTTAATTTTAACAATCAACCTTCTACTAATTAAAAAAAAAAAATCACAATTATAAAAGACAGAAAAACACCATCACATACCAAAGACTGTGAGGATAAAAATGTTAATTTCAGCAAAACAAGGACATTGCTAGGACCAGAACATACGCACCAAAAGGGAAAATATGGTTTTACATAATGCCAGCCAACAACATTTTTTACAAATTCGTTCTACAGCATGCAGCACTTTCAGACTGTTGCATGGAGGAGCAGAGAAAGGCAAGTCCAAAAAGAGGAAAGCTGTTTTTGAAGTGTACGAGGCAAAAGGTCCCTTGCAACCTTTTGTTACGGGATATGAAATAGCTCATCTATAAAACTGCACGGTTTCTTATCATGTAAAATAAATGTCACATTACTGTGCAAAACAGATGATTAAGAAGTGGTAGCTGTAGACAGCATTTGAACAGATGCAAACATTTTTTTTTTTTCAAAATGCAGTTGAAATAGTTGGAATGACAATAAAACTCCAGGGGTTGTACCATAAATATGAGTTTAAATGTTAGACGGGAGTTTAAAACCTGTGGTTTTAATTATATCTAATTATAAAGGCTCCAAAACCAGGAGAAACGAGAAAAACAAAAAAATATTAATAATAAATTAAAACAATTTTGCAATAAGTTGTCAGGACTTGGCCTCATAATAACAAACCATACAGCAATATACACAGACACATACAATGTACCAATGACTCATTAAAGGAACAAATCAAAACTTCATTAAATTTTATTTTTAAAAGGTGACAGCAGAACTTGCCTAATTTACCCCATTCAAAGTCAAAGATATTCTCCTCACCAGCAGCACACTCACAGAGATAGTCAAATAAATCCCAGATGCAAATCTAATACTGCTTTTGAATGTACCACAGGCTGGTAGCAATTCCTAAGTGTAATTTTACTTTGTTCTCCCATAAGTAAAAATCCAATTCCTCAGATGTCAGTGTTATATGACGCTTCTCAATCCATCCTCATGGACATTTAAAATAAAACACTCTGTATCAGACAATATACTGTCACACAAACATGTTCATACATACGCCAATACCACAAACAAAAATGAGCTCACAAACTTATTTGTAGGTTTAAGTTTTCCACTCTGTCAAGATCAGAGGTATCGAAGAGCAGGAGGCAAAGCAGAGAGCACGGAAGGGGACAGCACAGGAAGAATTAGAAACAATTCTTGAGCCCCCTGATAGAGGCGCTAGGATGACGCTACCACAAGATAACCTTTATAGGCTTGGATGAAATTTTTCCTGAAGGAACCATCTGAGACATGTGTTCCTCTTCCTTCAGACATCCTTATATCAAAGAACTTTCCTTCTTTCTCCCGATTGACATCTAATAAGGTAGACAAACAGTGAAGGAATCCAGGCAAAAAACTGGTAAGTCCATCAGCAGCAGGCAACAGCACAACTGCACAACAGCACAAGTGATAACAGTTTCAGTCTCTGAACTTTAATTTCTTTCACTTTCTTCCCCTTCCAAATTTACCCCTTTTCTAACATCTTCAGGACTGTAATGCTGGTTTGCTGGCAGGGAAGGAGAGGGGCAGCAGTATTTAAAATCCAAAGCTATTTCTTCTAATGAATGCACTGAAAAACTGACCTCAACTGAGAAAACAAAGAGCATTCACTGCGGGTGAAATGTATCCCTGTGTACAGAGCCAGCATAGAGACTGCACCACTGAAGCCCTATTCCGATGACCTAAATAGGAATAAATTGGTGCATGGACTTCACCACAGGAAATTTTGTCCAAAATCCCCATTTTCTTGTAGAGAACGAGGAAACACATGGCCCTTTCCTGTCAAAGCACAAAGGCATAGCACCTCCTTCCCATGCTGGGCATAATCCTGACAACTGCTTTTCAGTGTATCTTCCTAGTAGTTTTAACCTGAAGTCTTTTGTGCTTTGCCCATGTTCTTCAGATTGGAAAAGGAAAGGAGGGAATGCAACATTTGGCATTACTCTGTAAGTCAACACGAGGACATAGTGCCTGCAGATAACGTGGCCCCTCTCCTAAAGGCAGGCATAATTAGCACACACTGTGATCAGTCCATTAAAAGAAATGGAGCATTGGAAACAGCTCTCCGTAAGAGCCTGCCTTCCTGTGCACAGGTGAGGATGCTTAACACTTGTGGGGCAGGAGACCACGATTGTTGACTGAAAGGAGTGCCCTAATCCCCTTGTAGAAAGAAAGTGACTTGGCTCAAGAACTGTCAATGAACTACTGCTTGAGAGAAGCCCAAGAGCTGGAATTGCAAGAACGAGAAGTATGGCAGGTCAGGAATGAGGCACATGAGTAAAGTGCTAACAACATAGCAAGTGTTACCTCTTAGTAAAGGCTTTAAAAACAAATATCAGAAGGTACACAGGTCTCAGTTTGCTTTCTCACAATTCCTTCTTGCCATAAAGCTTATGCAGAGTCTGAAAACTGTGAGAGGAAAGCTACCAACTGTACAACAACCAAAGTTCATTAGCAATATTCCATGACTTTCATGGGCCCCTGACTCTACTTTGCCTGACTCATGTTTATGGTCTAATTCCCCACTTTAGTAAGAATCACATCCATTCAATCTAAAAATTAAAATGGAAAATAGGTGTAATTTGATATTGGGAAACATTTCAGAAGATGTCAGCCTTCTGCAAACTCTTAGCAATAAAGAAGTTCCATATCTGTAAGGCTTTGGTTTTCCTTAAATACCTTAAGTTAGCTGGAGCAGGTCAGTTAGAGTCATATATAGCTGATTAGTTATGAGGAGAAGGAAGGCTAGAAGAGAATACAGTACAACACTTACCGATATCTTTAGAAATTTCTACATATACAAGTTACAATATCAGTCAATTGATCTTTTTCAAGTTCACTTCTTGAACTGGAAATCAACGATGAAACCACTGCCACAAGTCACTATTCAAAGAAGGTAAAATACTGATGTCCTTACTCAAGAAAAAAACCTCATTGATAATATTAAGGAACACATCTTCAACAACCAGGGAACGAGGGAAAGGGAGAGCACTGGATGTCAAATAGACACACACAAACAAAAAACCAAACCCATTACCTTCAAGAGAGTATTCAAAAATACTCATGGGCCAGACAAGAGACCTTATTCCAATTTCAGGATCTAAATAATTACTTAGGATATGGCCCAGACTATTTTCTGGCATTTTAGGTTTGAAAACATAAGCAAGCCCATGGAATAATTGTGTCACAGAAACAAAAAAGGAAAATCAATTGGACAGGCTCCTCATCTAACAACAAATATACAAACTTTGAAATTGGAACCAATATAGACACACCAGCACAATGCTCTGTTCAGGTTCATCGGTAACACAAAAGAACAAATCTTATTAACACAGATACAGCACTACTTTACTGCTTTTTCAAGGTGAATGCGCTTTAGTTGATATTAGTTCTCACTTTATTTTTGTCACCTGTCTCTTGTCCTGAGAGAAGAGAAGAGTAATTCCAGTGCTTGAAAAATCCTCCCAAAGAGTTTGAATTGGAGCTCTTACTACACTTTCAAAAATATGCAAGAGTTTTGGTTATTTCCAGTTCTGCTTTCGAACTCACAGCCATTTGTATTGATTAGCAAGGTTGGTCTGGGCTTATTCTTAACACCATACGACTGTGGCTCAAACCAGAGTCACAGGGCTGCTGATGGGAGAAACCTGGGGGAGGTTTGTGACTGAGTAGAATGGGAGCAGAGGACAACCTTCAGCATTGTGCTGGGATCAAGGGTTCCTCCACTGCAGGAGTGGAGAACAGGAGATCGAAGGTTTTTTTGTCAAAATGGGAAATCTCCATCTGTTATTGGCTCACTGCAAGGATGAGTGCCCACAGAGATTTTGTCTTCCTCAAGGCATTCATCTTTTGAGTTTACTTTCTCAGTGAAGACTATACCCATTAAAAATTTTAATTTCCAAACCATGGCTGTTTCAGCCAGAAAAGCATTTTAATCAGGAAAAAGGTGTATTTTTGGCTACACTTCATACACCCCCACATCCCCCAATAGTATTTGAACTATTTTTGTTCAGGTATGATAAAACCTCCCTTTGGGCAAAGACTAAGACTCCTTGAAATCTCAGTTTCAGAAAGTTAGAGACAATCAACTGTATAAAAGCTGCAATGCATAATCCACTCTAATGGTCACTTGGAAACAGGTACTGGATGTGATTTCACCACAAGGGCCCTCGAACCTGTAAAACGTGTCGGATTCCTTAACAGTACAGTCCACTCCCCTCATTTATTCCTACTGCTAACAGAGTAAGCAACAAGCACTTGAGAAGCCCAGCTGTAAAAGCACATGAGAAGCTGAACCTCTCAACCCACAGGAGAGCTGGTCTCCATAACTGCACTTAAGATCTGACCTGGACTCCTAATGTTTAGGAGTTTAATGAGTAGTTCTGTTATAGTTAGGTGGGACCCAGCATCCTTCTGAATACCTCTTGAAGCTTTCCTCCTACGCAGGGGCGATGATGGTAATCAAGTTGGCTGCTGAAAACCACGATATTCCTTATTCCAACTGTTTTCTTGCACAAGCTGTCCCTAGATCCTGTTTATGTTCCCAAGGAACAGGAACAGTGACAGCATGCAGCTTTCACGAGGCCTTGCCCAAACAATTCTTTCTGTAAAGATACAGTTTTTTTGTGAAGCAGCTCTGAAGCTGATATTCACTGAGCATCTCTTGGAATACAGCTTGAAGACTTTACTTATGCCCTTTACAAGCTATTGTAGCATATAAGCTTCTCCCACTTCTTTTCAAGGTTCATAATGCTTTGATCTTCACAGCCTCACTGCTCCTGCTGAATGGTATCATCTCCCATGGCTCATATTATCTTTAGTGCATAAAATGATAATACCTGTTAAGAAGCAGGCTCTATCACATAATCACAGCAGAACCTTCACATTTATTCTGGTTTAACAGAGAAACTTACATCAATAAATGTTTCATTGTGATGGGTATTTCAGTGCGGTGACAAACTGGGTGGATAAAGGAAATCTGGTGGATATAATTTGTTTGGATTTTAGCAAGGCCTTTGACACAGTACCACACAGGAAGCTCATACAGGCACTAGAGAATTATGGTCTGAATAATATTACAATAAGGTGGATAAAAACTGTCTGACAGATAGGAAGCAATGAGTTATTAATCAATGGTATTAGAAAAGAATAGAAAGAAGAATCTACTCTGATGCTGAGCAATAGGTGCCAGGATTATTATCACTACATAGATTCATTAAGGATGAGAAAAACAATGTAAATATTGACAGCATCCAAAACTGATGATTCAGAAAAAAGAAATTTATCAAATGTGAAAGGTATCAAAATTGTAAGATCCAAATAATGGAGATGTGCATGAGCCAGAACAATGTAGTGTTTAATATATCTTAAAATGTGACAAAAAGTTATCAAAAACCAATACAGAATTTTGTTTCTAACTTAGAAATAGAAGGTTTTCACTGTGTTTGCTTGACTTCATCATGTTACTATGCACTGGTATGGTTTAGTTGTGAAACTGGTTCCCTTGCAAAGCAAAACAAAATAATATATTTCAGTCACTGTGGTAAGGGACGATCATCTGGCCTATTTTCTTAGACTATCAGTACTATGATTAAAATTTTAAAGTTTAGAGTAATCACATATGACATCTTTGAATTCTTCTTTGGAAACAGGGTACTCTTTTAGTTGTAGTTCCTGAATTTCCACTGCCCTCCACAGCTAAAGCCATTTTGTTGCTAATTTCTGGTACAGGAGATGACATTGAGCTATCCCCACAGAGACACTGTGTACACTCAAAAGTTTGATGGGTACTACCTCTCCACTTCCTTCACAGATCTGCCCCAAAGAAATTCAGCCTGACCCTTACCTGTGAAAGGGCAAGATCCTGGATGAAAGGCAATGTACTTAGGTGAAATGAAAAACCCCGGGGCAATGCACATTAATCTCATGGGACATATGGAAGAGAAGATCAAAGTGATAAACCTTTGTATGGAAGTCTACATATCCCTAAGTGGTGAGCAATTAAACATAGCAGTTGAATATTTCCAGGATAAACTCATCAATATCAGCAAGCTGTGAAGTTCACTATATCCTGCCTCTTTCTCTTTCCTTGCATGGAGAACACACCCCACAGCCTCTGCTTACTTGTGCCACTCCAAGAACAAGGCCAAAATAACTTTTAATGCCCTTTTTCTTGAGACAGCAAAACTGAGCAAGTGAGTGAAAGCTACACATTTTCAACTGTAAGAAATTTGGGAAAGTTGTCACAACTCTTCCTCTTGACTTATTGCTCATGTTCATTGTCTTGACATGTGACATCGGGAGACATTATCCGGTAACTCATCTCCATCACCTATGAAATCCGTCATCTACGGTTTTGGAACCTTTGATCTTCTCCCAAGACCTCCAGTATTTCTTCTACCCTCACACAGCAGCCTAAGCCCATCTCCTCTCCCTGACCAGCACCTGCTTCCCTCCGTCTTCACTGTGAGAATCTGCCTTGTTCACACTGCAAAGCTTCCATCTTCCCTTCTTGCTGCAGACAGAGAAGAGAATAGGATGAAGATGTGACATTTCCCTCACAGGAGAAAGACACAGTGAGGGAAGTGGTACCAGCAGAGGCATGAATTTGTGGTTCTGGTCAGAGAAGTGGAAAGAATGACAGGTGGCAATATCCACTTCAGGTCTCTGGAGCAGCAAGTGCAAGTGTGGCTTCTGTGGCCCCGATAGACTTTAGATGGACAATAGGTCCATCACTGTTATGCTACTCTAAGCAGAAGCCTTATCTCCACAGGCCTACCTTGGGAGGAACTTGGGATTCTAATGTGTAAGAAGAGGCATGCTACCTTTTAAGAGTAAATAGAATTAATAAAAGGAGAAGTCAGGACTATAGGCTAAGTTTGGACTTCATACAAGCAGGTGCATCTCAAGTGGTATCAGGACTCTTCCAGACTACACATGGACAGATTTTATTCCACCATGTGCAGAAGCACAAACCAATGCAGTCTTTTACTTCAGCACATTATTTGTGCTTTTGCCAGAAGGCCATTAACCTGAAGCCCAAAACCAGCTCCATCTTGCACAATGTCATGCACAAACCATGCCCAGAAGTTTCACATTATTTCAGTTTATGTAACTGCCATATTAAGCTCAAGGCCCAAGGAGGATACTGAACAATATCTTATTGTACGGGCTATTGAGACTCAATATTACAGGGACAATGCTACCAACCCCCTCCAATTCCATTCATCTCAGAAATCTTTGCAAATTTAATACCAGAGGACTTTGAGACCTTTGGACTGTACTGCAAATCTGCTGTTTAAACTTTTAATGTAACACTGATGCAAGCTCTCAAATATCTCCCAATAAAGTCCATATATGTAATTCTTGTTTAATTAGACATCATCCTACAAGAAGAGAAATTCAAACCCAGCTGGAACTATATAAAAGTCAGGGAAGTTCAGTTCCTGCATTGTGATTTGGCAAAGCTCTATTGTAATTTTTTTTCCTCAGCAACAATGCAGGGGAAAAAAAAAAAAAAAAAAAAAAAGAGAATGTATCAGCAATGATTTGAACTGATCACTGCATCAGGACAGGAAATACTATCTGGAAGAAAAAAGGAGAAAACAATCTTCCATTTACTTTCAATATTCGTAAAAACAAGAAAAAGATTTTTATACTGTCAGCCACATCCTGCAAAATGTAGGTAATAAAGCAACAGCATAATGACTAGATAAGTTTAAAATGGATTTTTAAAAAGAATGGCTACTATTTTCTGAAGACAAAGTGTATCTAAATTCATTGCAGGACTGGATTCAGAGACCTCAGCATCCTGTCAGCCTGGTCCAATACAAATTATATTTGTAGTTATTCCAGGGACCTTGACCTATGGAGTGCACACATTTAAATCTATGTAATATTTATCTTTGCTTCAAATACTTAAGATGAAGAGTACATGGTATGAGCTCAGCTTTGGGGCTTCTGCAACAATTGAACTGTTCGAAGTTCCAAGACTAAAATTCACTCTGGCTCCATTTGCACTACAAAAGAACCAAAACCCACCTAACATACAACAGAATGTTATTATCAGAAAAAAAAGGTTTGGTATTCAACCTGTTCCATCAAATGGATCCTCCTGGTAGTCAACCAAACTACAGAATTAAAACTGGTGTATAACTTTTTAGCAGTAAAAAAAATTCTAACAAAAACCCGTATACAAAAATACACAAAATTAAGTTCCATCACGTTAACACTAACACTGGGCAAAGTCTACAAGACCGTATGCTAATTGCATTCCAGGTAAAGAAGACGAGAGGTTCAGATATGCAAATGGTATCTAAATTTCTAATAAAATAACAAATCCTTTTCAAGTCTTTTCCAAAATACCAGAAGTGATTAGAACACATTATGGACCAGTCACTTGCCAAGTTTCATGTTTGAAATCAAAGCTGTTTTAAAATTTCCTGAACAACTAAAAAAGCATTTTAAAACTGGTAACATTCAGTCATGGTGATATAAGCAAATACCAGCCAATCTGAATTTTGGAACATTCTTGATCTAATGCCTTTATGTTGCAATGAAGCCCAGAAAAATATTCCAGGCCCAATTGCTGAGACAGTGAAAATAATATTCATAAATAAAAAAAGGATCATTTACGTATTATACAACTAAATTTTGTATTTCTTCAATATACCTTGAAAGAATTAAAAGGATAGATCCTTCAAGACTTTTGTTGTCAAACTGAGATGCACTTTCATTTACCACATTTACCAAAGATGAAGCCACCTGTAATTTGTACGGAAGAGCTAAAACTCTTCTTCCCTCTTTTGCACCTCCCACAGAAAGAACTCAGCACTCTTCAAGCATTTTCTCCACAAATAATGATAAAAAGGAAGTGGGTCTACCAGGGAGGAACTGCTTAGTTTCTCTGCATGTGCTGAGGAACTTTTTCTGAATTAATGCAGGCTGGCACCATCTCATGCTCTGCTGCCCCCCTTGCTCCACTAAACAACTCATAAGGAACAAAATTTGAGCCTGTACCTTCCACAGTAAAAGCACTTGTGAAATACATGAAGCCTGCCAATATACAAAACACCATCCGCTATTTCACTCCGTGCTACCTTTTCAAAGATTGTTGGTCATTTATTCTAATGTAAGCAAGCAAAAGAATGAAATATGACAAGAAGCCAATATTTAAGGCAATAGTTTACAATAAAAAGAACAATATTCTAGGAGTCACATGTACCTATAAATTCTCATTATGCATCTGTGTGTACTAATAGAGACTATTACATAAAATACCATATTATTTATTGTAAATTGAATGGAGGTTTGGTTTCAATTATGTGTAGTCAACTGTCCTTATAATCAGTTGGTACAGTAACACGGCTAAAATTTCCAAGCAAATTCAGCTGTTCCTCCTTGAATCTCAAAATTCCTTAGAAACACGCTTTCCATTAAGAGATACAGTGATGCCAACAACAGCTACATTTTTCCCCTAGCAGATCTGGAGATGCTGGAGCAGAACTCTGAAGTCCAGCTGCCAGATCTTCTGCTGTAGCCATCTGACACAAAACTCTCTCTCATGCATTTGTCTCTTTTAGCTGAAGTTTTTACTCTTTAACAATGCTCTATGACATTAATGTCTTTATATTTTCTGACTGACTGAGCCTCATATTTGGGCAAGAAAGAAACTTTCCATTTCCTGAGCTATAACTGAAACCAGCCTAGGGTTTTATGTAGTCAGCGATCGCCTTTCTGTCCTCATTAGCTGGAAGTCTGCATTAAGAAAAAATAACCAGTACAGTAGGGCCCTGATGTTCACAGAAACAAATAAATATATCTCTAATGTGAATTACAGGAGAAAAGTTGTGTTTTTCTTAGTTCTAAGCCACATTAAGTTCTAAAGGAAGAAGTACTACACAGTAAATGTATACAGAAGTATTTCCTAGCTCTGCAGGCTGCAGACAATTCCACTGTGTTAAATAAGATGGCACCAAGGCCACTTAAACATATTAGTCTATTAAATCTGCATCCCCTTATTGTTCTTAAAATCCTAATGAAATGTTCCAGACCACTATTTGTAGGACTTCTGAAGAGTTATGCATCACAACCATTTCTCTGAAAGCAGGATGACAGCCCACATACCATTGGTGAGACTCTTGCTGATGGCCTGCAGAAAACTCATTAGTCACATTGCTCTGGCTCACCGTATTTCCAGTTCTTAAACTTCATCTGAAAACAACTGCACCAGCACCACCCCAGGCCCCACAAATTAAAAAAAAGAACAAATCCCCCACAAAACCAGCTAAAAGCACATTCAAGATTTAACTTTGGACTGGAAGCAACCCCAGTTAGTTCCTGAACAGAAAATTACACAAGCTAACCTGGAGGGGAGAGAAGCCTCACATCTGCGAATAAGAGAAGGATTGCCTCTCATTTCCTAGGATGTTTCCCACAAGAAGATATGTCCATATCAGGAAAAAATAAAGAACCCTATCTATAAGTTCCTAAAAGTACAGTTCCAGTTAGGAAGGGTTTTCAGCTTTGAGCTATCACCATGCTAAAAATAGAAATGTCCAGGAGACCATTACTCTTGAAAGTGATTTCACATACAATCTGTAAACATCTTGCCCTTTTAGGTAAAATGGCAATTGTTTGAAAGCCAGAAGCCAGAAACATTAAAGTGGAAGGGATCTTTAAAGACAGTTCGCAACCCAAAAAATGGAAATCTGTGCCTTTTTTTGTTTTCTGTAAAAAAGAATCTGAAAGGACTAGGTAAAGTAGGGATGGAGGAAGAAGGAGATTAAAAAGAAACTTCTGCACTTTTGCTTTGGAAGTTTTTGTTTATACCGACATAGATGTATATACATATATATAAAAGAAATGCAGGTGTTCTTTTCTTTTCATAACCTTGTAGGCATCTCTGAGGGACGTGATTTGTAGCAATCCCAAATTTTGTCATGTTTTATGCAAATTTCATGCTTTCATTTTATCAGATATGGCTTATAAAAGAAAACTTAAAATTCACACAGTTCTGGTTACAAGTATAATGCTGTCATAGTTTCCTTTACTTTTTTTTTTTTTTAAGAAATCCTTATTTTTCTTTTCTCTTATCCATTCCCAATGCAGTTTGAATGCTACAATACTATTTTCTTGGAAGGTATTGTGGACGACTTCTGGTTTGGTGGGTGCAGAACACTGGATGATTATAACTCATATTAAAATTTAAGGTGTTAAGAAACAGAGTGATTTTTATTCTTCCAGCTGGTCAAAATACTGTTTGTTAATTTTCTAGCTGCAAGTTCTTAAGCAATACTTGGAAAAATATGGGATTGTTAAGAACCAGCTGTTTGAATACACAGTGGTAACAGCTAATAATGATTAAGTACTATTTGCTATATGTATTGTTAATGAATGCCAGTCTAGTAAAGGTTTACTTTTAAGCTTTAAGTTGGCTTGACTTACCAGTCTTCCAAATACTTGTTTGCTGTAACTGATGCCAACACCCAGCTTCTCACTGCATAGCTCATGTGTTGCATCCCATGATCAAATAAGAAAAGAAGGGAGGGGCTGGCTCCAGCATACATTACAGACAGGTGACAGGAACGAACAAAGCCTTCAGGCTTCACTTTTCACAAATTTGCCAGTGTATACCAAGCAAGTAAACTTCAGTAATCTGTTTCTCTTACGGCAAATTTCCGTAAGTCAGACATAGCACAGGAAGAGTTAAACAAATCTCTCCTAATTTTCAGGATATTTTACTAATGGGAAGGTAGTGTTCAGGTAAACCTTTCAAACCCACAAATGATCTTAGGTCTCCTTTCTTCAAGCTGCATACCCAAACTGTCCTTGAATCAGACAAGCATTTTCACCTGCATTATTCAAACAGCAGAACCTGCCTAAAGCTTTCAGTATGAATCATTATCAAGGCGAATGACAGCATATCTTCAGAAAATATTGACAGTCTGTTTACCACTACCTTCTACCTTCTCAGTATTTGGCAATAAAGAACCCTGAGATCCTCAGTCAGGAATCTGAAAATTACCCTCATCCCACACAGAGATCAATTCAATCAATCATTATTTTCTTACTGCATAAAGAGACAAGTGGTTTGCCAAAGGTCATAGAGCAAATCATTGGTTGAGCCTGGAATAACTAAAGATATCCTGTCTCTGGACACCAGCTTTTTCTCTTGGTTCCCTTAAGGCTAAAATTGTGCTGCCTGAATACATCCTCTTGCTAATACTCTTACTTGGTAAATTTCAAATAGATTTGCTAGAGGGTTATCACCCTGAATAAAAAGGCTGATTCCTATAAACTTCATAAAATTAAAAAAAAATAATAAAGAAATAAGCAGGGGTAGAGAGAGACTATTAATTTCCCCCACACAGAACCAGCAGTACATGTTCATACCTTAAGCACCACAGAACTGGATTTATAAATGCCTCAGGACCCAGGAAATATTTCAGTGAGGGGTCACACCTTCTTAGTCAAGAAGTCAATCAGCCATAACACTAACCCATAGAAGACCTAAATTCCAGTGCTAACTAACTGTTTCTTGAAAATTACTGGAAGTGTATTCTTCTCCTCTACTACAACCTTCAGCAGTCCTGACAAAAATGAACCCTATGAGAAATAGTCTTCTCATTAACTTGTTGAGGTGGAACAAAGACTACGTATCACCAAGAAACATCATTACACATAAAAAATATGTTATTAGAGGAATCTCCTAATATTTTGGCTACCTAGTAACTTTACCTACTAATGTCTTAAGATGTCCAGAATATCCTTCTGATTCCAGAGTAAGGGAGAAAGTTAATTTCTACATTATTTCTCTTCCTGCAATTTCAAACCAGTCTGCTTCTGGCTTCAGAAATTACGAAACAGTGTCAATAGTGCAAGGCGCATTCAGACGCGACCATCACGTGGGAAAGGTTAAATAAGAGACTTCGAAACTACATAAACAAACTGAAATTGCTAAACAGCTATTCGTTAGTACATCCTTCAATGGCTTGAGGTGGGAGAAGGATTCACCGTAATCTGAAAGCATTTACGAATTGGTTAGCAACGGGCTGGATATGGGCTCAATCAGTAAATAGTTTTCCCCATGGAAAAGGCAGCATAGACGAGAGATTATCTTAAAACATCGCAGATGGTCACAAAAACCTAGGCTACAGCTCCTGCATCAAAGAGTAATTGCTGCTGAGCAGTGGAGGAGGAATGATGCAGCCACTGTGAGAGAATGGACAGGGTACAACACAACATGGTCTGCAAGAGAGGAGGTGCCCCAGGACTCAAATGCAGCCTCGGTAGCTACCACGTTTTGGGTGGGGGTCTAAAAGAGTAGACTGGGAGTGAATCTGTAGTGTCCTTTTCACATCTTATGAGATTTTTTCTTATTTCTGTTTGAAAAACAGGCTATGTGAAATAACAGTTTGACGGCATCGTCAACCATTTCAGGGTGTTGTTATAAAAGACAAGTCTAAAAATAATTTTTCTTCTCTGACAAGCAGTATGATTGCTCCATTAGCCAATACCATCACTTTTCCAGAAGCTGTCAGTAAAATGGCAACTGATACCTACATAGGAAATAACTGCAATACCTCAGGTCACTCACTGTGACAGCAACGTGTGAATGCTGACTACTGTGCACACCAAACTTCACTTTCCGCTTCCGTATTTCTTTTCTTTTCCTTCCTAATCATGTGACTCAAAGGATTGTAATGTAGCAACCCCCAACGTGACAACACATTTACACCTAAATCAAACCTACACCACGTGCTTCAAGCTGCCTAAAGAACTGGAAATTAAAAAGAAAGAACCAGTTCTTTTCAGGGCTTCTGCTTTTCCCACTTGCACTCTGGAGGAGTACTATGTGGTCATCCCATACAACTGAAGTATCTGCACACAGTTTTTCTCTCTGCTTATTTCCTTACTGAGGCCAAAATTCTGGAACATAATCCCATGTTTACACCCAACCCTGTTTACACCCAGTACTTGCAGAGCTTAAGCACTTAATCATAGAAAAAACTGGTGGCCTTCCATGCAACCCTGATGGTGCACAGGTTCTGAAAAGTGTAAGCGCAGACAGAGCAATGTACTCCAGCCACGCTGGAGAACACCCTTCGTTATCTGAACAGTTTCTTTTTGTCTTTCCTGAGTCAGAACAGGACCACCACCTGTGGATTAACTCTCGACAACATCTTTTTCTGGGAAGCAATATTTCTGAAAAGCATCTCGCTGTGCTACAAATCTTGACAAGCTTATCACACAGGTAGTCATGACACACCCTCTTACTGTGATTTTTGTTTCCCATAATTAAGCTCCATAATAATAATTTGGGTAGCACTGGTAAAAGAGTGCAGAAAAAAATAATATACTACCTCCTGCACTAGCAGGATAACATTAATTTAATCCTCAGGCCAAATGGAAAATAAAAAGTATCTGAATATCCCCACCTAGTACACAAGTTTGGTATTTTATCTGAGCATGAAGTTGGTGGCTCAGGTCCCTCTGTTTTCATTTTCTCCTGTGCTCTACTTTACATCCCAACTGTGACTGCATTCAGCAGCACACATTAGTGATTTCCAAATCATCAGCTCATATTTAGTCCCTATTTTCAACCGCACACTAGAGACCTGCACCTATTCCACAAATAGAAAGAATCCTAATGCTTTCCCCAAGGCTCCTGCTTAGGATTTCATTATTAATTATATTTGAAGGTTATACAGTTAAAATACTAACTTTTTTATTTGAACATTTATATTAAGCTGCTGAGATTTCTAGCAGCTTAGCAGCATTATTTCTGTATAAGAAAATAAGCCTCTTAAATTCTGCACGCAGGCCTCTCGTCTAAAATGAAGATTTTAGAAAGGCACTGAAAGGTAACACTGAGTTAATGATGCTTTTTAGACTGAGACCTCCAAGACTGATCACACAGAACTCTATCACTTATGCACCCCCTTGACCTCAAGCCCTTTCACCTGCTCTGCCAACAGTGTCTGAATACAGATAAAGTTTAGGAAAAAGTTACTTCCAGAAGATGCCTCTCAGATTCATTGCTAGTTACAATTTGTTACATGGAGTTACTATTTCCAATGCAATAAGAAGTTTAAATATTTGGTTGCAAATCCCAGAAGACTGTATTTAACTATTTTCTCCAGAGATAATCAAGGTTAGGCACGAGAGCCATCCCTCAGGAATGGCGCATATTATGGATAATATTATGGAAATTTTTTTGCAACGTGGATTTTGGCGGACAGACCAGATGACCTCACCAAGACGAGGTCGACGCCAACCAACTCCTATTTCACAACACAAACTGAAACTCCCAAGTTTTAGATAACTGGCCAAATTTCGATTTTAGATTTAAGCTAGAGTAAATCCAGAACACTGACATTTGTGCAAAAATCCAGGATTATTTTTAATTTATGATTGTGCAAGAGAAAAGAATTTGTTTCACTAAGCCAATTTAATTCCTAGTCTTCTTCTTTAATCAACGGACATAAGCCAAGAATTAGATACCTATTGGATCAAATGCTGAAAAAAATCTAAACAAAACTGTATGTGTAAAGAATGGACACATTTTTTTAGATACGTATTTTATATTTATTAGTGACACCAAGACAAGCACCATCTTTCCATGTATGTCAGAGACTGAATTTTAACCCCCCTTTTTTTTTTTTTTTTTAAGCCTTCACCCCTTGGTGCACCTCAAATAGATCTTTGCTCTTGGGACTTTTGGCCTATGCTTTTGATTGTGATGTACAAAAAGGTTCATTTTCCTAGGTCAACTTCAGATTTCACAGCTGGACCTATCTACTTACACATCTGTACAATCCCATGAAGAGTTCCCACCATTCGCTTCCTCTCTTTAAAGGATTCTTGCTGGTCTGCAGCACTGAGGGAGCTCCCTCATCCCCATGACCAGTTACGAAACCAAGAGTATCCCGATGGCATTGCTTTCACGATGACAACACCATAAAAGCATACAACCACTCTGAAAAACAAAAGCCCCTTCAAAAAAGGAATTGACCCTCATACCTTGATAAATTAGAGTATACAAATACACCAACCCATGCTCTCTTCACAAGATCACAGCACGCCTTGTACCAGGTGACTGAGTCAAAGCAAAGGTTGCATCACTATAACTACTCAGCAGTTACAGCTGTATTATAGTCTGGAAATTCATCTCTTGGAAAATATTACTGGAAGCATAAAATAAAATACATTTCATATACCTATGGCTTGTTATAATCACCCAAACCCTATATAAATACAAACTAATGACAGCTAGTTAAAATGAAATATTCACTGTTTAAACCTTAAAGCACAGCAAAACAACACTGCATTTAAATCCCATTAAAGGAAACGTATACAAAGGCTTTGATCAATTTTTCTCCATGCAAAAATAATGAGGAAGAGAACGGATAAGTTAAATAAAAAATTAAATAAAAGTCTTCCCAAATTTAAGACATGTACAAGAACACTGAGGGGCATCAGGGTGCTCCTTCTAAGCAAGCCAGAATACAACAAGACAATTTTTAATCAAAAGCACAAAATGGTGGGACTTGTCCTTGCTCTCTCTTGTCTTTTGAAAGGAGCTGTACACAACCCTTGTGTCTTTTAACACCGTCAGGAAGCTGCCTGAGGACAGCCTAAGTTTCAGCATAACTTGCAGAGACTCCATCTCGTGTGCCAAGTTCCAGCCTGGAGTGAATTTTTAACAGTAGAGTTATAAACCCGTGAAAATGGGGGCTTACAGCTGAACTGCCGACAAACCCTTCCCTGCGTGGTGCACACGGCGCCAATAATAGACAAAACTGCCCCATTTTATAGCATGCGAAAAGGCTGGAATTCAGCTGTTATCAGGCATAATAATAAACTTCTGCGAGGGACTCAGGCTCTCAGCCTCAGATTTACATTCCCTCTGTCACTAAGAGTTTTTAAGTTAAACAATTTTACATGAAAATGCAGTACACAACATTTATATTACTGATGGCATTTGTTCCAACTGCTCTTGTGCTAAAACGCTGTGCAACGTTCCTCCTGCCCTCCACCTCCTCCTCCCTATCCTGAGAAACCAGAACTGGGTATCGACTCGCTCACTCCTCCTAGTCTTGGGCAGGGCCTCATCAAAAAAAAAAAAATATCCCTCCAGATTGCCTTCTTGCTGCACTCATCAAGCTACTCCAAGAAGGAGGGAAAGAAAAAAAAACCAAAAAAAACAGCGGCAAAAAAGCTGTAGGTTCAAAGTTTCCTCCTGCTAAAGAGCTGAGGTCAGATACAGAAAAGCTAAGGAAAAAAAAAAAAAAGAAAAAAAAAAAAGAGGCTTGCTTCTCACGCAACAGACATGAGGGAAAAAACCCCATCTGGTCTAGAGGATGTAAAAGATCTTAAAGAGTTGTCACCCAAGTTGCCCCCAGTCACCAGAACAGAGATCAGCTATTCAGACAAGTTCTAAAGCACAACTCTGCACTCCTTTGAAGTTTCCTTTTCTCCAGAAAACTATCCTTCACTCCCCCTAAGGAAGAGAATTACATCAGTGACCACCAAGTTTAAATTTATCTGCCCAATGTCTATATTTTACTTTTTAATCCATCTCTCAGGAACAGCTTTTAACGCATTTGGATTTTTTTTTTCTGTCATAAAATATTCTATTTATTTCCCAGCAGCTGGTGTCAAAAAAGTTGTTGTTTTCTTTAAATATTACTCTTAAATAAATAAAATCTGTTTTCATATCATGTAAAATTAGTTTTGCCTGCTGTGAGTTTGTGGCATTACGAAGTGATCATTTTTTCCTATGAATTATTCAAAATTAGGATTAAAAAAGGAGAATAAAAAGATGATGGACAATAGCATGCCATTCAATTTCTCTAAATGCTGCAGCCATACTAATAGTTCACTATGTGCAGCACAGATGAAACACTTTTTCTTTGTCAAATGTAGCCACTAACCTTAATTTAGTATTTCAGAGAGAAGTAGTGAAAGAGATTTATTTCGTTCCTGTGTCCCCTTGTGACTTATCTAGTTGGGCAAATAAAAGACGTGTCTCTTTTTGCCAGCAAGATATCAGTATTTTAGACAACAAGTTTTTGTTTGCTTATCATCTGTTCAGTGGCTTTACTAGTCCTTGATGGCCTTTAAGTTTTTTTTATTTTTTTTTTTATTTTAACCTATTCTTTGTTTAAACCTCTGGTTTGACAGTGTCTCTCTGTCTTTTATGAAAAACTATTAGAATTGTTAACATTTCCTCTGGAGTCTTCATATTACCCTGTCTTTCAGAACTGCTGTAACTGCACAGCTGTAATTATTCTCACTTTGAATTCTGACTGTCATATTTGGAAGGGGATGAAGGGTGGGATTTTAATAAATCATTCAAGCTCCCCAAGGTATATAGCATCTCACCAAATCTACTGAGAACTTTTAAGGGAAGGGCTTATGGACTGAGTGTATAGATAAACTAAGACATAAAAGGCCATTTTCATCAAGAAGAATGAGAAAATGATAATAAATTTGTGGGTGAAAAACTCAGTAAGTTAAAAAATTCTGTTTCAAATGGTTTATCACTGAGATCTTCCTTGTAAAAGCTTGAAAACAGAATGCTTTTATGATGCTTCAGAATATGGCTACTGAGTAAAATAAGTCTAGTGCTAACAGAGTAGGTTTGAGACTAATGAATTTTATCCATCATTAGAACACAGAAATTAGTCACTTAAATTCCATTTCAACTTCTACAACCCATACATTAAGGCAATTAAAATATTTCTATCAAAACAATGCCCAGAGTCAGACCAGAAACAACAATCCCTTGCACCATGCAGAAAGAGGGATTCCCTACCAAATATTTTTAAGAGGAGTAACATTAACCGGTCACACAATGTTCTCCAGAAACACCAGCCATCCTTTGAGCAGGAAGAAGTTTCAGTGTTCAGAAAGAAAGTGAGGATTTTTTGAGGGAGAAGAAGACTGGGTGGGGTTTGTTTTTCAATAATCAGAGTGAATTTCCCTCAGCATACAATGCAAATGGATTTAAATGAAAATGCTGGACCTGGAGATTGGAATTCTGGACTGTTTTCTCTAACCAGTATCATAAAAAGTGGAGTGTTCCATGCAACAATGGTATGTTGATCACAAAGTCCTTCCACAATAAAGCACAAACACGGCTGTTGTCAATTAAAAGCAAGATTACGATGAAGTGTCCCAAATTCCATTATCCCATAGCTACAAGCCATTACTCCTTTTTCCAATTTAATTTTTTTAAGTAGGTCATTCTGGCATAGTCTAATTCTTTTTTCTTTTTTTTTTTTTTGCCATCCATGCCAGCCCAATTTTGGCCAAGTCTCCACACCCTCAAGAAAAAATAAAATCCACATATTTATTTTAAACAAAATTCAAATATTTTTATACACAGCTCTCACCCAATCTTGCAAATTTCTCTACACTAGACAGTCAAATGCAGTAGTCCATGAATCTTGATTGCATAGCCTTTCAACATTTTACATTTGGAGGCTAATGTAAATGGTAAATACTTCAGGCTTACTAGACAGAGTAGGGTGTTTAAAGCACAAATAATCTCAAGACCTAATAGGAAAGAAAATCATGTCTCAAGCTATCTGAAAGGAAGACTCATCTGTTTCCAGGAGTCATCAGCTTCCTGCCCCCACACCAACACAGCTGCTTCACAACCATCTCAGCAGTACCTACAACTCTGTGGTGGTTGGAGAATTTCCCCACTAGATTCCCTTTGCGAACTTTAGAAAAGGAAAGAGGAGACCAGCTTAGGAAAACCAAGCTTTACCCTGAGCTTCAGTACAAACAAGAAAAGACTGTGGGAGTAGTGTGTCAATGGCCACAAAACATATACATATGTTGTATGCAAGATAAAAGAAGATTTCAGATCCAATTCTAATTTTTGTAAGAAATCCCATAAACATTTTGGCGGGTTAAAATTCCAGTTAGGGACCTTCCCCACTGTTTGCTCTGCCTGTGGGGACTGCTGGGACTTACCAGTGCATTCCATCCACAACCACACAGAGAAGTTATGGACTACTTCTCCAAATATAAAAGTGCCCAAGTACGTTGCAGTATCCTTAGCACTGACTTTTGCTTTGGTTTTTGCTTCCTTTAGTAACACACACTCATTAGAAACACCGTAAGTGAGCAAAATGTACAAATGTACTGACACCAGTAAAATGGCACTGATGTATGCTGACTGATATTATTGATAAAGAACTGCAGGGTAGGAAAGTAATTAATGCTAGTTCACACAGTTTTATGGAAAATAGGTCTTGTCAAACAAACTTTATTTCATTCTTTGGTAAGTATATGTATTTTAAAAGCCTAAGAGCTTATATATATACAGTTTTATAAGCGTTTACCTTAGGACTACTGCAGAACATTCCATCAATGAAAGCATGTGTTGAACTGCTAACTAATGGAAGACCCTCAGAAATCTATTACCCTAAGGGGTCTTCAAACACATGTGGGTTTAAGAAGATGCAGGTAAAATTAGTAATAACAACACCACTATTCAGCATTTTGATCAATGACTCATAAGTAATAAAATCACTGCTGATAAAAATTTCCAGGTGATGCAAAGACTAATAAAATATTAGGAGAACAGGATATCAACAGATGGGGACAATCAGGTTTTGCAAAACTTCTTTTAAATAAAACGTTTTAGTAGAGCAAGCCTTCAAGAAAAAGCAACACATGATGTATCTACAGGATGCCACATGGGTGGAGGTGGGGTGTGCTGCACCCTGAAAAACAGAGATTCTGAAAAGGATTACAACAAATAAACAACCGAACACGAACACGCAGTGCAATGTGGCAAAGACGGCCAAAGCAATCCCTGGAGGCATAAACAGGAGGTAGTGGGTAGGCTTGAAAATGCATTTTTACTTTTCTCTATTGCATTGTTTTCTAAAGGGATCTTCAGTTGGGTGAAGAAAGGCGTAACAAGAACCAAAGTCTGGAACGTGAAGCCAAGAATGAAAGAAAGAAAAGTCAAATCGAAGCAGAAACAAATCCCACATTTTTAAACAGCAAGGGAATTGACCAGTGGAACAAAACTATCAATGGAAGGGAGGAGCTTTAACCTCCTGATGGGTTCAAGATGGAGAGAATCTGTTTGTGCAAAACCGGGTTCAAAACACGAATGACCTTTCTGACCTCAAGCCATACAAATGAAATTTCTGATATTATGTTTCATGTGACCTTCAGAGTCAAAAAGAACATTCTTCCTTCTGAGTGACCATAACAAGCAGTCCTCCCACAAAAGATGAGTTCAGCACAGAGGAAAGGTTTCACTGTTTCTGAAGATTTCTGAGAAGAATTCTGAATTCTGGAGACAGCTGGAAAGACATTGCTCTCACATCCTCCGAAAAATATGTGTTGCTTTGTTTGTCAGTTGAGTGACTGTATTTTACCAGAATATAGCTCAGTGGAGGGCCATCGCTGAGAACTCACATTCAAGCAACTCCCAGAGCTGGAATGTTTGGAGTCCTCTCTAGGTCTGCTTCTGGATTCAACTTCACCTTGTGCTGGAAGCCAAGTCAGGTCTGCTATCCACACAGTAAGTTAAAAAAAAATCATAGAATCACAGAACTGAATTGGAAGGGACCTTAAAGATGATGTAGTTCCAAGCCCCTGCCATGGGCAGGGACACCTTCCACCACAGCAGGTTGCTCCAAGCCCCAGCCAGACAGGCCTCGAACGCTTCCAGAGGTGGGGCATCCACAGCTCCTCTGGACAGCCTGTTCCAGTGCCTCACCACCCTCATAGAAGAGTTTGTTCCTTATATCTAATCTAAAACTACCCTCTTTCAGTTTAAAGCCATTATACCATGTCCCCATTTGTTCCCATAGGGGGTTTTTGCCAATTATGACTCCTGGAATTCACAGATCCTGAAATTTGCTTCAAGCTTCATGTTCAAGCAGATATGATGACTTTGAAACCATTATGTTTTATCCTCTACCATATTTCCCACCACCCATGCTACTGAAAGTTCACATATGGTCTAAGAATACTGCTACAGCTGGGGGGAAAAAAAAAAACAACAAGCATTAATAAGATTTTTTTATGGCAGCTAATAGCTAATTTTCAACTCCTATCTGAAAGCTAGAGCTGAAGAAATAAACAACCCCGTAAATATCCTGCTGGGCACAGCATCCGAGCTGGCTTCAAGGAAACAGCACCAGCTACTGAACCGCTCCCAAAGGCCCCTCCAGTTACTCCTGGTGATTCTCTCGACCAAGTACTGACCAGCAACTTGAAATAAATCACACCCCAAGATGGCACAGCTGCAGGCACTCAAAGTGATAAGAGAGGTTTTCCATTCCTAACTCTAGCTTTGAATTTTCCTTCTACCTGCTCTAAACGGTTCAGCTTATAAATGCAATCATTTTTTTGATGTCACTAAAACTATGTTTTAGTTACAGTTACAAGCAAATGTCACTCATCTACACACTCTACCTACTGCCTGAAAACAATATGATTTAAGGAGTATGTCAGCAGTAAGAAAAGACTCTTCCCACTGGATTAAAAATGTGCATTTTAAGAAAGGAAACACTTTTAGAAAGAAGGAGAGGGAGTCTTCTGTTTCTGTAGTTTATTTTTCTGCTTAATGAAACAAGGTTTCCAGCTTCTACAATAGCAGCTGCAAAGGCACTTCATTAATCTCCTGAGTGCACTGCCTCTCCCTGCATACCTGTAGCTGCCCTGCTCGAGACTCCTGAAAATTATCTGTTGGCATCACTTCAACATTCTTACAAAATTAAAATAAAAAAGTCTTAAAAAAAAGTATAAAACAATGTCAATTCTACAACTTTCAGAAAGAAGGTGTTAACCAATAAGTTCATTGTCTGTACTTCTCCCATGTTTTGAAGACATCCAGCAGCACTGAACTCCAACTTGCTCTCATTGAGAATAAATCAAAAGACCGTCTGTAGAGACCTACTCAAGTAAATGACAAACAGGTGAAGAAGTCATTGCTGCAGTCTCAACATAGACTGCGTCAAATGCCAGATGCTTGTTCAGGCCAAAGCCTTCAGGGATGGTTAAAAAAACACACGAGAATTTTCAGAAGTGCTCAAGTATGCTAGGAGAACAAATGGCATGGGAAGCAAAGACTGCCCGTGTCCCCTAACATCATCTAGATGATCTGAAAACCTCACGTGATGAGATTTGGCCCAAGGATTTAGACAAACTCAAGTTTTCCCACCTTGTTCTGGAGTATTTAACTTGACTCACCTATTGAAAATGGATGGATGTGCTCACATTAACGCCCTCTATTTGAAGAGGAAACAGCATTGGTGAGCCCAGACCTCACCATCTGGGTTTTCTTGGTTTAAAAACTAAACATTAATTATGCAAGGGCTTTACATGGTTCTCAGATCTGTAATGGCAAAGGCACAGAGAGGAAATAAAAAGCTGGCAACAGGGCAGTACTCACAGGTCTGATTACTAATTACATTTGCTTCCTTATACTTGCACCTGCCATAATTACGATAAAGGGCGGAGTTTCAAGTAGAGTTGATAGGGAATTTTATGACAGAATTCCCTCCAGAACATTGGAAGACACCACGCTTTTTTCAGCGCAATGTTTGTTAAAAACACAAAGATCTTTTGTGTTATCCACGTCATGACTAACCCACAGCTCAGGGATTTCCCTCACAGACAACCAAAACGGTCTATACTGTGCAAAGTTTAGCTGACTCCAAATATAGAACTCTGTAGCAGCATGGAATGGAAAAAATCTTTGCTTACAGTTCATTTCATACATGGGTTTTAAAAAATAAAATCATTATCCCACCAAGTGAAAATTCTGGCTTGTGTTCTACTCAAGGTTTGGAGAACGGAAGGGAAATTAATATGTATGCTTGAGTCTATTCATGCAGTTACATTTTAACTCTGCAGTATAATCTCTTCTTCTTCACAATATCACAATATTTTTCCTAACTGATCTCCAAGCTCGAGCTTCACTTCTACATAAACCAGGACATACTGTCTTCCACATGCATACAGTGTACACAGTAATAAGAAAATGAAAACTACAGAAGTAGCCAAAATGGAGATAAGAGTGAAGGCTTATTTGCTGTTGTATTTTTTCCCCACTGGTGGAGTGACCTCCATAATGAAGTCCCTTCATTCACTAAAAAAATTGATCTTCATTTCAGCATCCATTCTAACAATAAACTACCAGAAAAATGCTTGGTAATACTTCTTTATGCAATAAACCAATAAATACCATTCTGCCACCAGGAAAACAAGCTAGTTAAGCCCATTACTTTATGTTTTAATTCGCAGGAAACTAGTCCTTCCCATCACCTACCTCACCCCTCCAAAAAAAAAAGAAAAAAAAAAAAAGTAAAGAAAATAAGACCTTAGAGAACAGGCAGTTGAGCAGAGGACTAAAATACCCCATGCATCAGGCAAAAGTCTGTAATATTATCTAGAACGACAGCACAGCCATTGTTAGTGCTGCCAAAGCACTGCATGTTTGCTATATCACCCCAGGTCCCTGGAGAATAATAAGCTAAGCAGATTAGACAGAGACTGATGTCTCTGCACTGCTTCCACCTCTGCCGGCCACGGCGCTGCGCCGCGCTCCAGAGCACAGGCGGGCAGGTAAACCCACGGAACGGGTACTCCACGTTGGCGGGGGCGGGGGGCCGGGAGCTGCTGCCAACAACCAGGGCCTGTTTATTATTTAACAGTTGGTATTGCTACAGGCCTGGCACTGCAATAGAGCAATCTCTGTTTCAGCAAGAGTAAGCCTGATTACAAGAGCGCGGGAGCCAAATCATGTTTACCATCATCGGCGAGAAACTCAGTGCCCCCAGTAGGCACTTACAGCAGCATCTGTCCGTCCGTCCGTCCGTCCTCAGGCTGCCTCCCTGGGGCAGAGTAAAGAAGAGATGATGGTCCTCATGTGGGACAGGGAAGTAAGGTTTTTGACAGGATGGTCCTCAAAACTGTAGGGTACTCCCTGTACTGGCACAGGCCAGTCCACGTCCTCCTCTCCATTTTTTTGAGCCCATACGCAGCCTCAACTCACCACCTCAAGCACCTGATGTCACTCATGGCTGAAATAAACTTCCATCTCCGGGCAGGGCAGGAGACGACAATGCTCTTGTGCATATAGCCTACTTCACCTCCCAGCAAGGACGGTGTGCCACAGAGAAAGGACTGCAACAGCTTGCCCAAGGAGGTTGTGGATTCCCCAACTCTGCCAGAGTTCAAAGTCCGGTTGGATAAAGGCCTTAAACAACCTTGTTTAATGGGAGGTGTCCCTGCCCATGGCAGGTGAGGGGCTGGGACAAGACAATCTTTAAGGTCCATTCCAACCCCTTACCATTCTATGACTTCACCAGTGTAACTCCTATGATACACAGAAAGGCAACACTGACAACTTGGCGTTAAAAATTTTCTTCACTTGTGCTGGAAGTCATCCCTGTACACAAGAAAAATCTGGAACACCTCCCTACACACACATGAATTTAAACTGATCCAATTAAAAAAATTCATTTACAGGAATGCACAAAGATTCAGTCACACTCTATAACAGAAATTGTGAAGTATGGAATCTATTGAGTAAATACAATTATCAAGTGCCATGAATAAATAATAGTGGGTCAGCCCTCAACAATCTATTGCAATCATAACAAAGGAAGATCAGACCATGTTGGTGATATGAAGCCTTCAGTTTTAGCTTGTTAGCTTAAATGCTACCTCATTTTGGTAGCCACAAGAAGCTAATTGCATCTGATGGCTGCTTCTCGGTCTGCACAAAACAAGCTCGATGATCATCTCCTTCCTGACAAACAGGCGTTTCTCCAGTTTTGGTGAGGTTCAGTGCAAGGGTGGGCTGCTGGGAGACATGTAGTCACCTGAATCGCCACCACTGGTTTGCTACGTGACGCTGAGACCCGGTGGCAAGTGACTTTTCTCACATCCCCCCTTCGTGAAATGGAGAAAATGAAAAGCAACGCATGTAAAAACTAACAACTGACTCTTTAATATTGATGAAGAGCTTAGCAGTACTGACATGGTACGTGTGCTTAGAAACACAAAGTTCGATTTTAGTCTGCATCACTACAACAGACCTTGACCGGTCTCATGAGCAGAGGGACAGCAAATGCAAAAGCCTGTGGAAACTAAGATTTAATTTTAAGTTAAGGTCACTCCCAAGTTAAGAGCACAGTAAAGCAGGATCCTTCAATGAACTCATTATGGTCTCGCCATGAGGAGGGCCCTGAGCATCATGAGGGATCCCAAAACCAGGGAAAACTGGAGCCTGCCATAGCTTCTGGGCAGCATAGGAAAGCATTACTCAGACAGGTGGTTAGAAGCCCAAGCCACCACCTGCTCCTGGATCTCTTGTCGCTGTTTTCCCCAGCTGACTCTGGCCCTGGCTGCTTTCAGCTGGCCAACACAGCTGCCCCAAGCTGCTGGAGGGAGATGGCTGCAGGCTGCTCGCAGGAGAGGCGTGAGCAGCAGCTGCGCACCCCTTCCCTGCCGCCTCCTGCACAGCCCTCTCGTCCCCAGAGAGGAGGAACAGGCTGGGGCTTCTATTTAGATGCCCTAGTATAGCCAAAACTCCTTGGCTGCAGCACACATGACCCGCACAAGCCACAGTCTCACCTGCAAATTGCAAAACCAAGAGAATCTGAAGTAGACCCTCCAAGGCCGCCAGGAGCGATGGCTGTGCACGACTCCGAGGTGCAGGGAAGGGTGGGCAGAGCACACTCAGCCACGGGACCTACCCTATGGATGTGTACCGCAGACTTCAGTCCCCAGAGCTGCCAATTTGGCACTAACACATAATTTGTACTAAATAACCTTTCAAGAATTCAAACACAAATAATGTAATAATAGCAATTAGACCCTTTACTAAGCATAGCTGTATCAGACTTGCAGTCCAGTCATTTCACAGAAGGTAAAAAGCACTTGACAAAGGAATCTGCACCTTCGCAGGCACTAGAGGTGTGCAGGTATATGTAATAATTGCATTCCTTGTGTATTAATGTTTGCATATACGAAATGCATGCTGAGCTAGCATAACACCTCCTTCCTCAAATAACAACTAAGTTTCATACTGTGCCTGAAGTGCTCTTTATATAGTACACAGAAATGGGTTATGTAAAGATTAGAGCTGTGAGAGTTGTTCAAAACATAACTAAAAATCTAGCAACGAAAGCCAGTTCTAACCAGGGTTTCCCCAACACAAAACTCAGTCCAGTTTTACAGAAAGATCTGCAAATTTTTTGGTAGTTTTGACACTGAAATCATACCAATCTTATACCAATAAAGGGAAGGGAGAAGGAAAATAAGAAAAGGATAAAATGGCATGGAAAGAGGCTGGAAAAGAAAAACAAAACAAAACAGGAGCAGTAAGGTTTCTTCCCTTCTTCCCATGCTGCTGCCCTTCTTTCCCACGGTGAAAAGAGGAAAAACAGCCCCCAGCTTTCAGTGAGCGAATCTTGTTATACTGGAGCCACGGTGCAATGTGTGGAGCTCAGGGTGTTCAGATGTTTTTGTATGTATGTGCATCGTTACTAGGAGATGACTAGATTTGGTACCAGGATAATATTCCACCATTGTGTGGTGTTTTCCCATCTGATGTCGCCTTTTCCCCAGTTTAAAAAAAGAGAAACTAATAAAAAAGAAAATTAAAAAAGATACAATAATTGTTACTGCACACTCTAATGAATTATTGTGTTCAAGGTTCCTACAAAAAAAGTAATATTATACTCGGCTTATGTTTTAATTGATTTATTAATATTTTATCACAGGAATGTAATTTAAGCTCCTCATGATTTAGATCTCATAAACCTTTAGCATTTTGCAAATTCAAATTCCAATTTAAAGCCAGGGCGAGCAATTAACTTTTCTATCATCTTGTCAGGGGAGAAGGTTCGTGTTTAATTTGAGACAAAGTGACAGAAATATATATACACTGTATGTATTACCCCAATTTAATTTATGAGTCAGCACCATCCACCTTCCAAATGTAGATTTAATGGAAGGGAAGGAGGGAGTAGGGGGAAGACCCCCTGCTATTGTGGCACTTGCTGCAATATCTGCCCCAAATTCACTATGAAATACTGCCCCTGGCTTATTGAGATACAGGGCTAGATTGATTACAGCTCTATTTTCAACCCTTTTGTTTTAATTTCCATTCATCATCACTTTCTCATACAAAGTATGTTCTCTCAAATGTCAAGTAGCATTTCCCAGCCAGCAATGGGCAGTTGAAGCCACAGCAGGTACTCCCATTGCCTGTCCCAATTGTGCTTCCTGCCCCCAACAGTCCCCCTCAAAGGCAGAGATATCAGACAAAGAAAGCTCCCCATAGGATTGAGACGAGTTAATACCTGTGGGGCCAAACCCCGAAGTCCTCACTGCTGCACCAGTCACACTGAAGTCTGCGTGGTTCTTGTTTGATTAAGGAGGAAACAGAATAAAAGGTGGTGCTACTAAACTATCCTTGCTATTATTCCCCCCTCAAAAAGGACATTCCAACCTCTTTATGTGTAATGAAGGAAACCAGCAGCTTAAATCTGCATGGGCAAAAATTTGCATGAACAAAACAAACAGTTGGTTATCATTTGCATGTGCTGTTTTAATAAAGTAAGGGAAGGGCTATTCTATGGCTACCTGCCAGAGACTTCCCAGATCTGCTGTCCCCACAACACAGCTAAGCACTGCACAGGAGTTAGCTCAGGAGCTGGAAAGGTGACTGACAAGATGGCCCACACACCACCTATTGGTCTTTGCAGTGTCCCTAAGTACTTACTTAAAGCAAGCTGTACTTCAGCTTTCCAGGGGAGGAGAGGCTTTACTGACATATGAGAACTTTGCCATTACTGTCAGCGAGCCTGACAGTCCTATTGTATCACAGGGAATTGTTTCAGAAAGGAATCAGGGGCTCATTTCCAACACTTTGATACACAGCCAAGCTGAATCTCAAGAATCACAAAATCTTGATGCTGCAGACTCAGGCCCAGACAAGATATTGGAATAATCAGGTCTTATCCTAATTTACAGAGCTGTCACACACCCTGTATATGCAGATCCAGCTCTACATTCAAATGTAAGTAAGTACAATTTTAAGTTTCAGTGTTCAACAAGCATGTCAGATGGAGCCAAGTCAGAACCATTCTTCCTCCTCATGAAATGAAAATTTTGGCCCTCATCTTCAAAACATTTGAAAATCAAAAGTTCTTTGAAATAAACAAAAAATCCCCACCAGTTTAAATTAAATGAAATATTTTGTTTACTTATTCCAACCCACTTCTCTGAGATTCTTAGGCATCTTTAGTATTATTTTCTTTCCTTAGAAACAGAAAAAGAACACTCTTGTATTGAAAAATCATGATTCCTTTAAGCAAGCAAACAAGTGAACAAACAAAAAAATGTATCTGTGTATATGTACACAGATGGAAAGTTCATCCAAAGCTTTTCTCTAGAACTTCCTATGCAGTCTTCTATCAGCTTACAGTCAAAATCTGCATAGCAGAAAACAGACTTGGGGTACAGCCATTACACAAAATCCAAGACGCAGAAGATCTGATATCCAGCCATATTTCACTCTCGATACACACCGGACTTAAAGCCAAGCTTGAAAATCTTGTTTCATGCCTGATTCATTTATGAAGCTTGACTCTAATTCAAAGCCTTATCACTCTCTAAACTCAGGTAAAAAAAGAGCTCTGCTGTCATGCATATTTTTAGACAAATTATAACAGGGTCTTGCAATTTCCTTTGTTTTGTGGTGTCTGCACTGCTGATAGACACCAGCCCACACTGGCATCACTGCTGAGGTGTCCTAATACTTGCCTGAAAAATACTATTAACTGCACATCACAGGCATTTGAAGTGCATAAGAAAACTATAAACTTAATTACACTGGAGTACTGGTGTGATCTCACATGAAATTTGAGCTCCTGTTATTAAAAATAGGGAGATTGCATTTACTTAATGCTTCTTACAGTAAACCAGTCAATTCTAAACTTTCTGTATAATCAGACAAAACAATACTGGGGGAGGGGGGGAAAGAGGCTGTCTGTGGAATTTACTAGCACAAACATTTCACATGTCAAGCAGCAAAAATTTGTTTATTCTGCTAAAAAGAATATTCCTTGAATTACTATTGTATATGAAATAGCATAGCTAGTCAGATTGCACGGCATAAAGACTCGGACTAGAAAAATTTGCAGAAAAAAGTGGTTGCCTTACCCCACCCCCAAAACATCCCAACATGTTCTGCATTTCAATCAGCTTTTAAATTCTTAGATCTTTTCTTAATGCTCCGTAGCCATTATATCTGCTCATCACGCTGGGAACACTGTCTCCTTTTTCCATGAGCTATCCGCTCCTAGGTCGAGAAGAATTTTGGTTTTGTCACTTCTCTTTTGTTACCCAAGATTTCTCTGTCTGAGCCTATAAAGTTTATCTGGAAAAAAACACAGTGAGGAACCGTTCCACTTCCAAAACCACAGCCATGAAAAAAAGTGGATCGTGCTTGAACTAGGATCATGAATCCATGGCACTTAGCAACACCCAGATTTTAGATACGGAGCTGAACGACGCTCCTTGGAATGAATCACATCCAGAGACACTGACATCCCTATGGGTACCCTTGCACTTGCAGGTCTCCATTTAGACGTAGTGGTAATGGCAGGGGTGGAAGGGGGAGGAATTAAATAACCTCCCCAACCGTTCCCTAACCCTCAGAGTAGCAGAAGAGCTGTATTACACAATGCCATTAAACCACCCCTTTGCTTGGAGAAAAGTAAAACCACCCCCCTTCATTTCTCTTCCAGTGCCCACCAATCCTACTCCCACCTCTTCACTCTCTGGGACTTTGATTAGGGAAGGTATGCACAAAGCATAATGCTTTCCAGGCAAAGGCTTGCCAAGCATGCCTGCCTCATAGAAATCCAGAAGTTTCCAGAAGGTAAAAAACTTTTCCAGGAGAAGAGTCTTAAATCTGCTCGTGACACGAACCTGCCATGAGAACACACCAGATGGACTCTGAAGACAAGGATGCTGAATCTTACTTCTGAACATTACAATTTACATATTTAGATTAGAAAAAAAGTTTAATTTTTATATGTTTTATCATCAAAGATCTCTCCCGAGGAGAATGGCTCCAGCAGGAGTGTCAAGTCTCACAGTCTGCATTGTCAGAGCTTTTATGCAGCAACGTTTGCTGTTCACGATGCATTACTTCAGACCTTCGCAACTGACTTTGACTTAGGCAAAAAAAAAAAAAAAAAATCCTGTGTTCCCCGTTTTTGAGAATTAACGATGCCTAAGGTAGCGCAAGAAAACAAATTTTCAGATTAACCTGACTCACACCTGACTCTAACTACAGCTGCTCCTTCCAGCTAACAATGTGCAGTCACTCCAGTTGGACAGAAGCACTGCAGCTTGTAACATGCATGGTAAAAGCAAAATTGTCTGTTGAGGAGTGCATTCCTGTAGAAGTGTCCCACCTAGAACCAAGTTCACCTGAGTTATACTCATTTGAAAAAGGGAGAAGAACCTTTAGGGTGGGCATAAATGGGGGAAGAAATAATCTCCTTCCAGTCTTCTTGAAAATTGCATTTGAAAATGATGTTACCACATGGTCTTGCAAATCGGTATGGTTTTGACTCACTCTCCCCCCACTACCAAATTACAAAAAAACCAAAAGACAACCCAGAATGACACCTTAAGAGATTAAAAACAGAAGTAGCAGAATAACCTGAGAGGCAGGGCCACTCTTTGTGAAAGGGCACTCTTCAAAAAGTAGCTTCTGAAGCACACCTACACAATTCATACACTACTTTATTTAACGCTCCTTTTCATGTTTGCCCAGGTTCACGTCAAGGGTACTGCAACCGAAGGTGTTTCCACAGCAAACTTTCATGTCCGCTGCAATTTTCCCTTTCAAATTCAATACAGTAAAATGAAATGAAGCAAAATGAAACAATCTTTATATACCAGTTCAGCAAGCATTCCTTAGACCTCATTGTGCTGCATCTCTCATCAGCTCTCATTTACTCAGACAAGACAGAAAAGATTTGCAGTTCCTATTACATTTTCCCACCCTATTTCCTATTCTGTGTGTAATTTTTTTTCTTCAAATAATACTGATTGTGTCAACTGGAGGGAAAAAAAAAAAAAGAGAAAGAAAGAAAGAAACAAGCACTCTTTGTATTCTCTCTGTAGTAATAAAATATGAAAAAAAGAATTCACAAGAAAACAGCTGAATTCCCAGTGCTTAGAAAACAGACCTGGCTACAGACAGACACATTCTACTTAGAGCAGAATCTCCCACTAAACTGTCAAAGTGTCAGGAAGAGTTGTGTGCACTTTTGTCAGTGAATAAATGTGGAACACAGTGCATTTCCTACCAACTGAAAGTCAAAATCCTGGAAATTGTAATTTCATAGGGAGAGTAAGAAAAAAAAAAACAAAGATGAAAAAAAAAAGTCTTTCGCATACCAGCAAAGTGATGCAAGACCAGGGTAGGCTGTTACTACCGGTATTGACTTTATTTTTTTCTTTAAAGGAAATCAAACATCAGAATGTTTAAAAGGTAGAAAAAGTGAAGAGTTAAAATGAGTAAGTGAATTGGTAAGAGAAAGCAGAAATACTAGCTTGCTTTGCAACCCACCTAAAGATGTCTGATTTTACAAGCAACTCAATTCAAGCACATTTTTTGCTTTAAGCACATGCATGCTCTCACCGTAATCTTGAGAATAAAAGCACCCTTTTGTTTTCTGCTATGTTCTGCCTCATATACTAAACAATTTCCAGTGTTTGCACTAAACGAGGCAACTGGCCCTAAAGAAAACAGCGTCTTCCTAAAGAATCTCTATTCTACCACAGACCAGGTCCATCAGGTGTACTACGAGAAGACTGCTTCCCACCAAAACCAGCATGTGATCACATAAAAACTAGAAAAGCACAGAGAAGTTGAATTAAGGTTGCTCTGTCAACTTCAGCTCTAGTGTTCACAGGTTTGACTTCAGGTAAATGAAATATTATTTCACTTTTTCTTTTTTTTTCATGCCTTTAATTCCCTGAATTTCCAAACAGCCAAGTGAAAAAGAGCATCTGCTACATACCAACATATCAGTGCCTTGTGGCCATCACCAGTATGGCAACCTGCAGGACCACCAGACAGACCTCTGCCTTTTGAGAGGCTTCATTAAGAAGCTCATAATCGCAGTAGGTCCTTCTTATTTTCATGGAACAGCTATTGTCAGGGTGGCGAGATGCACAAGCATAGAGTAGAATAAAAAAAATACGTCCCTGCCACAAAGGTCATTCAGTTGATTTCATTCCAAACCATGAAGACACAAGAACTCTTGGATGTTATCAGAGTATTTCAGCATAGGCAAAACCAAATGTTTTCCTCTAGTACCAGATTTATAAGCAGCCCACCTGAGGCAGAAGCAGCTCTCCCAAAACTTATGATTAAAGCTACTAAAACTAATTAAAAATTGGTACATGTCAATAAAGCTTATACTCAATTGAGAGTGGTTTCTGTGATGTAACTGCAAGGCAGAGAAACCTGTGTCTAATAAGTGTAGATAAGGTGAATGAGAGAGCAGAAAGGAAAGCGCTAGGCAGGCTTTAAACAATTCGGAACATCCGAAAAATGTAATTTTAATTTACACAAACACAACAGAAGCATGGGTTCAAGGAAAATTCCACCTAATAGGAGAAACGGTGGCTGATCAAGTTGAACTCTTCCTACACATACGTTATGTTCAGGCAGCTATGCTCATTCAGTTTAGTGGACAAAAGTGCCTGCATCATTCCCCAAATCTTCTACACAATCCCACTGCCCTGGGGATTAAGATGCTGATAATAACAACAAGTGAAAAAAGGAAGATTTTTTTCAAAGACAGGGGAGAGAGCCGTGAAACAGGAACAGAGGGGCAGGAGGGGTCTCAGCCAACAGGAATTTTGTCATCTGTAACAACCTCAGTCACTTCCTCCTGAGAGAAAACATCATCCTCATCACCACTGAATGAACTGACAGTGCAATAGAGTTATTTGTTAATTAGATGAAAAGCTAAAGTAACTTGATCCTACCAGACGAATCCTATATGGCTTTCCTTGTGGACCTGAAGGTCCTGCTTTACTAAAGTTCCTGCCACCACAGCCCTCTCTTTCACTGGGAGCACAAAGACAAATTCACTACTTTGGAAGGAGGAGAAAAACCAACCAGCCACTACTCACCTGGTAGTGTTCATAAGAGGCACTGCCCTGACTGCACCCCCCAAACTGCACTGCTCCTGTAAATGTATACATTACAAACATACAGGTCTGGAATTTATAGTCAACAAACAGCAATACAAACAACCACCAGAGAATGTATAAACATTTGCAGGAGCAAAAATACTCAGTCTGGCTGCACCACACACAGTGTTTATTTATCTCCCTTGAAGAAGATCAATGGGAGAAGACATTCGAAACAACTTTTTAAACAATGTGTCACTTCGTGTTAGTTTATGTTAGTGGGGCTTCTTCCAAGTACTTGTGTCACAGTAAGATATGGATATGGTTAGATAGTTTTCCTGTCCCTTTACTCCAGTCATGGCAGCTGGGTACGAGAGAACAGCAAGGAGAAGGGCTGCTAGTCTGATTGAGTTACTGATTTAACATTTAGAATCTTTGCAGCTCAAGAGAAAATTGCTGTGTCTTTGTAACCTGAATGCAGGTCAGTAACTTTAAAAGGTCAGGCTGAACGTTTAAAATCTTATTGTTATTAATTCCCCACCAGCTCCCAGTCGTGTGAATGCCAATGAGCAGACTCAGCTCCTGCTGGGCTGAGTAGCAGTTAGCCTGCACCTCTGAACACCAGGTCCTCAAGAAAATACAAAAGGAGTTTTGAAGCAATGACTTTCTGCCATACAAGCAAATGACTTCCCTGTTCACTCAAGGCACACTTCTTCAAGCACAGGAGGCACAGATTTCCTTACTGGAGTTGCCTCATTTGTTACTAGTCCATTAGCTTCATGTCAAAGCAACTGAGTTTTCTCCATCCATTTATTTCACTCTTTAGGAATACACAAAATATTTTGATGCCATCTTGCACTAATTTACACAGTATCACAAGACTTGGTGAAGTTTCTTAATAATACAACTCCCCATAGTACACAGGACTTCTATAACCCCTTTAGTTCGGAGATATCAAAGTACTTTGCAAACAACACATTTGCCTCACAAACCACCTCCACTGCATTAGGTCTGTGTCATCAACCATACCTTGCCATCAAGATAAACTAGAGCAGAGCAAGGTAATGCAATTTAGCAGGGTTACAAAGACAGCAGTAGGACTAAGAGCAGAATGTGAGTTTTGCCTTTCCAGCTCCCCAGTTCATCAGAAGGACAGCCATCTGAGACGGTGAAATTCAACAGAAGTTATGATTATGTCTCAGGTAGATTTCTATTTCTAAGATGCAAATATTATGGTGTTGGGTTTATGCTATTGGCCTTTCAAGGGTCTTCTGACTCTATAGAAGAAGCTTTTAGATACTATGGAGAAATACCCATTGGAAAATGAAAACTTTTGAGTTTTCTGCCCTCAGGATTTGACCGCCACTTGAAAAGATGTGGATGCTCAGACAGGAAAGCATTCAGAGTCTCAGGACACTGCTGTCTGATGTCTTCCCCTCTCAGTTAAGTTTATTTGCATCACATCCTTCCCTCCTCCAGCTCGAAGGCACTAGACTTGATGCTGGACCATTGATTTGTCTAGATTTCTAACACCAGTAAGAATATATAAGAATAGTAAACTTGTTTTAAGGAACAGTGTCTTGTGGAGTAGTCACAAAGCCAAGAAGGCAATATTATTAATTTTCAGGCTCTGGTTTAAGCCATATATTAGTGATGCTTTGCTTTACTTCCTACCTCAAATATACTTGAAAATTTGTCATGACTCCCTGTAAGTTAGTACCTTCAATGCTTGATTTTTCAAGAAAATTTCCCTTGCATTGCTGGTGCCGTAACCTTCTAGTACTGATGGCCTTATACAAAGCAGTCTTTTGTTTTAATGACTTCAAAAATCCCTTAAGATCCTTTATCCAGGACTTTTACGAGCAAGTAGCTTTCTGCTCTGGGAATGTCATCTCCACTAACTGAAAAAAGTAATGCTTATGTATCCCACACCAATACTGAAACATAATCAAATAAGGAATACTGGTTAGTATTAGACACTGAGCATAGCAAGAGAGACACACTGAATCTTCAGTAACTGTCAGGAGAACGTAGCTTATTGAAAACAGATCTCGTTTCACAGGAATAGAAAATTCTAGTTTATAATTTAGTGCTAAAGGGGAAGAAGAAACACAGCCTAACATATGTTCCACTGATAAGGCACCCTACATTCCTACAGCTTTTAAAGGCATTACACTGAAAGAAACAAATTTTGTATGCGCATACAGGACCTTCAGCCATAATAACCCATGAACAACTGCCATCCTTGTTACATTACCAGTACCTCATTTAACAGTGCTTAAAAGGTGACTCTGTTAGATTGACCAAACTCCCTTAATTTGTGATTTTTCTAGTTACGCACCCCAACCTATTAAGTGGGCGCACCTTGTACCCTTGCCATTAAAAGACTCCCCTGCAATACATTTGCCCAAATCAATGCACTCAAACTCCTACAGAAATTATCCAACAGCATGAGCTGACTTGAAAAAGAAGTCTGCCTTGCTGTGAAAGAAGAATTACCCCACCCCACCAGAACTATCCCCCTCATGGCTTTCTATTTTTTTTTTTTATTTACTTTTTAATGGAAGCAAAAACCCCTATCATCTCACCTACTCCTCTTTTAATAAGGAATGACTGCCGTGACTACCCCCATCTAGAACCACCATTCACTGCCAGCACCTCTGCTCTCCTCGTGTGCTTAGAGAATAACTGATTAGCACTTTGCATAATTAACCTGATTAGCACTGTGCATAATCAAACTGATTAGCACTTTGCATAATTAAAAAGAAATAATAATAATAACAATAATAAGCAGTAGGTAATAGCAAAAGCTGCTAGTCCCAATGCCTGTTCGTTAGCTCTAGGATTAGTTTAGTGTGGCATATTTTATTTCCTAAAACTATTTCTTTAAAGATGCACAAGCTCCTGAGAGGTACAGCTTTAAAAATTCTCATTTACTATCAAGATCACTAGCTAAAAAAATTAGTTGTTCCACTATTACAACTTAGGATTTCTTGTGCCTCCAACTGCTGAAGCTGAAGACATTAACAGGATGGATGCCTGATCTGATGCACCAGAGGTCTGGTTCCCATATCTGTCTACAGTACTGCTATTGGATTCATCATCGCAGGATACAGAAGTCTCACATCTTTTAATGCATATATATGCTTGCAAAGTACTTCAAGAGTAGGAAAGCTGTATTACTGTTATTGCTGAGATGGACAAGGTAGCAAGATGCATATCCTCAAAAGCAGGTAGGCACTGAATTCTCTCCTGCCCTGAACAATTACTCCAGACCACAGGAAGCATGGAAAGGAATATAGAATTAATCAGATCCCTGCCCCTAAGCATGCAGTACTCTTCCCCCATTTGAATATCACTCATCTATATGTATTTTTTGCAACCTGATCAAGAACGTGAGAGACAGAAGGTACTTTGCTCGCTAGCCTGTCCTACGTCCAGTGTAAATCTCCCAATTAGGGTTTCAGGATTAACCACCACCTCCCAAAATCTGAAGAATGTGCACAACTACACCTAGCTAGATTGCAAACTCTGTGTAAGCATCCATGTTAAATGCGTGCATCACTAATGACTCAGTTCTCCTGGACATTCAATGCCAGAAAACCTCGAAGAGTGGTGACCCAAGTGAGTCAGTAAACCACCAACATTTTCTGCTTGCTAACATGGCCTCATCCCTCCTAATCACCAGTATATCTCATGTTACTCCTCACTTTAACCTCATCCCGCTCTAGCATCCTTACATTACAGCTCACATTTCCTTTGCATTCCTCACAATCTTCACTTGACATATTCTACTATTCCTTCAAGAGTACCTGAAATATTCACTGCCAAACCACCACCCTGTCCTCACAATCACCCTGCCTACATTTCTCTCTGGGTAGCAGACACGTTATGGCTCCTCTGCTGGCTGCTCAGCCAGGGTGGTTGGGATGCTGGGTAGCTGGGGGTCAGCTTGTTCTGAGTGATCAGCCTAACTGCTCTGTAGCTGTCCAGAAAGGAATGCAGTGCCCAGACTGCACACACTGTTCAGATGCAGCACACTGCATGGACCTGTCCTAGAACTGTGGCAAAAATACTCCCACTCTGTCCAAGCTTCCCTCGTAGGGTCTCTCTCATAAAATAAGTCAATGAGAAACTGAGGGGTGGAAATAGCAATAAAAGATAATCTTATCATAATTAGCTGGAAATGAACTACCCATGCAGAGAAGTCTCTCCATCACTCTAAGCTAAAGAACCCATATGAACGACGAAGGGTGCAGAGCTAGTTACTCACTTCAAAAGTTGTTTAGTTTCAGTAAAAAAGTGTTACTGTAGAGATTTCTCAAGTCCAAATGTTCCTGAGGAAGGTAGTTCCAGTAATTCTGGGAAAGAAGCCAATCCCTTGGCTTTATATAGAAATATTTAAACAACATTATTTTTATATACATTTATTTTATACACATATTTATATGTGTATAAAATATGTATGTGTATATACATATATATATATATGTCTTTAGACTTCCAGACTTGCAAAACCGCTACAGAAAAAATAGGCAAGTTGACACAGAGCTGTTGTTTCTGCCTGAAAACATGGTAACTGACCATCAGAAACAAAATACAAGAAAGACTTCAAGATAATTGAACCATGTCGTCTTTGTATACTACTCCACCCAAACAGAAGTGCTGAAAGAGCAGGAGTAGAAATTCAAAAGGCAGAGAGACAGAGAAGTCTCAAATTTCATCTCCTTAGAAGTGTCAAGAAAATAAGGTTCATCTATTTTAAATCTTTCAGAACCTAGATGGATACAAGGGCTCCATCCAGGGGTGTGGAATCTCCAGTTTTGGATGACACAAAGCTTCACATTCCGAGCATTTAAGTGTTATGACACCTGACAGTAAAGCTGCAACTTCATGTTTAGAAAGGTCACTGCTGCTTCAGGCTTAAATCAGGTCCATACCTCAAAAGGCATAACTTGGCAGAAAATGCAAGTGAAAGAATAGAAATGCATCTGGCACTGAGATTTGCCGAACAAATAAAATAGGAAAAAACAAAGCTTTAAAATTGTTGAGGAAGAGGTTGATAAAATGGAGGAAGATGATTTAGTGAGAAAAGTTATCCAGTCAGAGCATATGATGAATAAATCAATCTATGAAAATAAAATTTACCACATGAATTCCACCTCTATCTACTCAGTAAGCAGAAAACACATCCTAGTACAAGGTACATGTGTGTAAATTCATAGCTACATGATTTAAAGAAATAAAATACTTATGAATACAATACTTACATGTCTGTATGTATAGCACAGCCAGTGAGTTTTAAGAACACAGAAGCGCACATAGGTAAAAAAATACACAGAAAATAGGACCAAGAGTAGGGCAAGCCTTTTAGAAAATATTTTAACGGCTTTATAAAAAGCCTTCACCCAAAGTTTGAGGGGCTTTTGCAATTTTACATTTTTCTATTGCAAAATACACCTGCTTTCTTCTCTTTTTTCCCCTCTAAACTAAATATTTCTTCCATCTAATGACTCTCTTTATTAGACAGCATCTAATTTGCATACATTTACATACAATTTAACTGCTAGCTTGTGAGAACAAAGAAATGGCTCTGTATTGCACTGAAGGACAATACTCAGAAAGGAAGGTATAAAAACCAGCTAGCTCGGTGGCTGTATATTCTCTTTGTTTCAGAAATACTAGGAGTTTTAAACACACTACTTAAAGGGTGAAAAAGATTATTTCATCAAACAATGAAAAAAGATACAGTGCAGCTTCCTTTTAACGCATTCTCTCTCTGGCCTGGTTAATGGGATTTAAGGGTCCAATATTTCTTTGCTTTCTTCTGTTTCTTTTATTAGAACTGATGGATTTAATTCTGTCACATATTTTACTTCATATTTTATTCCAATAACAATCTATGCTCAAGTTCAGCTCCAATGCTAATTCAATACTATCTTCCTTTCCTTGCAGTCAGCCTGGAATACAACTGAACGATCTCTGACGGGCATGAAGCACTCTGCCCTCAATGCCCAGTGCTAATGGATTTTAGAGAGAGTCTGCCAGAGTTTTACCTCGTGGCAACAAGTCCAGAGATAATGAAAACTTACCATGTAGCTGACTGGGAATCAACAGGAAGGGAAGCAGGGCTGAGCTCCGCTTGTGAGAACAGGGAGGGACTGTGGTCAGAGTAAATGCAGGATGTAAAGGATGCGTCAAGCCCTCTAGTTCCCTGAGGAGAGAGGCAAAAAAAAAGAGGAGAAAATTATCTTTTAAGACCTTGCATGAAGGAAAACCCTGTAGAAACAGTTGCCAGGAACTCCAATACATGCCCTACCCAAAGCATGAGACAATCAGCAAAGCGTTTTTCTCCAAAGGCTTTGCAGTTGGGGTACCAATTACTCAGGACAGCTACAAATCTAATCCATGTAAATTTGACATAAAAACCTTGCAGGAAAAAAAACATTTCAGGCTGCATGCTGCAGATGCCTACATCCTCTCACATGTGCAAAACCTAGGGATACACAGCAGGCTTCCCGTTTGTCCTGCCTGCACAGCAGAGCTGCTAGCTTCACTTCTGAACTCTCCTCTTTCCAACATCAAACCCAATGACTTGTGCTCAGTGAGGCAGAAAAATTAAAGTATCACCATTCAGTGGTGTAGGGATGGGTGAAAGATGACCCAGTCATTCTGGTGGTATGTTCTTAGGGCCTGTCCTACAGAAACGTTACGAGAAACCTTTTCTGGTGTAGACAGACCTACTGCAATGGAATGGAATAGAACTATTTTTGGTAAAAAGCACTACGCCAAGTTAGCCTGCGCACAAAGCAGGTGCAGAATTCAGGACCCAGCAGTCATCTGCTCCGTTCAGTTTGCCCCAGCCAGCCACATGGCCTGGGGCATGCTGGCTTTATATGATCAGCACCAGGCCAAGTGTTAATTCCATGAGCATTCTCACATCAGCATGAGTGGCACAGTAACACTGTGACTGACGGTACAGGAGCCGCAGCACAAGGTGTACACACAAGAAACTTATGTTGATACTGGTCTGATGTGACTCACTGGCATTCAAAATACATTATAGATTATTTTCAGATGCAAATTTTAATTTAAAGCTGGCTGAAACGTTAATGAAGTTTTAGCTCTTTTTCAAAGGGGAAAATTCCCTACTGCTTACAAAAATGTTTTCTTTTTTTCCTCTCTGCCTGATCTGCTTCTAGTGACATACAGCAACCAAACCTCATAAAAGAAATTAATCAAGCCTTCATATCATTTTCCCTTTTCAAGGGTGGAAAGGTTGAGGTGTGTGATCTTCAGCGTTTCTGATGTGCACCAAAATGATGTATTAGAAAACAGTGGAGGAAGGAAATTCCAAAGCCACAGTTCCTCTGATTATCATATCCTATGCTCACAGCTGTATCTTGCCGAAACCACTGGCTTATCATTTCCAGAACCTTACAAGCATGGCTGTGTTATGATGTAAGCTGATTTTAACTGGAGCTGTTACAATCCCACTCTTCCCTCGCCTCCTTCCTCTCCTTGCTACATGTCCCCAAGTCCATCCTTGAGCCAGGACTGCATAAAGTGCCTGGTTCAGGGAGTTTTCAGCTGAATGAAGGCTTCTTTCCCACGTGTTTTTAGCCACATCAAACCTTCACTGCAGCTCAAAATCCAGGCAGGAAACTTGGAGGTTAGAGCTAGGTATGCAGCAGAACTGTTCAAGTGGAGGAACAGCAACAGAGCAGCACCAGCACTGATTAGTTCAAGCTGCTGTGGACCTACATCTTGGGATGTCTAGGGCTGCTTTGGTATGACACGGAAGAAAGGCTCTTATCACACAGCTGGAAGCCAAACCAACCACAGCTTTATAGGTAAAAAAGACCCCACCTCACATGCTAACCTAAAATAAACTGTCGGCCTACACAGATCATACAGAACAGATGCAGTCTGCTTCTGAAGAAAAATAGCCTGAGATAATGGTGCACTGCTACAATCTGCACCAGGGGCATTTTCCAAGTGGCAGGTTGAATTAGCCTCAAGTGATATGCATTACAGTAACACTTCCCTGAGGCAATAAGGCAAGGTCCCACATTCAAATGGAAAGACTTGAGCATTCTTGCCAAAGGCAAATGATAAAGCGTGTGATTAAGAACCACTGTTACCAGAACACGGTTAAGCTCCTGAAAAATCTTTCAAGGACTTCAGAAAATACACCTGGAAATACAGAGCAGGAATTTTCCTTTACATCTCTACAGTTACCATACTACATATCTCTTTTGCTACTTTCCAGAGATGAAGCATCAATTCCATCCTGACTAGAAACTAACTTTGTAACCCTCAGTAGTTCTAAAGCTACTCTGTCCAAGCAGTTGTGCAGGATGTGTAGCTGGATTTCAGCTGAATACAGAAGACACTGAAGTTCCCTTCCTTTTGCTTCCCTGCTCTAGGGAACTGGAACATTTTACATCCTACAAGAGAGATCCTTTGGTGGTAAGGAATCACCTGACACCACCATCTACAACACCTTCAGGAAAAGCAGCCACTAAGGAAGAGCTTCACTAGCCAGTTACCACTCACAGGTGATTCAGAATCTTTGGAAATTACAGGAACCGAGAAAAAGAATCAGTGCAGACACCTGATCTTCATCTGTTTTCATCAGCTCAACAACCAATACTCACCTTTTCAGTACTGCAGTTAGAATTTGTATTGCCAAGTTACAACCAGGCCTCAAGGACACCAGAGCAGGCATAAGAACTGGTGACTTTTTTTGTTCAACAATAACAAAACAATGCTTTCCAGCATACATGAGTCCGAAGCTACGGCATCCACACAACTACTATTTTTCATTCCAGTCTTCTACACACTCTCAGAATAACTCTCCAGTTATTCTGTCAACCATGGGCAGCTGTACAGGTTGTTACACAAACCTATACATGTTCAAGTTATGCTGCCCCTAGACAAGAGGCTTGGCTGGGTTCCCCAACAGGAGATTCCCATTTTCCTTCAACTGCCTTCAAGATACAGTTACCAGCACAACCCATTTGTACATATATCCTTCCTGTGGTGTCACTGAATACGTTTCTCTGTAAAACAACTGTCCATTGGAAAGCATGCATCCTTAAATATCCACATGATGACATATGTGTACAGAGACACATATAAAATACCTTGGCCAATACCTGCTGGATTGAATCAATTTTACTCTTTCCACACCACAAACAGGTGCCCACATCAGTTTTGACTGTCTTTAAGAAAATGACAGGAATCTAAAATTTTAAATTATGCCAACGTTTGAATGCTTTCTATTCAAGTGCTCTTGATCAGTTGAAAAGTATATTACCACAACACCAGCCTCAAATTTTACCTTCTTTTCAACAAGTCTTCTTGGAGCTTAAAGTAGGTTAAGCAAATTGTTCATCAGATTTTTCCCTTTCCTTTCTTTTGTTGTTATATACTTCATGAAGCTGAGAGATGAAAATGTAAAAGCTGGTTTAAACAGAAGAATAATTCAGTGGAAGGGAACTCCTATTGCACCAAATTAAGTTTTGGTATTTATCAAGTTCCACTTTTTGTACCTACGGGTAGGATTATCCAAAGGAACAAGGGTGTGATTCTCTTTCCACCCAAAGCATGGCAAAGAAGTCCAAACTGAATCCATCAGCAGCATATTCAGACCAGTTTGGAGCATTTTTGAAAATCCTCCCCCTTCCCAACCTACCCAGAAAGTGGGCATAAATAAATAAACTTCCACCACCTTGTGTCCTGGAAGCAACATCCACAAGCTGCAGTTTGTGCAGCTCTGTCAAGTTAAAGATGCTGTGAGTTTCTTTTTAAATACAAACAATATTTCTGAAGTTAGTTCTTTCAAACATTCACTTTGCTTTGATAAATTATAATAAAAACAATTTGCCTCAGCAGCATTTTAGAGCATGACAGCTAGAGCACGAGTAGGTCATTTTTACATAGAGCATACAATCTCCTCAGTTGTGTAGACAGCCTAGATTATGTATGCAGGCCCACACTCACCGAGATAACAAAATTACCCGGCTTGCACTCCAAGCCAGTCAGAAACTGTGGAGTCGCAGATAGCAAAGTCAAGCCCGAGCCAATCAGTCCTGCTAAGCAGCTGCTATCTCAGTTGCTTATTAGTTCACCAGTGCACTGGCCACGACCAAAGGCTTCAGATGGGCTTAGAGTATGCACAGAACAAAATTGTCTCTGCTTTCAAATACCACAGAAACACAACCATGAATGAATACTATCAAAGGGTGGAGGTAGGAGAGAAACCTCTTTTAAATTTACTCAAAACATTATTTTTTGAACACCGAAGAGAAAATCCTTATTCCTGAATAGTGTATAATAACAGAACCATGCTGTTTGCTGGCAGAATGCTAAGTTTCATTTTCAGCAGAAAAAAAAATGGTATCATAATTTTTCCTGATTTAGATGGGGTTTAGGTCAACCTTAGCTACATACAAATGAATGTTTTGTTCAAATTACAGGGTAATTTTAATTAGGACACCCTGCTAGACATCCTGTTGTTCTATTTAATGGACTTTCTCAATTATGGGAAGAAACACCTCCCCACCCGCCTGCGACTTGAAGTAAAAATTATGCTGAATAAATATACAAAGACAAAAATTATTATTCTGTATTAGATCTTTTTATTTCTGTTAATCTTTATTTGGCAACTGCTGTATCAAAAGGGCAGAGTTCAGAATCCCACACCCATTAAACACCTGTTTAAAAACCACTTGAAGCACCGGAACCAGCCAAATATGTCCCAATTAAGCAGAAACGTTGGCACTGCTGTCTCGGGTAAGGAACACCCATTGCCATTTGCTCTCATTAGGTTAAACGGGTTTCTTGGGACATAGCTGAATTCCTGATTATGTGCATTGCAAATGGATGGAGAACACCAGAACAATAAAATTTAATTCAGCGTAGCCTTCTGTCCAGTTGTCGAGCATGGAATTTTGGGAAAAGCACAAACTGAAGCTTTGGGAAGTGGGCGAGAGTTATGTGTTCTAAGTATGTATGAGACAGCTCATACTTCTTTCAAGAAACTGCCTGGTCAACGTAACAGAGAGAATTGGGTCGGAATTTCTTCTTGAAAATGCTCTCAGATTTAGAGCCCATTTCATTTTTATTGGCATCTCCTCCTCTGTATTTTGCATTAGTTTGATTCACTTACACAGTTTCATTTGTTAGTTAGAAGTACAATACGGTACCTTTTTATATTCTCTTTAGTGTTAAACTGGTCACCAATTTCTTAATTTTGTATGTTTATGATGCAGTGATGGAACGCAAAGCCCAGACAATAAAAGCTTTGTTTGTAGATCAGACACCGTATTGCAAGTTTTCCAAATATTTTAGTCAACTTAAATAAGTAAAGGCTCTTCTAGAGAGGTCGACTGCACGGCAAACAGAAGAATCTTGCCTGTCACTAATTTAACCTCTTGACCCCTGTCAAGGACGTGGACATGCTTGCCAGTAAGCCACAAGTCAAGTGGTCTTTTACCAAATACTCAACAATACGTTGCAGGGTGGTGTCACTAGACAGAATCAGAGCAGAGTGGTAGTGATTAAAAAGTATGTTTGAAATGGTTCTAATATCCATGCTCAATCCTCTATAATCCCACTTCATTATCAATTTATTAACTTCCTTTGTTGTCCTTTCTGTCACCCTCCTGTGCTAGTTACTAATATATCTTAGTTTGAAGAGTGCTGCACTCCATGGGCACAAAAAGCTAGCATGCTTCACATAAAATTGATCAGTTATGTGTATCCAAGAGGTGTACAGTCTCTGAACAGATACCTTCAAATTAAATGTATAAAAAGCGTGGTTCAGCACAATAAACACCACTTAATTCACAACTCTTAGTCAGGATGTTAGCAGACTGAAAAGAACATCTATATATTTTTCTCTTCGCTTATGCCAGATAGATTTCTTGAGAACATAAATCCCACTGGTTTTCTACTACCTCTTGCACTTAGTGTAGAATTCACCATTATTTAGTGCCTGTATTTCCAAAGTAAACTTTAGAACATGAAAAAAAAAGCATTCTAGAAATAAAATATATCAGCTAGCACTTGCTGCTGACCTAAAACTATATTTATTTTCAAGACAACCATAAGAGTGGCAGATGCTTTCTTGTTCTGGCTGGCTACAAATGGCACTAAGAAATCCTAAGATAGACACCTGCATACTTACTCTTTGCTTGTTTTCCCCCCACACCTCCAAGTATTTTTGCATACAAACAACATTTTCTAATTTGCTATTGCTATTTATTTAGGTAATCATTGGATGCTATATTCATTGTGGTCTCAAGAACAGTTTCCCTTCCATAATCCTACTGATCTCATCAAAAGATGCTAGGTTCTCAAAGCATCTGAAAAAGATAAAATATTCCATATTTACTCTCCATTATTTAATTCACAAAAAATGTCGCTTATAGCGAAAATGTTTTAAAATAGTATCTCTAAAAATTGAGAACCACAGTCCTTGGCCATTTCTTAATTTAAGCCTTAGTAGCTTCCCCTCTTAGAACTGGTGGCTGACATTTTATTCTGCAGATATCTGTACCTGCAACACTTCCAGACTACAAAGAGTAGCAGAAGCTATCATTACAAATGGATGTTTTTATTGGTAGACATTTCGAGACTAACTAAAAGGGAGTAGGAAAGCAGGAGTGTGGGTGGAAAGAAAACAAAATAATTCTACAAACAAACAAAACACTACAAATCACAACAGGACAAGAGAAAAATCAAGCAGTGACATAACCTTACTGGATTAGTAAAAACAATTCTGTTTTGATTGGAATTCCATTTTTCTTTTTTCCTTTGTAGCTCCATCAGACAACTATTAAAGTGCTTAGCTGCATCACTTTCAGAAATACAAGTTATACAAGGTATACAAGTTATCAAGGTATCTAAGCACACAATGCAAATTAAAAGGTAAAATGAGGAGTATTTTGCACTGTAAAAACAAATAAATAAAGGGAAACACCTCCTTTATACTGCAAAAACCCCAAACCCAATTAATTCTATATGTTTAAACCGGCGTTTAACTTCCACTGAACTGAAACAGTATTTTGAACCCCAGAGAACTTGCCTTCAGTAATACCCTTCAAATGCCTGAGCTCAACAAACAACAGAGAGCTGTGGATTAGTACATGCACTGGAGAAGAGATGGAATATTCCATGGGAGGAGAGACTTTGCCTACATCCCAAATATCTACAGACAAATCAAAACCTTTCACAACACGATATAAATGCAAGATATAGATTAAAAGGAGGGAAAGAAAGAAACAGCTTTAGAACCTGGAACACTTTGTGGAACTGACTTTTAATTGCCCAAAATAGCCATTTTTAAAGCTATTGCAGGAGGCAATCAAGTCCCATACATCATCTGAGGACAAGACCCTCTCAACCCTAGAAATATGTGAAAGTGGGGTGCGGGGAAGCGGGGGAGGAGGAGAGAGAGAGAGGGAGAGAGCAAAAGAGCAAGAAGTGAGGCGTGGGGCTAACACCAAAGATGAAAACAGCTGGAATTAAAAATCCAGATACATCCTTTATCTCTGGGGCACAGAGGGACAAAATAAAAGGAAGGCACATAAACTTTATGCACAAACTAAGGAGAAGTCAGTGGAGGGATATATTAAAAAATAATGTTGCAATATGCCATCTTGTAATATTACATTGAAAACCATACCACTGTGTGCTGGTACTGTATTCGGCCAAGTGCACTACTGTGTTTAATTTGAACTTTGATTACAATAAATCACACGATACAGAGAGGCAACCAAGTGACTCACAGTCCCTTCTGAAATCTTACAATATTAAAAGTTTGACTGTAGTAGAAACACAGTAACCAAAATCTGTGTACACAACACCAGGGGAAGGGAGCAGAAGTATTGAACAGAACCTCCCGGGACTCCTTGGGCATTTGTTACACACGAACAGTCACTTTGCCGTGCCAGCAGTCAGACTGTTAGAGCAGCAGATAAATTTGGTGCTGCCTGCATCAGACACAGCAAACCATGCGCTGCCCGATTTTCTAAGGAGGGCACAGACGCTCTGCACACCTGAGCATGATTAAGTCTTACTGCTTATGAAGAAGAGAGTCAGTGTTGGCAGTGCACTGGCTTGAAGGGGAGAGAGGCAGTTGGAGAGGAAGCATAAACCTGTTTCTGCTCACTACCAACAACATTATTGCAGGCACCAGTAATGAGGTGGCTGGGCTAGAAGGGGAAAGGGATATAGGAGCTGGAGTGCTTTATCAGCTCCAAGACCAATGCTGGTTTTGGCACTATTTTCACTCTAGTGAGTTACAAACAACAAAAAAACCCAACCAAGCAGGTGCTAGCAATCTGAGAGACCACATGCCAGCTACAGCTGCTTCAAACTGATTCAATTACATCTGCCTGAATAGTCCCAGGACATTGAATCCACCAAAGGGAACCACAGGTCAAAGGGAGACCCAGTACTTCGGGATCTTAACACTCCATTAATTTAAAGTGGAAGCCCTCCCAACTGAAACTGGAGAAGGGTATTCGGATAAGGTCTGAACCACATGACCACACTCAGACTAGGACAAGATGGAAGCCAGCATATGCATGACACCGGGATACGCAGTTAAAGCCCGTTGGAAATAATGCCTCAAAATTTTCCCGAAGCAGTCCGACAGCACTGCCTTGTTTCCCAAAACACTGGGTGCAGTACATTTGCTTGAACATGCTCTTGGGATTGGGACTTCACTCCAAACCTTGTTTGTACAAAAAGGGGCCAAGCAGCTGGGAAATTCTGGAGTGTAGTGTGTCCTCATTAGCTTCCATCTGCCATCAGAACTCAGCTCATGGCAAGTTTGGCTAAGTCCTGGTGTTCTCAGGTCCAAATCTGGGTCAGTTTTAATTACACTATACAGAATTCAGTGTGCAGTTTTTAAATCCTTATTATACAGCGCAGAAGAACGGGCAGCTCTCCAACTAATCAATTTTTTAAAAGTACATATATAAAAATTTTAAACCAGGCTAGACAGACAGTGGGTGGAAGAAAAAAAAATGTATAAGCGAGTACAGGGGTTAGTTAAGAGAACTGTTAGCAAAAGTGGGTCACCAGCAAGTTCTGCTTTAAAACTTCAAAGGAAGGGGAAAGAGGAAAAAAAACTCTACATTTTTTAAGACAGTGAAATTGATGTGCAAGATGTATACAATTCATACTGCTTTTAGAATCAGCATGGGTTACACACAATAATACTGCAGCCAGATTTTTATGAAGGGGAAGATGGACTGTCTTGTGGCTACAGGACCATAACAGGCACTGGCTGACCTATTCTCATACCTTTTAACTGTGTTATTGCCAGGGCTGGGAAAGCCCTTTTCCCTAAGTGCAAAGCCTTTAGCCCACAAGTACAGAAAAAGTGTGGTAGTTAGAAGTACAGTTCAATGGGACTCTTGAAGGTGACAGGAAAATGCAGGATCTTAGTCTAAACCCTTACCTAATTAATGTGTTTTGGACTACTTCAACTGCTATTTATTTCCTCTTTTTCTATGCCATCAAATAGCCATCAGCCAGGTCAGGACTCGAAAAGAGTTTTTCTTGCCAGGTTGCTGGCAAACAAAATGATGGAGGCACAGATAGCTGCATGTTTTTCACTGAACAGACACTTGGGATGGGATAGCACGCCAAATCTTATCTATGTAAATTGGGCTAAAATCTACTCACAAAGTCAACAACCAAAATCTGCCCTGTTTAGAATCTTTGTCAGATACGAGGGAGCAAGTAGAAGTCTTCAGTGACAGCTACCGACATAAAGGTAGCTCAGAAATGGAGAGGGATGATCAAGGAGCAGAGTAAATAGCAATGAAATGATAGATGCTTGTTAGAAGAGCATAATATTCTGCCATCTCCTTACACAAAAACTACACCTTCAAAGATTTTAGGTTTTTTTAACCATTTCTATGAAAAACACCTGTTAAAAAAAATACCCCTTCATACACCTTGTTAGTATTGTCATAGTTTTCATTTCAGAATTACAACACAGCAGAAACACAACACAATCCTGCACTCTCTCTCCATTGTACTTCTTCACTTGGTGGTTAATCCATACATCTCCAGCTGCTGGATGAACCTAGCACATTCTGACACAGCATGAAATGCACTACTAACTATTTCAAGATCAACAGAAGCTACAAGGCCGGAGTAACCACTGAATGCTCTTTATTTGAAAGGAAGCTTTTTCTTTACGGTAACCTCTCCCTCTCAGATGCAGCCCTTCATATACCAAAATCCATGCATTCAACACACTACACAACAATCCAAGCAGAAATTAAAAACAAGCAAAAACAAACTAAAAACCCCCAAAACCTTACCACATGAATACCACAATCTTAGATCTTAGGTACCCTCAACTTCTCCACTTCAGTACCTAGTCCTCAAATGGAGGAGGTTTTTTTACCCACAGCACCTGACTGGTCTCAAGTTCTACCCCCAGCTGGGCCCACTTCTATTAATTAGGACAATTAGCTTCACTGTCTCCAAATAATTCTCAATTTAGTCGAGCTTGGATTAAAAAAAAAAAA